>CM031243.1:122343248-122943248 GCA_018340775.1 Taxus wallichiana var. yunnanensis | reverse complement strand
TGCAAGTATCCGGAGCCATAAAAGATAAGAAAGTGAAACACCGACCGGGTTTTAGGGCACGTAAGACCAAATAGAAAATGAGAAACACAGAGACAAAGAGGCCAAAGATTGTTGTAAATTACTAGTTTTCTCACTTAGGAATCATATGAATGTAATTATGCTTTTATGACCCAAAACTACAGCCGAGTGTGTGATTTTATGTCTACATTTTCCCCACTTTATATTGTTGAGTGAATACTTGATAACATAAATTAGATAAGAGATGCATACCTGATAACCATGTATATTTTGATGGTGATAGCTTGTAGAGGAGACAAGTGTAAGGGTAAAGTGATAACAATGAAGTGTGGAAGCTAAGAAAGAGGAATTGACCATAGGGTGAAGCGTATTGTGTTATATATATTGTTTTGCTTGATGCAAGGCTGATTTTTGTTGTATATTAAGGATAGACTTGTAAAAGAAGATTAAAAGAGTAATCAAAGTCATGTGTTATGAAATTTATTATAAAATAATGTCAAAAGCATGTACATGTATGTAAAATTTTAAAAAGGAAAGTGTACACTTGATCCATGAAGAGTAAAAAGAATAGAAAATGTCTTGAACTTATATAGAAGAGTGGTTTTTTTAGATGATCTCATGCCAAGAGCACGTTTTTTGGCTATCTCATGCCAAGAATGAGTTTTTGGGTGATCTCATGCTAAGTGCAAGTTTTTGGATGATCTCATGTACGCACGAGAAGAGTTTTGGGTAGAGAGGTCTAGTGTTACTTTCCTTCCATGAATACTTCCTCAATTTATACACCACTGTAGATGGTGTGATCTGTGTTTAGTTCTATATTGTTTCATGTAGAAAATAGAGAAATAATGTATTCGATTCTTTGGAGGATTGTTCTGTCTTGTGAAAACTACTCTATGAAATGTGATGATTTTTGAAAATAACATGTAATTGCCCCAGTTATAGGTGCCTAGGAAAGGTCCAGGTGCCTATGCACTAGTGTATGTAGCTAGGCACTAATGTCTATGATGAACCGAGGACCCAAGTTAGAATATGGGATGTTTTTGTAACTTTATTTTGTATTATTTTATGGGGTGGATGATTCACCAAATGTATGCCCCCACATTTAGGGTGTATGCAATGTCACTAGGAGAATGCACCCAAAGGAGAGGACCGAATTTTGATCTAAAATTGTATCTTTGCAAGGGGAGGGGATATGCATGTTAGAAACCAAGGCACATGAAAACGAAGTAGCTAGATATACGAGTTAGTAGAAAAATAAACAAGAATGACATAAAAAATAGTGAAAGAAGTAAATGTGCATACAAAAGAGACCCCAAAAGCATGTTTTAGACATGGTACATCACTCACAATATCACAAGACAATAGGGGATGAAGTAGCCAAAAGTATACAATGTGCACACAAGACAAAAGGTATAGTTTACAAATATTGGAAAACAAAGGAAAACAATAACAAATAAAGTATCAAACAACCATGGTGGAAAATAGTTCCTACAAGACAAATTCTGCACATAAAGCACTTGTTAGCATGTTATAAAGATTAAAATTATGTTAAAACATGTATAAATAAATTAGAAAATAGTGTGCTAGTAAGAATAGGAAGTGGTAGAAAATGAAATAATAACACCTATAGTGTGTAATAAGTAGGAATGTAGATGCCCCAAAGATCCTTGGTGGGACTAGTATGAGGTACAATTCTAAGCATCATTGTTGAATGAAAATGTTTTTAGCACTTCTACATCCATAACTAAATAATAAGTGAACACACATGTGTATATAAAAATATAATGACATATTGGATATCTATCTAACATAGTAGGAAAATTACAACATGTGACTAGTATAAGAAAACAAGAATATGTGCAACCAAGATATGCAATATGAATGTGATATGAGCAGCGTACTCATGTGTGGATGTGTATGATTATGAGATGATTTTAATTTATAAAATACCCCTTGACATTCAAGAATGAACCATAGAACACAAGTTCATCATTGAAAAATGTTTTGAATTATGTGCGATAAAAAGATAGATCAATGTAGCATAGAGCGTAGAGTGTATAAGAGGATAATATGATGTGTGAAAAAATAATTATAGAAATATGTATCATGAAGTGTAGACTGTGAAATGTTTAGTGTGTGAGGTTCATTTCAGATTTAGACCCTCATAAGTTGAGTATGAACCATGGAAATAGAGTACGTCATAGGAAATGGTTTTAAAATGTGAGCTAGAAAGATGTAACATGAAGCACAAAGTATAGATTGAAGAATATGATAGTATGACATGTGAGAATGGAATTCTAGAAAGATGTATCAAGAAGCACAGAGCATGGAATGTGTAGTATGTGAGGTTCATGAATTTTGTATGCCCTCAACAGTCAGTGTGAACCTTAGCACAAGAGTGCATCATGAGGTAATGATGATACAAAATGTAACAAGTTGTGTAATGATGATTAGAAAGATGAAAGATGAAGAACGAAGTGTAAAAGTAGAAATGGTAGACACCTAACGATGGTAAGAGGGGGATTAAGCATGATGTCCCCAAAGTATATGATGTATACAAGAATCAAGTAACATCATTTAAGAGATCATCATTGTCATGGTTGAATCCAAACGGAGAAATGTTAGAGACATGGTAAGCAATAATATGGGGTTGATCATGTAAATAGCCATTGAGGTATAAATTGTAAATGCCCATTGCGTACCATTCATCGGTGAAAGGTGGTAGTGGAAAACCATGTGCATACAAGCGAGTAAGGTTTTGTGAATAGCCAAGAAATGAATCATTACAAATAGAAACACAATCAAAATGCATGGGAAATGTGATATCAATATGATCGGGATCCAAAGTGCCAACAATGTAGTCAAGCCAAGACTTCCCAAGTGTAAGTGGAGAAGTGTAAGATATGTGTGTAACAAAGACCGAGAGATGGAAGACGTGGAGGACATAAGTAACAGTGATTAGAACATATCCATGATAGAAGTGAGGAGAATGAGATGGAGGAATGAGATCATCAATTTTAAATCCCAATAGATCTAAACCATCATGTGTGTAAACAATATTAGAGTAGGTAAGATCAAATGCAATGTGATGCCAATAAGAAATATTTATAAAAAGAATGAATGCAAAAGGAGGTAATGTTGAGGTAGAGTGAGATGAGGATGGTGATATGACATCCATTATATGGATAGACCCCTGAAAAAGTATCATAGCATTAGTGGAAGGATGTGGTTTCTTGAATTGATATTCACTAGGGCCAATAACAAAAAAGTATCATTGAAATAGGACTCATCTATCTCCAAATGAGAAAAGTTACTATAACATAATGTATCATCATTAACTTCTACGACATAAACCTCATCATTAGAATCATCAATGCTAGAATTGTCATGTTGAATAGTAGTATCAAGGATATTAGCAACAAGTGGAGCCGGATGTGGGAGTGAGAGGAATCTCAATAGGTGGAATAATGGTAACAATGGGAGTAGACAGGGTCAGTGAAATTATATCATTAGTATGATTGGGAATGGATGGTATACTTGTAGAGGTGGAATAATACTATGGAGCACTAGATTGTCCCACATCACAAATTCCAATATTGCTATATGTAATAGGTTGTGATGGAGGAATGGGCATAACAAAGAATAAGGTCCATGTGGAAAAACTTGAATGGATCTGGGTTTGTAGAAATTGTATGTTCATAGCCATCATGGAGGAATTTAACACATCAATGAGTTATATAAGTGACAACATGCATTGTGTGAATCCATGGTCTACCCAACAAGATATTAAACTAAAATGATGCATCAATAACAAAGAGCACCATATGAACAATCTTCGTGGTTCATTTTAAGACCCACCCTCTAAAAATTAGTTTAGAATGGGTGGAAAATATCCAAATCATAAGAATTATTTTGTGAAGGACCAACCACCAAAACATGTTTACTTTTGGAGTTACTTCCTTAATCCATACACTTTCCCATTTGAAACCTCCTTGTTCTACCTCATCTTTAAAGAAGGTGTTATAAGAACTTCTCACCAAAAATATGCCATTAACCTTCTTTGACCAATATATGCTATTTGACTCATTCTTTCTAATCACAATAGCCCCACACAATTGGTTTCTGAGAGAGTTAGTCTTGCTGCTGTTTTGGTCTTCTAACTCTATTTTGTTCCACACTGTATAAGGATCCTCCATATTAAAATAAACTTCTTTATAGAATATTTTTGGAGATTATGGTAGATGTACTTGAGAGGTATTTATCCTAACCATTTATCTTCCCAAAAATTTACCATACACCCATCACCAATATTCCATTTGATTCCTTTTGAAACAATGTGTTTAGCCCAATTTATTGATTTCCAAAAAGTATATCCTTCAAAATATGTTGTGCTAAAGCACCATTCAACAGCACTACGGTTCCTCCAATATTTGTTCCTAATAATTGAGGTACATACACTCTCTTCCTTGACAAGTCTCCATATCATTTTGGAAATGAGTTATTTATTCATTTTTTCCCAATCTCTTATACCAAGGCCCCCATCTTCTTTGGTTTGCAAATCTTTTCCTAGGCTATGAGGGGTATTCTAGCTTTGTGTTCAGACCCACTCCATAAGAACCTATTTTGGATACTTTCCAACTTATTAGTAGTTGTAGTTATTCTAAAAATGGACATAGTATACATAGGAAGATTTTGAATGGAACACTTAAGGAGTATGGCCTTACCTACTTGAGAAAGTAGTGATCCTTTCCACCCTTCCAATTTCTTGATAAATATGTCAATAAGGAAGTTCCAATCAGCCATTTTTGGTCTTTCAGTCCCAATGAGCATCCCTAGATACCTTTTGGGGAAGAAAAAGAAAATTGAGTTTTATGTTACAACCCAATGTATGATAGATATCTTTAAGTAACTCTTTTTAGGGGTATTGAAAAAGAAAATTGATATTTTTCTGAAGTTGATGAGTTGATCAAAGACTTCTTCATAATCATCTAGCAATTTTTTTATTTCTCTAGCTTCTAGAACTGTTGCCTCTCTAACCAGAATGGTATCATCAAAAAAGTGTTGGTGCACCACATTTTCACTATTAACAGCAGGGGATATTCCTTTGATTCTTCCTTCCATGTTAGCCTGGTTCAATGCTCTACTTAGAGTTTCCGCCATTATGATAAATAGAAAAGGTGATATGGGGTCACCTTGTCTTAATCCTCTCATGCTATTGAAAAATCCACAAGGGGTACCATTGAATAGCACTAATAATTTTGTAGTAGAAATTCATGTTTGGATTAAGCTCCTAAAATCTTGATTGAACCAAAATTTATTAGGACCTTGTGTAGAAACTCCCACGAAAATCTGTCATAATATTTTTCCATATCAAGCTTAATCACCATCATTTCTTTCTTATTGTGTTTGACAAAGTGCAATGTCTCTTGATTGTGACTATACTATCTTGGATCTTCCTTCCCAACACAAAACCACCTTGTTGATATGAGATAATGGATGGGAGAATTATTTGAACACGTAAGGCCAAAATTTTAAAGCACATCTTGTATATAAAATAATATAGACTGATTGGTCTAAAAATTTTAAAATTAGAAGAATTATGATTCTTGGGAATGAGAGCTAGAAAGGTGTAGTTCATATCCTTCAACATCTTCTTATTTCTAAAGATTTCTTGGATAAAAGGAAAAAACATCATTCTTAATGATATCCCAGAAGAATTGAAAGAAGAGTTCCGGGAAACCATCTAGGCCTGTGGATTTATAAGGACTCAAATTATTTTTGGGCCCCTAGAATATTGACTAAGTATGAAGGCGTGTGGGCTGTGGAACCCTAGTTATAGAAGGGTGCGCAAGGAAAAAGTGTGTAGGAGGAAGAGTTAAGAAGGCACATGCTTTGCATAGCACACAAAAAGGAGGTTCGGGACTTAGATGATTTATGCAACGAAGGTAAAACACATGAAAAGTGTGATCGGTTGCACATGGATAAGATGCCAGCCTGACAACAGTGGCCCAAGAAAGAGCATGCCAGTGATGGGATCTTCTAGAAGATCATCATGAGATGGAGTGGAGAGCTCAGGCTTGAAGGAACATGCTCACTTAGAGGACCACATTCGACACTTGGTGATGGATCTAAGGGCATGGAAAGGTGAGTTGGTAGCATGGGAAAGTGATAAATACAAGTGCCTGCACCAGGAAAAGATATACAGAGACCGAGATAACATACGAGAGGGGATATATAGATAGAGGAAGAGATATACATAGAGAGAGAGTTAAACTGGGGGAAGCTCAGAGGATTTTTGTGAGTGGAACTTTGATTCGAGATAGGAATGTACCAGGCCTAGTAGTGTAATTTCTTAACTTTTGGCATAGTTATACAAGCCTAGTGATGCACATGACTATGGTCTTCCCTCTATGGATCTTAATAATGAAACAATGAATATAATGAGGTTACTTGTTGCAAATAGACATTGATATCAGTAGCTTTAATGTATATTTTGTTCATAGGATTTCTCTTTCCTTTCATGCTATGAATGAATGATTGTATCTTTCTTTTTGTTATAATATGTGAGTCTGTTGAAACATCCAGTCTAAAGAAGCTACAAGGATCTAGAGGCCGTTATGAGCCCTATGATTCTTGTATGTATAAAATTCTTTCCTGGATACTCTTACACTAATAATAGATAAATGCTTCCCACTAAAACTCACATAAAAGAGAGACTTAGCACCCGTGCATGCGTCAGGTGAGCACTTAGCTTCTGCTAGGTGATAGGCCAACATGGATGGGATTCATTCCTTTATAGTGGGAGTAAACCGACTACATCTTGTAGTGGGATATAGCATGCATCACGATCTGTGTAAAGATTAATGATAGATTGGTTAACATTGGAAAATGTTGAGTCATGGTTCAAGAGCACGAGAAGATGAATTTTCCCAGAGATTCAACACTGGACCTAAGTTCAATACATGTAGATGGGTAGAAGAGAATCTCTACCATGATTTGTATGAGACATTTTTTTGTTGGTTCCTAGTAGAGTTATATGGATGGCATTCAACCTACGCATCTAGATCAAGTTGGAGTTATGGATCATGGATATGGACCGAAGAAGACTACCAGAGGTTACAGGATGTAGATATAACATGGACCCATGTTGTAGATCACTAGTGGGGAGGAGTACTAGTTAGATAGACTTTGGAATATGCCATTTCTACGTATTCTTTCTTAGAGATTGCTGAGTTTGAATTTCTGCAAGAACCTAAGGAGCGTTTCTACATGCTATCCCTCTAGCTATGAAGATATTGATGGTGACCATGAGTTTAGAGGCATTCCCAATGGATAGCTAAATTGTTTTGAGTAATGGGTAAGGAATCTTGGGTGGAGGAAGATGGCAGATGATACGATAAAAAGGAGAGGGAAGAAAGATGGCTCAAGTATGGCAAAGCATGTGAAAGGGAGATTACTAGGTGATGTGAGGCTACTAGTGTGATGGATATATGGAGACAGACATTACGGAAGGAGTTGAGGTTCACATGGAAGACATGGAACCTGACGCAGTCTATACTACCCCATCTTGGAAAGCGCATGAGGGAGACCCCTTCAGCTTCTAGTGAGAGTTCATTGCATGGAGAAAGGAGAATCGTTGGCACATATATGAACCCACCTAGTGACCGAGCCTTGGCACTTGGTTTTTCTGATCCAAGAGGAAGTATTGATTTAATTTAAACCAGTGGAAGAGATAGATCTATGCCTAGGAGGTATAATTTTTCAGTTCCTTCTTCTATGGCTGCACATATTCTAGTATTTGGAGGATTTTTTGGACAAGGGGAAAGTGTACAAGATTTTGGTCTCGCATCAGGGAGTGGCACGGGAAAAAGTAGTGGTAGTGGGGCACTATCATAGAACTTCAATGCACAGTTCAGTGGGACCATGGGGCACTTGGCACAGCTCCTATAGGCCCTATTGGACCCAGTGGTTCTAGTGGATCTAGTGGCTTTGGAGGTACAGGACCTGGTGGATCAGGTGGTGGAGGAAACCAAGGGAACCAAGGCTTTGGTTCAGGATAAGGACCCTAGCCACCACCTCAAGTTTTCTTTGAAATGTCTCTACATTTACCAAATTACAAGGGCATTGAGGATGCTACGAACATGTTCACAAGTGTGAACTGCTATGGTGCATGAAAGGTATCACAACCCCAAAATGAAAGGCTAGTCAATTTGTAACCATGTTGCAAGGGTGCACGTATAGCTAGTATAGAAAGTATGACCCTCATCAAATGGTGGTGGATTACACTACCTTAAATAATGCATTCTTGGCAGAGTTCCACATTCCTGAGTTCAAGCAAAAAAGCATTAGCGCTTTGAAGGAGATAAAAAAGGAATGGCAGAGAGTGTGCGGGAGTATGATGCACACTTTAAGACTCTCTTTTCTAAATTATTGTATGATATACATCCTTCTCAGCATGCATAGTGGTTTTTTTGAGGATTGATCACCCCTTTTATAAGGGTCTTGTCTCATAAAACTTTTATAGATCCGTGCAAAGCATTGGAGGGTTCCTTGCACACCAAAGCTGCTGGTAGTATTGATACTGGCATTAGCCCGTTCTTGGAGGCCCAAATTGCTGTGGCACGATAGTTGGAAATATTATCTGTGAACTCAGTCCATGAGACTCATAGTGGTTTTGGTGCACAAACTATGAAATAGAGGGGCACGTTAAGGATAATTTCCCCCAGAGGATGGTATGCACTTTGTGATAGTAGATTGTGAGATTTGTCATGGGGACCATGATGCAAGTAGATGTCCCTTGCTGCAACATGCAATCAGGAAGAATGTATCTTGTTATTACAAAATTTGCACCTCCATGACCCATGATACTAAAGACTGTAGGCTCATTGATCAGATACATGAGGCCATTGATCATGGGGTGTGCCAAACCAACATTGTCAGTGGTTCTAAAAATGATGATCACCGTTATGAGGAGCACGCAGATGGGGGCATGCGTGGAAGAGGTTTTCGAGGAGGATTCCATGGACGAGGTAACCATGGAGGAAGAAGTGAGTTCCCATGTGGAACATGTTTCAACTGTGGATCTACAAAACATTACAAGCATGAGTGCCTGGACTTGTTGCAGTGCTCATGGTGTGGAAAGAAGCATAAGTATGAGGAGTTCCCAAAATTATTTGAGCATATGAATCAGAAACACCGAAAGGACAAAGGCACTATGATGGTCAAAATTAAGAAGGTAGACATACAATGGATGCCTTGGGTAACACAGGATGAAGGCACGGAGCATGTCTTGGTAACAACAAGGGCTAAAGCCGCATGCATAAGGGAAGTACCAAGATAGAAGAACCTGGTTTCAAGAGAAGAGGTCATTCATGGAAAGTATCCAGACCCTGCACATTAGAAGGAGATATATCAGGACACCATGGATGTTATTCGAAGCTTACAAGGGGAAATCTAGTGTCTAAAGGAGCAATCTAGGAGGGAGGAACAAGGAAGGAGAATCAAGGCACAGAAAGACGCCCTAGATGAGGTCAAGGAGGTGTGTAAATTGCTAAGGTAGGAGAACATCATTCCTTTGTTAGGATTAAGTTTGCATGAGAGAAGGCACCACATGTTAGAAAAGAGTGTGAGAGACAGTATTACACGTGAACCTTCCCCCTCACAAATTTCTCGACTATGACAAGGAGATTACATTGAATGTAATTATAGATGGATGTCTCCTTAGTAATATACTCATTGACACTAGTGCAAAGGTTAATGTTTTGACTTTGGATGCATGGCATTAGATGGGGAGACTTGCATTACATCCATCTTCAAATGTGTTGTATATGGCAAACAAGACTAAGGAAATGCCCATTGATGTCTTGAAGGATGTAACTATAACTATTCAGGAGCTAAGTTTCTTGGGAACTTTGAATTCTTGGCACTCGCCGAGGTGGAAAATTTCCCAAAGATTACTTGGGTGCCCTTGGTGTTACAAGAACAATGCATACCTTCGGTTCAACAAGGGGTACATTAGTTTCGAGAATAAAGAGGATTGATTCATTATACCCCGGTTAATGGGAAGTTAGCACCCTACATTGAACCATTATAAGAATAAGTTTTGGACAAGATTTATTGTGCTTAATCAAAGACCACGAAATGGTACACCTTATTAACGAGGTTATCTAGTTTGAAGATGCTCAACAAAGGAGTGATACCACCAGTCTAGTATGTGAAAATTGGGTGTATGGGACTTACAAACTAATGGGACAACAGTTGAGAGGGTCAGTAATAAAGGTAACAAAGGTGTGCATGGTTCTACACCTTGGAGGAAAAGAACTACCCAAGTACTCTGGAGGATCCTTCCTTGAGATCTTTCTGCAGGAGATAGAAGCTCAGTGGAAGAATGAGAAGGAACAGAGGGAGATGCTTTGAGTTACATCTTGCTTGGCACAGCAGCTCATTGGTGGGCCATGCATTAGGAGATCCTTTTAGAGTGGTGTGAGGTAATAATTGCTCTCTGTCATATTTTCTAGAAGTAATATACCCACCATCATCAAGGAGTACCATGGGAAGGATCCCACCTCTTTCCATATCTAGGAATGTGAACAGGTCTAGACATAAGGCACATAATCCTTACCACCATCCCTTTGGGTGCACAAGTTTTATTCTACACTGTAGGGTTGTGCACGTGCATGGTACATTCATTTGGAGACATTCCGCTAGACAAGGAATTGGCAAGAGCTCGTGACTGATCTTATTCAAACCTTTGAGTATTGAAGTACCAAGTCATTGATTGATAAGGCCTTGTAGGGTATCAAGCACCTTACCATGGGGGATAGTGCCAGAATGAAAGATAGGCAATTGGAAATACTAGGTGAACTAGGATTGGAGGCACACTTCAAAGAGATTAAAGAAATAGAAGAGTTATAGCTTGAGCACGTGTGTTTGGAAAAGGAGAAGGGAAAGTTAGTATATGTGATTGATGGAGAGGAATTAGAAAGCTTAGATGTTAGCCATTCTATAGGAACGTGCAAGGTAGTGGACATTACAGATGCTCACATGTGTTCCTACCTTGAGCCTTTAAAGATGAAGAAAGTTAACATCAGTTCAGAAGAAGAACCTAAGGAAGCTATTATTGGGGATTACTAGATAGAGAAGGAAGTATCAAAGATCATTGATTTGTTGTGTGAATTTGAGAATTTATTCCCACGTGGGTACTATGAGCTAAAAGGTGTTCACCATTACTTGGGGGAGATGAGGATAAAACTAAAAGAGGGTGCGTGCTCGGTTAGAAAAATTCTGAGCGATGAATCTCAATTTACACATGAAGGTTAAGGAGGAAATAGACAAGATGATAGCTTCTCGGATCATTGAGTTAGTGGAAGAATCAGAATGGATAAGGATAAATGGGTAAGGATGGGTGGATTAGGATTTGTGTGGATTATAGGGAATTGAATGTAGTTTGTGTCATTGATCCATTTCTAACCCCCTTCACTGAAATGTTTTTGGAAGGAGTCACTGGGCATGAAATCTATTCCTTTACAGATGGATTTTCAGGATATCACCAAGTATGGATTGCAAAGGAGGACCAGGAAAAGACAAATTTCACCACTGAGTGGGGAAGATTTACATATACAGTCATGACCTTTGGGTTGAAGAATGCACCTACTGTCTTTTCACGCATAGTGGTGCAAGCATTCAAGGACTTCATTCATAAGTTTCTCCAAGTTTATTTGGATGATTGGATAGTATATGGTCTAGTTAAGGACCACTATGACAAGTTGATATTAATGTTTGAAAGGTGTAGGCAGTTGAGGATATCCCTCAACATTAAGAAGTGTGTGTTTGCTACACCCTTTGTGACTTTATTGGGGCATATCATATGTAAGGAGGAATTCTTGGTAGATCTTGCTAAAGTTGTAGTTATTGTGGGGTTAAGGGAGCCCACTAGCTAGAGTACAATGTTGTATTCCTTAGGCATACGGGGTATTATAGAAAATTCATTAAGGGGTATGCCAAGATCATCGCGCCCTTAGAAGAGTTACTTAGACACAAAAGTACCTTCCATTGGGGAAAGGCGTAGCAGAGGGAATTTGATACATTAAAATATAGGCTTATTACCGCACCTATTTTACGATTTCCCTCGTAGGACAAGCCCTTCCATGTCCATGTAGATGCCTCAGGAGCCACCATTGGAGCAATACTTTCATAACCAAGAGAGGGGATTGTTGATCATCCTCTTTGTTTCTACGAGTAGGAAATTAACACTGATGGAGTAAAATTATAGCACAACGAAGCATGAGGTGTTGTCAATGATCTATGCACTTTTCAAATTTAGACAAAGATCTCCTAGTGACACCCTTTTTATTCTACACCGACCATATGGCCTTAAAGTATTAAGTAAACAAGTCCATTCTTCAAGGGTGTATATGTCGATGGGTGTTTTTATTTCAAGAGTTTGAGTTCACCATTGTAGTGAAGCCCGAAAAAAGCAATTGTGGACCTAATCATCTATCAAGAATTGACTCGGACAGACATGCAAGGTATTGAGGAAGAAATTCTAGATGCACGACTATTTAGATTACGGCACGTGCCCTCATATTTGGAAGAGATTGTTGTATTTTTAAAAGAAGGTGTGGTGCCGATGGAATGAAGGCATTAGAAAAGAAGCAGTTGGCCATATGCACCTTGCACCCTACATGTTGATTAGTGGATACTTATACAAATTGAGACATGATGATGTATTTCACGACGTGTGTTAGAGCATGAGCGCCTGGCCATCATGGAAGCAACACATGGAGGAAGTGCGGGTGGGCATTACGTAGGTGATGCCACCGCACGTAAAATATTAATGGTAAGTTTATGGTGGGAAACCTTGTACAGATATTGTAGGGATTATTGTAAAGCATGTGACCACTGTCAATGCATTGGCAAACCAGGAAGGAGGGATGAAATGCCTTTGCATCCTATTCCTAGCACAGAGCCTTTTGAAAAGTGGGTGATAGACTTTGTAGGACCTATTGCCGGTAATGCATAAGACTGGCTCACATTATGTCATCACTTGCATGGATTATCTCACAAGGTGGGTAGAAGTAGCCCCAACTAAAGATTACACAGTAGCAACAATGGCAAGGTTCATATGGGAGAACATTATCCCAATGCATGGATGCCCTTTGAGTTTGACTAGTGATAGGGGTATGCATTTTATGAATGAGACCGTGAGGATCCTACTATCTGAGTTCATGGTGGCTCATCATAAGACTATGCCCTATCACCCATAAGAAAAATACCGAGTCATACCTTGACCAAAATATGTAATGTTGGAAGATAGGATTGGGATGACAAGGTATCAACAGTTTTATGGGCTTACAAGACTACGTATAAAAGACTAAATAAAGCCACACCTTTTCAATTGGTGTTTGGTATGGAAGCTATTTTTCTAGTTGAATTTATGTTACCTTCTCTGCGAATAGCGTGCACAGGAGGATTAGCCGATGAGCAAGCGCTAGAAGAAAGAATTGATGAACTAATGAAACTAGATGAGAGACAATCACTTGCCCATTGGAGCCAAATAATGGAAAAGGCAAAGCAAAAGGCTTGGCATGATTGCCATATTAGAAAAAAATAAGTTTGAGGTTGGGTAGATGGTGTTACTATATGATTCTAAATTTCTACGCCATCCTGGAAAGTTGAAATTCCATTGGTTAGGTCCCTACACAATCTCATACATCCTTGATTCGGGCACATGCCAGTTACAAGCGCTAGATGGAATGAAGTTGCTTGGACACTTCAATGGTAGTAGGTTGAAGCCCTACTATAAATAAGTCTTCTTGGTGTTTGTAAATAAGGCAGTTTTTCCAGTTAGTTTAGAAGTTTTCCTTTATGCATTTTCCTTCCCTTGTGTTTCCCTTTCACATTGTTGTTTTGTTTTGCACCTTGGGTGCCGGTAACCTTATTGCTATTTTTGGAGAATTTATGAGTGTGCAGAGGACCACACATCATTTAAGTGTGGGGTGGAGAAAAGTGAAGGAGAAAAGTGAAGAAGCGCATGATTAAAAGTACTAAGGAAGTTGTGTTGAAGAGCCTTGTTGAGTAGCCCGGTTGAAAGAGAGATGAAGAGAAAAGATAGAATGGTTGGTGCCAGGATAAAGCTACTTGTAGATCCCACGTACAAAGGAAAAGGAAGCACAGTTAAAGTAACACAAGGTAGGTGAAAGTAAGAATCTAGACAGAAGAAGTTCCTTCGACGCATGTTGAGCACGCATAAGAGTCTCTGTTAGGTTGGTTTGTGTGCTAGAAGGTTGGAGGCATTTTCACACAGGAAGGGCACACGAGTTAAAGAGGGTTTTTATGCAGGAAGGGTGCATGAGTGAAGGCACTAAAGATGGGATTTGTTTTAAAAATCCA
Source organism: Taxus wallichiana var. yunnanensis (assembly GCA_018340775.1). NCBI lineage: Eukaryota > Viridiplantae > Streptophyta > Pinopsida > Cupressales > Taxaceae > Taxus > Taxus wallichiana. The sequence continues at coordinate 122,928,839 of CM031243.1, read as the reverse complement.
CATTAAATGAACAAAGTATGGGGGTAGGTAAAGTAGCCTTTAATGACCAGAAAAAAGGAAAAACTATAAATAGAGGGTCGGGGCACTCTCATTTTACTTTGTGAAAATGAAGAGTTGGAGATATAAGTGAGTATTATAAGCTAGGGTTTTCATATTTGATCAAGTGGAAGATCTGTGTGATTAAAAACGTGAAGATCCAGTTTGAGATTGTGAACCAAAAGGAAGGAATTACACGGGTGTGGAAAGAAGTGAAAAGACGTTGTCTTGTGAAGAATTTATCAAAGTTAGGGTTTAGAAAACTAGGGCACAGGTTTAGAAGAATTGTATTGTGGATCTGAGATCAAAGGTTGGGAGAAGGAAAGCAGAGTAACAAGGAGAGGATTGGAGTGATAAAATTACCTTGACCATGGCACCCAAGAAAGGAAAGGGAAAAGCTAAGGCTAAACAACTAGAACCCGAGGTAGATACAAATGAAGAATGGTATGCAGAGATGCAGTACCTAGATGGAGTGATGATGGGGAAGGAATGGGAATCCCATTTGAGAAGCATACTGGTCAATGACTATAATCACCACACCAAAACTATAGAGAAAGAAATGGCATTAGAATTGGTATGCCCAACCAACAAATGAACACCTAAAGGTTTGCCTATCTACAATGATGACGTAAAGGTCAAGCTGGCAAAGGCAGGGTTACTGTAACTCTATGAGTTTCCTTATTTTGGGAAGTTGGATCACTTGTACTAGTGGTTGATGTCTCGGGTGCATGAGGACTACTTCCACTTTGTTGGGTGTAAGATGTGCATGACTCCTAGTTGATTTCACAGTTTACAGGCCTCATATGTGAGGGAGATAGCTTGGAAGATGACCTTGGCAATAAGGAGGCTATTCAAGAGATCGTCATAGAGTATGCCTGTAAGAAAGGGTCACGATACTATGACATATCAGACATCAAGGACCCCAATTATGAAGATGGTCGTGCACTGCAACGGTGAATGGCCAAGAAAGATGGACGCAAGTCAACAAGCCATGGCTACATGTCTGTAGGAAGATTACAGAGGGGACTATTTACAACTTGTCTATGTACATTGCAGAGGAGATAGTTAAATGTGTGAAGGAAGGGGATAGGATCCTCTTTGGCAATGTCCTGCTCACCATAGTGTTCACAGAGATTGGAGTGTCGGATGCATCAGACAAGTTCATGTGGGAGTACCCAGCCGAAGACCCTTCACAGAGGTTTGAAAAATATGCATGTGATACAATGATGGCTCCCCACAAAGCACAGCTTGAAAAATGGTATACACACTTGAGAAATGCATTCGGGGTGGAGTGGAGGATCCCTGAACAACTCCCAATAGCCACACAAGGAGAAGTTGAGTTCACGGTGTACCAACACTACTACTTGGGTAGGTTCAAACTTATTGACAAATCATGGATCCCTTGGTGCAAATTGTCTTTCACGTTCACTGCCCAATACTTCCAAGTGAGAGTGAAAAATTTAAAGAATCAAAGAAGCTAAGGCTGGAGCTAGGAAAGTTGGACCGAGAGCACAGGGATATGAGGAAGAAACTAAACTACCCTAGAGGTAAGTGCGTGTACGTGGAGAATTACGTGTCACACAAAATCCATATGACTAGGCCAATAACGCTTCTAATCATTGGAGGATCCGCAACACGTCTATACATGTGGATAAGGATGAAATTTGAAAAGGGCATGTACTTGGTGGATGAGATCTCAATACCTAGGGACACCTTGGGAAAGAAGAAGTCGGAGTGTCTAAGAAGAGAGGCAGAGGAGAGGAAGGAGCACTAAGCGTGTTGAATGCTTAGATAGCGAGCATGCCTTCTACAAGTGCCAAGCTAAGCACCTACGTTCGGAAGAATATGTCTCCAGTAAAGGAGAAGACGCCGAAGTAGGGGTTCCTGAACAACCCATCACTATGGAGGAATAACAAGAGGAAGAAGAGAAGGTAGAATCTCCTAACCAAAAGACACCTCTCAGGAAGAAGCAGAGGGTGGATAAAGAAGCTGACTCGGAGGCAACCGATAGCTTGGAGAGATATATGGGAGAAGGAGAGGATGAGAGTGAAGGAGGTGGCGATGAGGAGGAAGAGCCAGAGCAAGAAAAGGAACCTTTGGAACCTCATGTATTTAGTCTCTATGACTCAGAGGAAGAGAGTGGGGATGAAAAGCAAGAGTTCGTATTCACACAATGAAAAGGCGCACAAGGTGATGAAGGCACTGAATATACAAAGATGAATGAGAAGGATGCCATGGAGAATCAGGGAGATATAATCTTTACCAAGGAGTAGATAACAAAAGTGGCATAGTGAGAGGTGAAGAAGATGCTCGAGGTCCTTATAGACCAGAGCGCAGAGCATAAAAAGCGCAAACATAGTGCTTAAGGAAGGGAAGGAGGAGAGCATTGAAAAGGGACATGACAGCCTAGGAGGCCCCGCTCTGACAGTTAGCTTCCCCAAAGGCATGCGCTTGGGTAGAAGAACTCTGGATGCAAAATAGAGGTAGATAATGGGCTATGTGGATGATTCAAGGAAGGTGCTATGTGCAAGGTTCTAGAGCATGATACCCACTAAAAGACTTATAGCCATGGGATTGTTTGAGAAGGAGGGCGCATACCCCAGGACCAAGAAGATGCTTTCTTGGGAATTTGAGTCCCACGTTGACTAGCTAGACTTTGAATTCTACTAAGAGGAACTTATCACGTTGCCATATTCTAAGGGAGACAATCCCTTGGTAAATTCTTAGGATCTCTTAGATGAGCAAGTGTGCAATGCTCTAAACAAGGTCACAGTTGAAACAGAGGTGAGGCTATTCGTGCAGAATGACAACATAAGGGATTTAGAGGGAAAGTTGGCCAAGAAGGAAGAGGAGTTGGCTAAGGTGGAAAAAAATTGAAATAGGAGGAATTAATCAGTGCACAGCTGAAGTGCGAGCTCAAGGAGGAAAAGGAAAAGGTGCAGGAGGTCTATAAAAAGGTAGAATCGATAAAATGTGTCATTATTTTAAAACACCCAGATCTAATGCCAATCCCCCAGAGGTACACGTTGACATTGGAATGCCTAGAAGACTTAATGTGTGTCCTCACCATGGAAAGATGACCCTTGGCATTGGAATCTATGGAGGAAGTAGTCACACACCTGAAGGAGGAGGACCGGTTAAAGGTGATAGCACTTGTTTTCGAGTACAGCTAAGTACTTGTGGAGATCAAGGTCACTACCTAGTCTACAGAAGCCACATATGACACATGCACAGATCGAGATAAGGTGGTAAGCTCCTTGGTTGCCATGCTTGAAGTAGAGCTGAAAGAGTTCCAGGAAAAGAAAAAGGGGAACAGGGTAGAGAGGGACAAGGTTCTAGCTAAGGTAGAAAATAAATCAAAGGTGATTGAGGCTTTAAGAAGCTCAATTAAGGCCCGACTTGAAGGAACTGTACCCCTAGATTACCAGGAGAATGGACAAGCTCACGATTTAGGTAAGGAAATGGAACAAATTGTGGACACTTTGGGTGCCCAGGGAGCTGGCCTAAGCTTTGATGAAGTGAGCACCCTGGTAGGTGACCTATGCCAGAAGGCGAAGGGTGAGGTCGAGGTGTGGAACAAGTTGGAGGTAGATCTATGACGGGACTTTCCCAGCCTTTTGAATTAATGTCCCCCATTCTTCATTATTTCCCCTATTCTTTCATTCCTTATTCATTTTGTAATATATGTCTACATCTTGGTTCCATTGAACCAACTTGCACCTTGGTCAAGTAGAATGTTTATGAGGGCGGAGAACAGGCGTAGTGTGGGGTGATGTTGGGCCCCTATAATTTTGACTAAGTATGAAGGTGCATGGGCACGTGGGACCCCAGTTATAGAAGGGCGTGTAGGAGGAAGAGTTCAGAAAGCACATGGTTCATGCGGCGCATGAAAGGAGGTTCTGAGACTTAGCCAATTTATGCAACAAAGGTAGAACACGTGAAAAGTGTGATCGGTTACATGCGGATAAGATGCCACTGGAAATAGGTGGCCCAGAAAGAGTGTGTTAGTGATGGGATGTTCTATAAGATCATCATGAGATGGAGTGGAGAGCTTAGTCCGAAGGAACATACTCACTTGGAGGACCACATTCAACACTTGGTGATGGATATGAGGGCACGGAAAGGTGATTTGGCAGCCCGGGAAAGTGATAAATACAAGTTCTTGAAGTGGGAAAATATATACAGAGACGAGATAACATACGAGAGGGGATATAGAGATACAAAGAAGAGATATATACAGAGAGAGAGAGAGAGAGTTAACATGGGGTAAGATCTATAGGATTGGTGCAAGTGGAACTTTGATTCGATACAAATGTACTAGGCCTAGCATTGTAATTTCTTTTCTTTTGGCATAGTTATTAAATTCTAGTGATTCACATGACTGCGGTCTTCCCTCTATGGCTCTTTGTAATGAAACAATGAATACAATGAGGTTACCTGTTGCAAATAGACATGGATATTAGTAAATTTAATGTATATTTTGTTCATAGGAGTTATCTTTCCTTGCATGCTATGAATGAATGATTGTATCTTTATTTTTGTTATAATATGTTGAGTCTCTTAAAACATCCGGTCTGAAGAAGCTACAAGGATCTGGAGGCCATTCTGAGCCCTATGATTCTTGTATGTCTAAAATTCTTTCCTGAATACTCTTACACTAATCATAGATAAATTCTTCCCACTAAAACTCACATAAAAGAGAGACTCGGCACCCGCACGTGCCTCGGGTGAGCACTCAACTTCTGCTGGGTGATAGGCCGGTGCACATGGGATTCCTTCCTTTTATAGTGGGAGTAAAATTGACTACATTCTTTTACATAAATTATATTTTCTCATTATATGGAGCCTTAACAAGTAGATTATTAATAATTGACTACACTCTATGTTGCAGGTTTCATTTTGGAGCATGCCAACACCAACACAATGAGATATTGCAAATTTATTTTATTGCATGAGTGAAGATAAAGTGTCTCTACACATTAAGGTGGATTTTCATTTAAGAATGTAATTTCATTTCATACTTAAATGGGGAATGTAGACACTAAAATTTGATAATCCATCCTTTAACACTACTGATATTGACATTGCACACTTGCATGGATAAATGCACTCTCCTCGCTTGTTCTTAGCATACCCTAATAACCCTTCATGCACTTGCTTATCTTTGCACACCTCTCTGTCATTAGTATTTGAAGTTTAACTACATAAAATACATCTATAAATAATCATTCTTAGGCCCGAAAGTCAAAATATGATTTATCCTTTGGTCCAAAAATGTAAGTTTCGGTTGGTATTGTAAAATTTCAATCCTGACCCTATTGTCTGTTTTGGACTGACATGTGTTGAAATAATTATTTCAATTATATAACATTCTTATGGAAAAATATACCCCTTGGTTATCCTTTCATTACATAACAACATTTTGAAGCATATATAAGAAAGTAAATCATGCCTCATTCGGTAACTCCGCCACTTTAAGAACTCCTCATGCGTAAGTAAGCACTAAAAGAACTCAAAGATCTCAAACATGTGAAATAAATCATGCACATACTTTGGAGAAATACCCTCTACTATTCTCAAGTCTCATTCTAGGTATAGGAGTCTCCATCTTCATCCTACAAGTAAGAAAAGTGACCCTTCCCAAGTATTTGAGCAAGTGTGAAACTCAAGAAAAGCATTTTCAAAGCACGATTGTTAAAGTCCGATTACACTATCCTAGATCACATGCTACGAGAATGATGTGTAGTTTTATCCCTCCTTAGAATATTGACAACATATGCGGTGCATAGGGGTTCCCATAGCCTACCTAATTTTTTTTAGGAACTCCTTACACTATAAGGGTTTTAAGGTTTGAGTATAGTTACAGAGCCACTTTGAAGGTGAGTAAAGAAGAGAAAAAATGATACACATTCCCACGTAGAAAAAACTAAATAAGTTGTAGACCTAGATTCTAAGTAGGTCCGAGACCGTCTGAAAGGGTTAAAACCATACAAATGCTTAGGAATGAGTTGTATAATTTTGATCAAGTTTAGTTTCAAGTTACGATTTTAGTAATGAAGTATTTATAGTTCCAAATCTACATGTTCATGCACTCAAACCAACTATAATTTTACAAATCTAGACAAGAATCAGCTAAGTGCACTATTTTCCTCTTATTTTGTAATTATTTAAATCAATAGTCACTTTCGAAAGCATTATTCTAAGTTTTGTAATTAATTTTAGAAGTTAATTAAATAAAAATATCCATGTGTAACATTATTTCTTCCTCGTTTATGCATGTTAATTAAACATTTCTTAAATCAAAAGGGGTTAAATCAACCAAAAATGTGAAATCTCTTACATTGTCTATATAGTTAACAATTGGATCATTTAGATCCTCTACATTGCATTTACACTCAATTTAAAACCTTGGGCAGATCTTTATTAGCATTTGGTTCAACATGGTCACAATTGAATATTTTTAATGGTGATAACCATTGTTTTTGAATTGAGGATTAATTCCACATTTTCCAAGGAGAGGGTCTTGTGGTATTTATATAAAAACATTGTATATGTTAAGTGGAGCATAGGATCTGTGTGATTTGAAACTTTTAAAAAGTGAAAAAATGACTAGGCACGGGTATGAGGAAAATCCCAAATGGCTGCCACATGTCATGATCTTGGGTGAAAATCGGTTAAGGTAGAAAAGCATCCCAAAGCCTATAAGTTGATATTGCACCATGTGACATGTCCTCATGAATTTAAACATCGCAAAGGTCAAGCAGAGCCGTAATTTTTCAAATATGTAGGTGCATAAATGAGCAGCAAATGACACAAATTTGGCCTTGAATTCCAAAGAGTTAGCACAACATGGAATGGTCAACATGTGGCTTTGATCTTGAATAAAAATTGGTTAAGGCATGGAAATTAGTTGTGGGGCCTCAAGTTGGGGTTACAACATCCGGTGAAATCTCATAAATTCAAGTACCATGAAGAATGGAAATATAAAAGGGAATAATTTAAGGCCTAAAAACATAAATAAGTGACATGAGGCACAAATTTGAGGACTAACACATGTTTATCTTGAATGGATATTGAGTGGCGGTAATAATGAGAGATCAACATATGGCTCACTTGGGTACCAACCAAATATTTCCACGTGGCTCAATTATTAAAAGGGGATAACTATAATTTAAAATTAAATTTTTTCTCCAAGTTTTAATGGATCTGTGGGGATATCTCTAGTTTTTGGGTCATTTTTTTAATCAAGGGACCAAATTATGTAAAAGTGAATTATTTGGAGATATCCCTAAAATTCCATGAAATAAACATATTTTGGGTCTTGAACCTCTATGTTTTATGAATTTATTTCAATTAAATCACTAGGAGGCCATTTTTCCCATTAATGTAAGCTAAAAGTAGATTTTGTGTAACACCCTTGACAACAAGTTATTTTTCCCCTTTTTGCATTCATCGTTGACATGTGATTTTCCTTATAAGGATATGTTCTTCTGATTATTGGAAATCATGCTTGATATGGATAAGTATTTTCTGCTCTTAAGATCCTTTGACTGAATTGGAATGGCTTTCCTAAATCCATTTTTCACTTCTTGTAGGTGATTTGCAATCTAGTTTAAGAGTTGTAAACTTATCTATTTATCTAACTCATCCTTGGATCAATTTCAGTGATCCAAGGAATGTTTTAAATCTTCTCTGTTGAATGAATGGTAAATTGACATTCCATGAATTAAGATACACATTGGACTGAAATTTGTAGTTACAAGTTCTTTGATTTTTGTGTGAACGTATTTCCATTCAGTGGGTTGTTTTTCTTGGGTCTTTGGAGATCAACCATGGTAGGTCATTGCTGATGAAAATGGAAATGTAGCCTATTCACGGCATAGGAGAGATCCAGGATCCTATATAGGACTAACCTACAGGATCCTAAGCTAGGTAAAAATATATATATATTTCTACCTAAGCTATGTCACTTGATAGAATTCTGATTCTAACCTAAAGCTTCATATTTTGTTATGTTTGGTTGATTTGTAACCTAACCTAATCTCAGTGCTAATGGAATTGGAAAGGTTACTAGGTATTAAAATTAACCTAGATCCTAATACTACAAGGTAATATTGTAATCTAACCTAATTCCTAAAACTATTGTGTTTTGAATTAATTTGCCTATGTGGAAATTATCTAAACCTATTTGCTAAGGCCTATGGTGGGGGTTAGTTATTAGTGTTATATCCTAAGGTATAAATTTTATTCTACCTAAGATATAACCTAAGCAATCTAATCTATCCTAAAATAATGGATACGAATGGGAAATTAAGTGGTCGCATGCATTTGGGTGATGGTTCCTAAGGCATTTATGTTATTGATAAGGTTGGTAAATGCATACAGACTGCCAGTTTTGGTAGGGACTAGATGACTTGGTAGAGGCTTAGGTGGAAGTGTTACTAAAATGGAAATGCATGTTATTTTTGACTTGGCATTTGCAGGTGGAGGGTGGTAGCAAGGAAGATTATGTGGGAGATTTGGAATTAATGAAATTTATTACTTTCGGTTTTTGTGCATAAACCTGTCTGGTAGGCATGCAAGCGGATTTTTCTTGGGTTGTTTCACTTTACATGTTTCCTAATTTTTACTCTGCATGCTCTCTGGTTTTTCAAACCAAGATTGAACTGCACTTCATGGCTATTTTTGAAGTTTTGAATCTATTTTCATTTTGTGGAATGTATAAGAGGAATTCTGGAAAAGGAATTTGGTTGTTTGATCTTTCGTGGAGAAGAAGGGAAGTAGTGAGCTCAACTGGAAGTCTTCATCAATTTGATAGAGACACTATCAGGCATGATAGGCTCTAACTATTAAAATATCTTACTTTTTCCTAAGTGTTTTCATTAAAAAAACTCTCGCTCTGTTAAGTTTTTGCATTGCATGATCTATCTGGTTAATTGGTTGTTGGGTTTGGCAAATCTTCCATTCTTGGTTTCGAATCCATGGTATATGTGATTCTGTTGGAAACTTATGTTGTATTACTTTAGCACAAGAACTATGCATGCATGAACGAAGTTGGTAACTCTGCTTGGTATTTTTGGTTTTTGGTAATTGTTTGTTTTGGTTCCAACGACTTTTGTTGCCAACAAATTACTAGCTGAGTTTTTATGAAAACTCTGAGTTCCACCTGTGTTCATTGAGATAGTGTTTTGTGAACTCAATATGTTTTGTGATCTCAAGCGGTAAATAGCTCGTGTTTTGATTGAATTTTGTATGCAAGCTTGAGTTATGTCTAAAACTTGTTGAGTATTTGGGAACCTGTTGTTGGGTTACTTGGTGCTACAATGCTTGTGTTTCGTTTCTTAGATATAATGAACCATGAAAAAGTAGTAGATGGCTTGGATCTTGTTTTAAATCTTGTGAAAATTTGATTATTTCTGAAACCCTCACACTGCTTGATACATGTGTTGTATTATTATGGATAATTTAGACAATTAATAGTCCACATAGGGGTTGGTGCCTCGTGTTTTATGGTGACCATACGAAATGTTTCATGGAAAGTTCATTAAGAACACGGCTTTCATATTTTGTTGTTGTCTGGTCTAAGCTTTGTTAAGCATCTTACATTCTGTTTGAGTTGGGAAACAGGGTTTGATAGGATGTTAACTGAAAATGGAAGCTCTTTTCTTATTTTGAATTGTTTTTAAGTAATTTCATTATATTTGGTCTAGCATTATGATGCTGGTGTATATATGAACTCATGATTGAGATATTGTGATGCAACACTATACAATCAATTTGTTACTTGGTGTTTTTAAAATTGTAACATGAACGATGTATTGGTTCAGATCTTATAGTCTTTTTGGTTTCTTTGACTATTTTATAAACTAAAAGGGAACATGTTGTTGCCCGAACTTGTTTATAATCACTTGAATGATCTTGATCCTTTGAGGGAGCTTATGCTTTACATTGTGCTCAGATTTGTAATTCGAGTCTTGGACAAAATGTATTTTTAATATGTTGTTTTGATCTTGTCATTTAAATTGAGTTTATTACTAGATTGAATGGTTCTAAATTCAGAATTCTTTTTGAAACAAACCACATGCGTAAGGAGAAAACTGGAAGCATGGTTTAGTAGGTTGTTGGGTAAAATCTTCGAGATCTTGATTGGAATTAGCTTGTTGGTTTGTCATTTTATTGGAATCCCAATCTGTAGTTCTTATAGTGATGTGTTGAAATACTGTCAAGATAGTTTTGTCTTGACTGAACTATTGGGAAATTTTGAGTGTTAGCATCTACTCAGATTTCATACTTCTTGTTGGGTCCAATGAAAGAATGTTGAGTCTTTATAAGATAAATTATGATTCTTTAGTGTCCATGGGCTATGTATGAACTTCATTATTACAATGTTATAAATGGAAATTGGAACTCATGCATTATAATGGGAAGATTTTGAAAGGAAGGTAGCATTAACTTTTCTTCTTTCCTTGAAGTCGTTATTGTTCTATTTCTTGGGAAATATTGCATGAACTTAAAATGTATGTATAGAAAAGGTAAAACTATTAATTAAGTTGAAAGCAATGATTATAGGTTAGGATCATATTTTGTTAGGACTCCTTTTCTATTGCAATTGGGTTTAGTTCATTTTTAGAATCTTCATTAATTACTCTTTTAGGAAAAATAGAATCATTACTTGGTTAAAATTCTCATACTTTTCATTTGACCGAGACGAGGTCGAAAGAGGTAGATGAAAGGTTTGTTGAAAATAAAATGCAAACTTATTGGTTGGTTATTGCTCCATTTTCCCTTCTTGGATTTCTATGTGATTATGTTTTGATAACTATCTTAAAGGTTTGATTTTAAGGTAGTTAATCTTATGTTGAAATAGATTACGTCATGATGTGAACATGTTTCTACTTTGCGGATATTATATGTTTTAGTATAGTAAAATGGATTTTCTTCTTCTTTACTTAAAAGTTAGATGAAAACATCTTAACGAGATTATGTTGTAAAAACTTCTTTTATCTTATAGTAAAAATAAGTGTTGTATTCTATTGTGGTAGAATAGGAAATAATGAGATGTTATGTTCTGTTGTTGGTAAAGATAATTGATAAGATCAAGTATACTTTAATTTGTAAGACAAATATTATAGATTATATTTTGTTCTTCTTTTAGAAGTGAATTCAGATTCATTGATGCTCTTCTTTTCTGATTGTTATTACTTATGCTTAGTGTATGAAATACTAATTGTTCATTAAAGCAAGGTTGTTTTTATTGGAACAATTAGTGGAATGCACTTCATTTTAAGGCTTAGTGCTTATCATGCTCAATTCATTGAACTGACCCATGCTAGGAATTTTTGTAAATGGAATTCGTAAGTGATAAAAGAAGGAAAAAACTTATATGATGCATTGGTTGATTTAAGTCTGATTCTTGTGAAGAATTTTGATTCGTTCTTGAGTTGTATAAAAAAATATATATTCTTTTGAATGATGGTTGTTGTTATGCGGTATGCCTAAATGCATAAGTTTTTAAACGTATAAGTTTTGAATATGAATTGAAGGATGAGAATTTACTCGCATTGGTTGTGTAAATTATCTTATACTTCTATAAAAGAAATGGAATCTTATCCTGTTAATATTCTTCATGTTATTTATATGTTTAAATGAGTATTATTGGATAAGTACGATAAATGGAATTAGAGTAATTTCCTAAATGTTATGTAGCTAGATAAGTTACGAATTTAATGTTCTTATCTAAACAATTCATATTAGTAAGGTAATGTTTAATGAACATACAATGAAAACTACAAAATTTGTAAAGGACATAAAGGGTGTGTTAAACCTAAAACTTGACCATGAAGAGGAACACTCTTCCTCTCTCATGAAAATGTAAAAAAAAAAAAAGGGAGATATGATTTATAATCATTAGAATTCATTTAATAAAGTGTATTAAGTTACAACCTAGGTGGTTGTTACACTTCCTTGAATGGTTAAGTCATATTCAATAGAACTTATGAGGTTGTTTTCCTATATTTTTGGGTAATCGCTTATTAATCATAAATTAATGAACATCGAAATTAGTCTTAATTTAAGGAAGTTCTTCAAGGATTAATGGAACATTACTTGGAAAAGAACTTAGGGAGAGTTGGATTAGGGTTTGGGCAAGGTTGCTGAAATCTACTTTTAATTATCCAAATTAATTAAATATTAATAATCTCCTAGGGGTATGTACATCTCGACGAGGTTGTTCTATAGGATGCTGGCACACACCAACTACAGGGTTGTACCTTCAAGAAGATTAGGATCTTCTCGAGGATACAATGATGCAATTGACATGTGGCAACACCCTTCTGCATTGATCGTCTAGATCTACACGCTTATGGACTTGAACTTAGTTTTTCTCTAGGACTAGGTAGTAGCATAGTTAGGATAAGGAGTAGCCCTCTAAGACTCAGGGTACCTTGGCACACGGGGTTGACTTAGGTTGACCCAGTATGCCAATATACCCTAAGTCTTCGTGAGCCTCTTCCTATCATAACCTATGTTGTTAACTGAACTAGGGTTAAACCTTGGGCAAGTGGACTGACAGAAGTCAGTAAAGGAAATTCTAGATAACAATAGAGTGGGGTGAAGGATGTATTCTGGATTGATGAGTATGCCATCAAGGAATGAGTAATACAAATAGTAAGTTAGAAATCTTTGGCCAAAGTATCGCATGCTATCGATTACGTTGTCCTATGTCACCTAGTCTAAGGTTCGATAGGTTCCTAGATAGATCACTCAATACCTAGAACAGGGTAAGAGAACCAAGTATACATAGTATACGAGAAAATTAGTCAATACTTAAAGTTAAACATGAATAGATTTGTAGTTCAATGAGTCATGAAATGAATAGATCGGTGGCTCACCGAGTCATTACTGACTACATATGGTTATCTCATTATAAGAATGGTTGTTGTGGAATTTGTGTTCTAAATTACATATTTAGAACAAAGTACATTAAAAAAAAATTCCCTTGTTTCTAAAGTCTTAAAATGGGAATGTTACATATTGGTATTAGAGCTAAAGGTTACAGCTCTTGGACCTATTGTGTCCATAATCTGATAAAAACTTGAATTTTCTTGTAACAAAAAATGGTTAGGACAAGAGGAAACGTTGCGAATAATGCTCCACCTGATGAAGGAGCAGTGAAAGCCCAAAAACTTGATGAGATCCTTACTTGCCCTATTATACACAAGAGATCGTTTGGCTGTACTTGAATAACAAGTAATGGGTAATGAGGAGGAAGAAAAAGTTGGTAATAACAATCAACAACCTCCGAGGAAAAACCCAATTTGGGTGTTGATAATAACAATGTTAATGTGCCTATCCATCTAGAAAACAAAAGGGTAAGGTTGGAAGTGAACTCAACAATGATATAAAAAGGATAAGTCCACCAAAGTTTGATGGCACCACATTAGGAGATGGAGCTGAGAATTGGCTCAGCAAAATGGAGAAGTACTTTGCAATAAGGAACTTCTCAGAGGAAACCAAAGCTATTTGGGGAGCATATCAGCTTTCCTATGAAGCATCTTCATGGTGGGACAGTCGTAAGGCTGAGTTAAATATTGATGAAACTAACATCACTTGGGATCAATTTAAAAGTTATTTTAGGCAATGTTGGCAGCCACAACTTTATTATGATAAGAAAATGACGTAATTTAAGAACTTAGCTCAAAGAAAGTTAAGCAGTAATCGAGTATTGGGAAAGGTTTATCAAACTCCTCAAGTATGTACCTCAGTACCAAATTGATGAGAAGTTTAGGATATGGAAATTCATCATGGGGATTAAATCCCATTATTGGGGGAGAGGTTGATGTTCACAGCCCAACCATTGTGGAAGGGGTTGTTGAAAAATCCATAAGGCAAGAACATAAATTAAAGGCTATTTTTGCTCATAAGGAGGAAGTACGGAAGAAAGTTCCAAACTCTTCTTCAGCTTCTCTTGCACCTAAGAAAGGACCATGGAAAAATTTTGGTAATAAAATTAAGTTTTCAGCTGATAATAATAAGAAAACAACAATGAATAAGTCTGCTAGAAATGCACGGAACAATTTTTCCAAGAATAATAATAATGGACGGAAGTCCTATGGAGGTCAAAATGATAACTTTAAGGCTAGAAATAATTCTGAGTCTAAAAAGGGACTGGTAGGAGGCTGTTATAACTATGGCAAATATCATTATGTGAATCAATGTCCTTTGAAGAAGGATGATCATAATCAGCAACACAAGATACATGTTGCAGTAGTTGACAAGCAAGCTGAAAAGCAAGTTACACCTATAAAAGTTCCTAGTAAGTTATTCAGCATACCTGTACTATTCTTTTTGATACGGAGCTACTAAATGTTTTATTTCTAGTAAACTTGCTTCAAAACTTAAAAGAAAAGCTAGAAAAATGGATAAATCATGGACTATACATTATGGTAATAATTATGTTCATACAGTTAGTATGTGTCTTTTTGGGGCAGTCCTTGACTTACCTAGCTTTTCCACTAAAGTTGATCTCTATGTAGCACCTTTGGGATCTTATGATATAGTCATAGGCATAAATTGGTTAGCAGAGCATAAAGAAAAGGTAGACTATTTTGAAAAACATATTATTTGTTTAGATGAACTATAGAAAATAACTTGAGAGATTCAAGGTGTAAAACAAGAAATTTCTATTAGGAAATTGTCATCATTATACAACTTAAAAAGGCCAAAAATAAGGGATGTACCTTATATGCAATAAAAATTTCAGAATTTGTGGAAGAAAACAAAGGATTTCATGGAACATTATCTCTTTGTTACGGAACTACTTGTGATGTGTTTCCGAAGACTAGGATGACCACCCAAAAGGGATTTTGACTTCACGATTGCAATCAAACTAGTCTAATCGAACCTATTTCTAAAGAACCTTATCAAATGAATACCACGAGTTGGTAGAGCTTAAGGCTTAGTTGCAAGAAATTTTTCTAAGGGTTTGATTAGACCAAGTGTTTCACCTTGGGAGCACCAAGTGATATTTGTGAAAAAAATATGGAACACATAGATTATGAATTGATTACGGGATGTTAAACAAAGAAACAATAAAAATAGATACCCACTTCCTAGAATTGATGATCTATTTGATCGGATGAGCGGAGCATCGGTATATTCTAAGATAGATCTTCGATCCGGATATCATCAATTACTTAATTAAGGACGAGGATATTCATAAAATAGCTTTCGAGTTAAGGTATGGGCATTATGAATTCATAGTTTTACCCTTTGGATTAACTAATGCACCTGCAACTTTTATGAACTTAATGAATAATATCTTTCAAGAATACTTGGACAAGTTTGTGCTTGTATTCTTGGACGAAATTCTCATATATTCTAAAATTATTGAGGAGCATCATGAACACTTGAAAATAGTTTTAGAAATTATGAGAAAGAGATGGTTATATGGTAAGTTGTCTAAATGTTCTTTCTATGACACCAAAGTTCACTATTTGGGTCATGTTATAAGTAAAGATGGGATTGTTGTAGATCCTTCTAAAATTGTATCTATAACTGAGTGGCCTACACCAAAGAATGTACATGAAGTTATAATCTTCATGGGCCTTGCATGTTATTATAGAAAATTTGTTAATGATTTTTATAAGGTGGCTGCACCAATAACGTCATTGTAGAAAAAGGATAAGAAATTTGTTTGGAATGATAAATGTTAATCTACTTTTAAAATTTTAAAAATTCAGTTGACTTCAAAGACTATTTTAGTTGTACACGATCCTAATGGAGACTTTACTGTTGTAATGGATGCATCCGAGGAAGGTATTGGAGGTATTTTGTTACAAAATGATCATGTCATAGCTTATGAAAGTAGAAAACTTAAGTTACATGAGTTGAATTATGATCCACATGATTTAGAGCTTACTGCCATAGTTCATGCACTTCAAGTTTGGAGGCATTATCTACTTGGTAAACCATTTGAGTTGAAAACTGATCATCTTGGGCTGAAGTACATTTTCACTCAGCCAAATTTGAATGCAAGACAGTGAAGGTGGTTAGAGTTTTTGTCTCAATATGATTTTGACATAAGTTATATTAAAGGAAAAGAGAATAGAGTGGTGATGCTCTAAGTCATAGGAAGCACATTTATACTCTTATAACACTAAGAACTCAGTTTAAGGATGAAGTAAAAAGTGTTATGGAATCTGATTCTTACTTTCAACAAGTAAAAATAGTGCTTGTTGCAGATCCAAAAGATGAAAGGTATAAAGGTTTTCACTTTGATAATGAAGGAATCTTACGATATGAAAACAGAGTATACATACCTTTGCCTAATGATTTGAGAAAGAAATTGTTGGCGTGATTTTCACAATTCACCTTTTTCAGGACACCCTAGCATTACAAAAATGCTTATTGATATAAAAAAACAATATTTCTAGAAGGGAATGAAAAAGGATGTTATTGATTTTGTGACTTATTGTCTTGAATGTCAACAGGTAAAAGCGGAACATATGCACCCAGCTGGTTTATTGTATCCTCATAGCATACCACAATACAAATGGCAGGTAATAAGCATGGATTTTATACAAGGATTTCCTATGTGAAGAAATAAACATGATGTTTTTTTGGTAGTAGTTGATAAACTAATGAAAGTAGCTCATTTTATTGCTGGAAATCTAAACGATAATTCTCATGTTTTGGCTAAAATATTTGTACACGAAATTTTCAGATTACATCGAGTACCCGAATTAATCATATCGATAGAGAACCTCGAATGACGTTAAGGTTTTGGCAAATTCTTAATGTAGCTCTTGGAACTAAAATAAATTTCAGTTACGTATCATCTAGAAATGGATGGATAGGCCGAAAGAGTAAATCGGGTTTTGGAAGATATGTTACGAATGTAATGTATGGATCAGTCATATAAGTGGGAGGAGTACCTTCCATTAGTTGAATTTGTAGACAATAATACATATCATGCTTCTCTTAAGATGGCACCTTTCAAGGAATTGTTATCCAAATTCACCCCGTGGGTTGAATTTGGATAACAAACATCAAATTCTCAAGTCCCAAGCAAATGGATTGATTCAGGGAAAAAATCATGTTTCTAGGGTCCCCTCGATTTTTTCTAACTCTCCTGTCCAGGTTGAAAAGAGAAAGTTCTGAGAAAAGGTGAAAAGGCTACAAAAAAACAAGCTTGGGCCAGAAAAAATTGTGAAAATTGGCTAAGTCCTAGTCCTCACAATCGGGACATGAGGGACGTCTGGGCGCGAACCGGCCGAAAAGCCACTAGGTAGTCCGTGCGGTAATGGGATGATCCCAGGCCATAGGTACACGCGGGACACAAAATGCCCAAATCGGAAAAAAGAAAAAAAGATTTGTCTAAGTCCTTAACCGGGAGCAAGTGGGATAAGAGTACACGGGACGCGAATCACCAACCGAGCAGGGTGAATCGGAAGAATTTGTCCCGAGCGGTCCGGGAGCAAGTGGGACAATGGTACGCGAAGGACTTGGACCAGCTGGTTCGGCCGGAATGGGGAACTTTCACATTGGGACATCGGGCCGTGAGTGCGCGAGAGGACGTGAACCAGCCGGTTCACCCGAAATAGAGAAGTTTCGTATTGGGACAGTTGGGCCAAAGGATGTGTGGGGCGCGGATAGCCATTAAGGAGCCGAAAGCCAATCAAGCTACGCCACGTGTCACTAGCCGAATGAGGGACAAGGAAGCCCATTTCGAGGTGGATTGAAGGATTACTGTCCCAAACAGGCCCAGGACATCTGGGGACAAAAAGACGCGAAAGGCGTGAAAAGTTTGGAGACCGCGGACCAATCCAAATCATGACACGTGTCACAAGGAGAAAGTTCAAAAGTCAAAGGGTGAGGTTTCAAGCACCGACTGAGCCAATCAAAATAGGACATGTGTCCAATGAAGCAAGAAAACCCATGGGATAGAGAGGAGAGAGAATTACATATCCATTCAAAGACGTGCCACGTGTCATCCAGTGTGAGAGCGCGGCAAAAATTTCAAAAACACATTTTCACTGTTTTGTGCCCTAAATCTTCGGATCGACGTATCTTTCGATCCAGAGCTCGGATTTACACTTTCTTTATATCAACAGAAAGCTTGTGAAATTCTCTACATGATTTCGAGGGTTAATCTTGAGTTTTGGTGTAGTTTTGAGGAGAAAATTGAGAAATGGCTCTGACATGTGTTCATGGCGAAGTGACATTCCAAATGACAGATTTAATGGAGGATGGGTCGTATTCTCTTGTAATCTAGTCAAAATGATAGGGTATGGGTTTGTAAGGTACCCCATGCCATTTTAATGCACCTGCAGTCAAGAAGGGATGGGTTCTCATGTTTTTGTACTTTTTTGTCCCCAGGCTCGACCCATGCAAAGTAAAAGCTAGATTTGGCTCATTTCTAAAAAAAAACATTTTTGGGCATAGCAGAGTTCTTCTTTCACCTCTAGTAAGTGATTGATACAAGAATCAGACCTCTCCAAAGATTGTAGCACTTTTTACCTCTCTGAGGTTGTAATGCAGTGATTTTGACACTGGAAATGATAATGCAAGCCTTGTGAATGGTCTTGATCCTTTGTTTGTATTATTTACTTCATTTCAAATCCTAAATTATATCTTATCAATCTGTATGTTTTATGTTGTAAACTTTGGTCTCTGTGTCTATTTACTTGTGAAATGTTTCACTACTCCTTTTGGTGCATCACCACCTTTAGTTAGTTTCATATTTTTGCATTTCTATCCCTGTCTCCTTGCAGTTTAGAGTAGGATTAGGATCTGAACCTCTGTAGTTTTACAAAATATAGATCTAAATCAGAGGAGTTTGAGGAACCAGCCTCTAATCTGGAGATTCCTCTCTCAGTTTCACAAGTCCCCACACTTGGAGAGAGGTTTCCATGTTGTGCAATCACACTAGATGCTAGAGTGATCAACCTAGAAGCCTGATCTGCATCCAGGGGTGTCTTTGTGAGCTCGCAACAATAGGAACTTTATGGAAGGAAATGCATAACCCCTATTAGTTGGGATAGCATTGAGGATAGAGAGGTAATTGGACCTGAAATCCTTATAGAAATGAAACAACAAGTTAAAATGATTCGTGAATGCTTGAAAGAAGTAGCAGATAGGCAAAAGAGTAATGCTGACTTAAAGTGGGTTGATAGTAAATTTGAACTTGGTGAGAAGGTTTTCTTTGGGTTAAACTGAAAAAGAGTTCTATAACTTTTGGTAAGGTTGCCAAGTTATCACCTCGTTATGTGGGACCTTTTGAAATAGTCGAAGTAATCAACCACGTAGCTTATTGTTTAGCACTACCACTATAACGCCCATAAAACCAACCCTCTGCAGATCTATGATTAACCTAGGCTTAGTGAGTTGAAAGAGGAATAAATTTTTGTTTAAATACTATCACAAGCATATTCTAAGACACACGCATGTTTGAATCTACCACAAGAGGAGATCAAAGTTATGATTTTGCATACATTTAGTTTTATATGTTCATTAAGATATAATATACTTATTTACTTTGGTGAATCTTGTCTCTTATGCAAACTGATGTTTTTGATGTCTCCATGTACAAAATACAAGGTGCCATAAGATTTTGAAGTAGTAGGCTCTAGCTGTAGAAGCAACTCCATTTGTGCCCCTACAAGAGCCCAAAGTAACTTGGTTGTCTTCCTACAACAGCCTGTAACAATTGGTTGTCCTCCTACAACAACCCGTAGCAATTAGTTATACTCCTACGGTAGCCTATAGTAACTATAAGCCTGCACATAACAACTCAGCCGTGCACCTATAGCTTTGCTGTAGCAACTCCAGCTTGCCCGTAACAACCGCAAACCTACCCGTGCAGACTTCCAAGCCTACACCGTAACAACTGCAAACCTACCCGTAGCAACTCTAGGCCTGCCCGTAGCAACTGCAAACCTACCCATAGCAACTTCCAAGCCTACTTGTAGCAACTGCAAACCTACCCGTAGCAACTTCCAGGCCTGCCCGTAGCAACTACAAACCTGCCTGTAGCAACTTCCAGAATTACCTACAACAAGAACTTCAAAATGCTATAACTTTTGACTGGGAACTTAGTTTTTGATAAAATTGGACTTTTTGGAAAGGTGATGACGTCTACTTTGCATAAAAATCATAAAAATTAGGATTGGATGAGGTTTAGATAGTAATTTTTGCAAAACAGTCCTGCAGGCTCCCACAGTCAAGACTGACAATTTTCTGAGTGAGTCCTTTTGTTAAATTTGTTTGATTGAAAGCTTCTAAGGTAAATTCCTTGATTTTTTAGGTCTATTTTGGTCTTGCAATGCTTAGTTAGTTCACTTCATTAATTACTTAATGGTTTGAGGGGTTGTTTGGTTCATTCGTTGGTTGATTAAGCATACATGCAAAGTGAAGTAAGGGAAGATCATATTACCATGTTCTAACTGTCTAAAACAACAACTCTTAAGTATGTAAGAACATAATTTAAAGTCATTTCATGCTATCTTAAAACAAACTTCTTTCTTCAACAATTGATAACAAGATCTAAATGAATTCCTTATTCTTTATAGATTGAACATTTCCTAGCAAGACAAGTAACAATAATAACATAATTCCCTTATGCAATATTTACTTCCAACATTTCAAAACAAGGAATCACATGCATTTGAATGATTATTACTTACACCAACTCATACCAACATATGCAACAAGGTAATTCTTTTAATCATTTCAAATGTAATTTACAAAGCACAACTCGATCCCTTTACATCCTTTCAAGCATGAAGTTACATTAAAATTGAGCAATCAACTTGGACAAATGTAATCCAATGGAGGCAACAACATATCTCTTTTTCATTATGCCATGAATGCACAAATACAATACCATAATAGTTCTCTCAATAGTAAGAAGACAAGATTGTTTCCCTTTCTCAAATCAAAATACATCTTACATGGTCAATACAACATCTTTACAATATAATGAAAGTTACAGTCCATCCACAAAGAGTGGGTAAAGGAAATTACAACAAGAAGTAAACTAACAATGATGGATGTTAACTCTACACCATGACTGATTTCAAAACAACAGCATGCTTTAGATGTTTCCTTCGATTGATCACAACAAGAAGAGAGGGGGAAAGGAAACACTCTCCACCCAACCAAGATATCCAATGAAGAGATGAAGCCTCTCTCATCATTGGCCCCCGAGCCCCAACCACAACACAATGAAAGATGGGGTTCAATGCATGGCAACATCCATAGGCTTCCATAACACACATAGGTAGATTTCAATTGTATTTCATAATCAAACAACACATAGGCTCTATTTAATTAAGCCAAAGGAGCAAGGACTATGGGGTAAGCTTCTTATGCCTCCCAATTAAGAATTGGGTAACCACCTATATTCATACCACCAATATAACATATCATATCCTGTAAACCTTATGCCTCCCAACCCCTCCTTATGCCCCCACAAATTTTCCCTTATGCCCCCATAGGTAAGAAATGCAAGCTATTTTTTTCCATGGTGGATCCCAAACCCAAAACTCCCTCCACCAAAATCTGATGCCCATGACATTCCCTGATGCCCCCATAATGATTCCCCATATCCTTCTCCTATACCATCCCTAGGCAATCTACCCAACCATACAAATTGAAAAGAGACACACATTTACATTCCATAATAACATGCAAGAAAACAATAGTATAGAGATGAACAGGCTCTTACCTTTCCATAGAATGACAAGACCTTTCCAAGAAAGAAAATACAGCCCCAAATATTAATTTGAATGTCCACAAAATAGTCTTGAAAATAGCAACATAAATGCCCAACTCATAGTTTAGAAACAAAAGTCTTCAAATACAAGAATGCAGCCCAAACAGTCACTTGAATGTCCACCAAAACAGTCCTCAAATCAGCAACAAGAATGCCCAAATAACAGTTCAAAAATAGTAGCTTAAAATACAAGAATGCAGCCCCAATAGTCACTTGAATGTCCACCAAAACAGTCTTCAAATCAGCAACAAGAATTCCCAAATAACAATTCAAAAACAGCAGCTTCAAATACAAGAATGCAGCCCCAATAGTCACTTGAATGTCCACCAAAACAGTCCTCAAAACAACAACAAGAATGCCCAAATCACATTTCAAAAATAGCAGCTTCAAATGCCAAGAATGCAGCCCTAACAGTCACTTGAATGTCCACCAAAACAGTCCTCAAAATAGCAACAAGAATGCCTAAATCATAGTTCAAAAACAACAACTCCAAAACAACTAAAAAAAGAAGAGAAAAAATGCGACTCTTTCCAGCCCTCTCCAAAAAATGCAAGTCGAAAATAATCATCCTCTAAAAATGAAAACCAAAAAGGAATGTAATGTCCTCATGCCAATCAAATCGACTTTACTTGCAAGCCTCCACTTACACCTCAAGGACAGCCAATTAAATTTTTGTAAGAAAGTACACTTACACAAGCAAGATTGACAAGCAAAAATGCATTTAAGAGGCAAAAGTAAACACTCCAATCAAGATAAAGTTGGTATGAAGCTTTTAATGGGTGTGGGACAAGTTTATCTTGTCCCACAAGCTTCCAAAAATACCCTCCAAGTACAAATCTGAGTTTCAAGATGGTGAAGTGTTTTATACTCCAAAGATCAACTCTCTTACACACATTAAATGCAAGGATCAACACATCAATAACTATATTTAAGCAAGTCTTATTTAAATTTATCTTTCACATTCTATTTAAATAAAGGAATGGACACATTCACAAATAAAACACATGCAAGATAACAATAAAATAAGGACCACATACTAACACACACAAACCCCCATGGTCACATATAAAGGTGATCCCCCATGGGAACCCCCCAACAACAAACAACATGCAAATGACTAGTTGCCATGGTGACCATGTTGAATCCACCCAAAATTCCATTGTGGTTAGTCTCCAATCCCCGATGTCTGTTGTGATATAAAATAGCCTGCAAAATACAAATACCTCCTTCGGCCTCGTGGCCATATCAGAACGCTAAAAATAATATAATATAAATCTAAACACCATAAGTATAACTGCATAACACAACATCGAAATAATGCAACTATATCATTTTATAAATTAAATCAACCATTCTATCATCATTTAAAATTTTCATTTTCTATATATAATCAAATGATTAAACATCACATATCTAGATAGCATCAATGATATAACTACGTCAAATAAAGCATCAACATATATATATATATATATATATATATATATATATATATATATATATATATATGTTTATAATAATCATGCCTTATGTATAATTCCAAATGTAGTAATGAAGTCCATAATCCAACATCATACTAAACCAAGCCAAAATAGTGTCTAATACATAATCCATAGTCTGACGATCAGAAAAATAGTGTCGAAGGGAAGTGGGCACTACATCCCCCTCCCCTTAGACTCGACTTCCTCCTGGAAGTCACTGGAACAAATGTGGAAACAATGCAATAGAGAAAGGATCATGCTCTTTTTGGAATTTCTTTGCTTCAACAAGTGTGGGTCTACAGAACTCTAGTTTGGTCCAATATAATTCAGCAGAAGAAGGGAGATTGCAAGGGATGAGTTCTAAACTTTCAGCATGCAAGGCTACGAACATAATAATCTAAGGAGTAACTTTACGCTATCAAACAAGATACAACACATAACAATATAACAAGAAGAGTTCCCAAAGGATCATCAAGAATAACCACCAAGTAAGAGAATTACGGGGAGAATTTCCATAACTTGAGATGACCACATAGTTTCCCATTGATACACATACCACATTAATAAAGGTTAAGTTTTCTACACGTTAAAGCCATGATTTCAAGGTTCGTTGTCTAGACAAGGATAGAAAAATCAACTATGACCATTTTTCATGAGAAACAAGTCTTCACAAGGTCCCACAAATTGAGATCACACAAGATGAGGTTAATCAACAAGGACACCTAAAACAACAAGCATTTAAAATAAAGGAACTATTCTTGGAAGGCACTTCTATAATCTTGAGAGGGTACAAATAAATTTTCATGGTAATGCAAGCAAAGTCAAGACCACAAGGTTTTCCTATAGTCTGATTTTTACACTTTTGTTTTAAGAATCAAACACACCAAACAACCAAACTAAAGAATTCAACCATTTAGCAAAGGAAAATATATACATATACATTTATATCCCCCTAACAACTAACATAATAATACAAGTACCATACCTTATATCACAATGAGATTTATTTATCTTATTTCCTACTCAAGCTCAAAATAACCATAAAGGGAGCACAAGAAACATCAAGGACCATTCAAGGTTGCTAGGGAGAAGAGAAAGTAACACGGGGTCCAATCAAATCCAAGGGTGAATAACATCATCTTGCACTTCCATCCTAATGGGAAAAAGGGCTACAACAACAAGGTGACCCAAGAAGATATGAAGAAAAGAAGACTTCCCAAATTATCTTATATCCTTAACATATGTTGCCTTAAAATTACAACAACTTAGGTTTCCAAGGATAAGACAACACGCACAGTGGTTGCTTCTCAAAAATAGATAAGTCTCAATTCAAGAAGGACCACAACTCACGTCCGTCGAGCTATGAGATGATAAGGGTGTGACAACCCAAAACTCCCACAAGAAGGCACATACATCCATGGATAAGAAGTAATAAGCAACTAGAACACATTACTATCCACCGGGTGTTTCACAATTTCAGGTAGGTGACAAAACTACAAGTTCAACTATATATTGCACTCAATACACATAAATCTTATTTATAGCTTTTCTTATTAAGAACATTCCTTTCGTGCTTCCTTAGTTATAAACTTCCTTCTATTATGACATCATCAATTTACATTATAAAGAGCACCACTAAGGTGGTCATGATGTCTCACCATTACGTATAGGAAGAGAGCATTTATTTTACTTGCAAGGAAGGTGGATGGACAAGATTTCCTTCTATTCTTCTACATGGTTTTTTTCCTTATTTCTTCTATTAATCTACTAAGGGTATAACAAGGATCACTTCCCTTTTTCTATGCTCCGATTAAGTTCCAAGGTCAAATCTCCTTAATTATAGTTTCATGGTGTTTTGGTTGAGTCATTTTATCAATCAAATTTTTATGAGAATGATGATGGTTCAAACACATCGAAGAATTAATTTTATGGGAAGGAGATATAAATAAACACACCACATTTTGATTCTAAAGGAACAAGAGACATTCAATCATAGAAAACACATTATTAATTTAAGAACTAGGAAACAATGAACCAACATAAATCACACCAATATTTCAAAAATTCATCGAATAATTTCAAGCATCATTAAACATTCTTAGTGGGTCTCCACAAGTTTCATAAGAAATTTTCAAGAAAGGGTCATTAAAGAGGTATAATCTTACTTTTATGAATCTATTAAGGTTGAAAAAAAAATTGTTGTTTAAGATGGTAACATTTTACTCTCTTAATAACCAAAGAAGGTTTTCCAATCAAAACTAATGTCCCCACAAGATAACACTAGCCAAGTAACTAGATGACAATGCAACTTTACTCCAAGGAACCACATCCACACTAAAAGTCATCTAATGTAATGGGGCAACTAAATAATTTACCAAATCATGAACTTAACAGCCAAGAGTTAGTTTTAAAAAAAAAAGAGGAAGTACAATATAAGCACCACCGATATTATCTATTAATATCTACCAAACTAACATTTCTAAGAGAAAGATCCAAAAGACCCAAAGCATCCATAAGTGTTTCCAAGTAACCCAAGATACAATTTAACATGCCATCAATAAACAAATCACTATAAAAAAAAAAACTTTTAGTAACATTTGTAGTCAACCAAAGGCAATCCAATCCTAACAAAATCTAAAATCCCATAAATAAAAAATTCTATTCTAACAAGGGGTAAGCTCTTACCAGATTGAAAAAGAATCACCACTACCACCGCCGACTTGCCCTCTAGTCCACCCTACACAACAAAATTTCATTCTAGCAAGGTCAAGCAACAAAAGGGTCACTCTAAGACCTTAGACACACTCAAGGTTCCGTGCATCCATAACCAAGGCATGACTTTAAGCACCTAAAAGGACATTCAAGACACCTAGGGTGTACCCCCATACGACAAAATATTACGAGACAAACAACATAGGGCCAGCTCAACAACATGTAAGTGAGAATCACGTAACGTTTAGCCAAGTAGCCAACAACATCATGAGCTCTGAGTCATCAATCAAATAAAGTCCAAGAAACATTGACAATCAATAAAAGTGGCTAAGTAGCCATGCATTGCAAAGTTTGAAAATTCTTGCAAGAATTATAAATAAATAAAATATCCTCAGAGCTTCTTCAATCCAATCATAAAATAAGATGCTGGTCCTTGATAAAATACACAAGATTACGAATGTAAAACACAAAATTTAACACCACATTCACTCCATAGCCTTTCATGGCCGCCAATAGGGGTACTCTGCCTCGAGGTTAGTTCCAAGAACACATACACATGATTGGGTCCTAGATGACACCCAGACTTAGTGTCCACCCTCTCATATGGGTAACAACATGGAAAAATAACAACCAGACCCTCTTTCATAACCACTCAAGGAAGGAAGCTCTAAACATCTTCTAATTAGCTCTTCCTGACCTAGAACACAACCACTACTGTCTAATCACAAGGATCACATCATACCACTCATCAACTCCAATAAGGAAGGGTCTCAACAAAGGGATTAATGCATCATATAATTTAAATTAAGTTTTAGGACTTGTAAAAGAACACATTTTAAAAGGGGAACTAAGTTTCCATAATACTAGAAGCTCACAAAATAAATTTAATCTGAAATTCTTAATTACCCCAAGTTTAGACAAAATGTCACTAAGCAAGCAAAGAACTCAACAAATTATTATTATTTTATTAATATTTTAATTCTGGTAGTTCAAATGAACAGAGTAATGTAATATTTCATCATACTTATTTCTTCTTCAATTTTCAAACAAGTTTGTTTTCTTAGATTCAAAAGTGTGTTAAGTTTACAGTTCATGTCTCAAGTTTTCTAGTGTGCCCAATGGCCCAAGCTTTTGAACCACTGCTCTGATACCAAAGTGTAACACCCGTAAAACCAACCCTATGTAGATCTATGATTAACCTAGGCTTAGTTAGCTGAAAGAGGAATATTTTTTTGTTTAAATACTATCACAAGCATAGTCTAAGACACACACACATTTGAATCTACCACAAGAGGAGATCAAAGTTATGATTTTTCATACATTTAGTTTTATATGTTCATTAAGATCTAATATACTTATTTACTTTGGTGAATCTTGTCTCTTATGAAAATTGATGTTTCTGATGTCTCCATGTACAAAATACAAGGTGTCATAAGCTTTTGAAGTAGTAGGCCCCAGCTCGTAGCAACTCTAGTTGTGCTCCTACAACAACCCGTAGCAACTAGATGTCCTCCTACAGCAGCTCGTAGCAACTAGCTATCCTCCTACAACAACCCATAGCAACTGGTTGTACTCCTACATAGCCCATAACAACTGCAAGCCTTTAAGTAGCAACTCTAGCTATGCACCTATAGCCGCCCGTAGCAACTCCAGGCCTTCCCGTAGCAACTACAAACCTGACCGTAGCAACTTCCAAGCCTCGCTGTAAGAATCGCAAACATGCACGTAGCAACTCTAGGCCTACCCGTAGCAGTGTAATCGAAAAAAACCTGCCTGTAGTAACTTCTAAGCCTCCCAGTAACAACCGCAAACCTACCCGTAACAACTTCTAGGCCTACCCGTAACAACTTCCGTAATTACCTCGTAGCAAGAACTTCAAAATGCTATAAATTTTGACTGGGAACTTGGTTTTTGATAAAATTGGACTTTTTGGAAAGGTGACAACATCTACGATTGAAAGCTTCTAAGGTAAATTCCTTGAGTGTGCAGGTCTGTCTTGGGTCTATTTTGGTCTTACAAGGCTTATTTGGTTCACTTCATTCATTACTTAACGGTTTGAGGGGTTGTTTGGTTCATTCATTGGTTGATTAAGCGTACATGCAAAGTGAAGTAAGGGAAGATCATATTACTGTGTTCTAACTGACTGAAACAAAAACTCTTAAGTATGTAAGAACATCATTTAAAGTCATTTCATGCTATCTTAAAACAAACTTCTTTCTTCAACGATTGATAATAAGATCTAAACAAAGTCCTTATTCTTTATAGATTGAACGTTTCCCAGCAAGACAAGTAACAAGAATAACATAATTCCCTTATGCAAGAATTGCTTCCAACATTTCAAAATAGGAAATCACATGCATTGGAATGATTCTTACTTACACCAACTCATACCAATGGATGCAACAAGGTAATTATTTTAATCATTTCAAATTTAATATATAAAACACAACTCGATCCCTTTACATCCTTTCAAGCATGAAGTTACATTAAGATTGAGAAATCAACTTGGACAAATGTAATCTAATGGATGTAGCAACATGTCTCTTTTTTCATTATGCCATGAATGCACAAATACAATACCATAACAGTTCTCTCAATAGCAAGAAGACAAGATTGTTTCCCTTTCTCAAATCAAAATACATCTTGCATGGTCAATACAACATCTTTACAATATAATGAAAGTTACAGTCCATCCACAAAGAGTGGGTAAAGGAAATTACAGCAAGAAGTAAACTAACAATGATGGATGTTAACTCTACACCATGACTGATTTCAAAATAGTAGCATGCTTTAGATGTTTCCTTCGATTGATCACAGCAAGAAGAGAGGAGGGAAAAGGCAATGCTCTCCGCCCAACCAAGATATCCAATGAAGAGATGAAGCCTCTCTCATCATTGGCCCTTGAGCCCCAACCACAACACAATGAAAGATGGGGTTCAACACATGACAACATCCATAGGCTTCCACAACCCACACAAGTAGATTTTTAACAAAAAAATAGCCAAGACACACATATAGATTTCTACTGTATTTCACAATCAAACAACACATAGGCTCTATTTAATCAAGCCAAAGGAGCAAAAGGACTATGGGGAAGCTTCTTATGCCTCCCAATTGGGAATTGGGCATCCACCTATATTCATACCACCAATATAACATATCATATCCTATAAACCTTATGCCTCCCAACCCCTCCTTATGCCCCCCACAAGTAAGAAATGTAAGCTATTTCTTTTCCATGGTGGATCCCAAACCCAAAAATCCCTCCATAAAACTCTAATGCCCATGGAATTCCCTTATGCCCCCATAATGATTCCCCATAGCCTTCTCCTACACCATCCCTAGGCAGTCTACCCAACCAGACAAATGGAGAAGAGACACACATTTACATTCCATAATAACATGCAAGAAAATAACATAGTATAAAGATGAACAAGCTCTTACCTTGCCATAGCAATGATAGTACCTTTGCAAGAAAGAAAAGACAGCCCCAAATATTAATTTGAATGTCCACAAAATAGTCTTCAAAACAGCAACAGGAATTCCCAAATCACAGTTTAGAAACAATAGTCTTCAAATACAAGAATGCAGCCCCAACAATCACTTGAATGTCCACCAAAATAGTCTTCAAATCAGCAACAAGAATGCCCAAATAACAGTTCAAAAACAACAGCTTCAAATCAAGAATGCAGCCCCAACAGTCACTTGAATGTCCACCAAAATAGTCCTCAAAACAACAACAAGAATGCCCAAATCACAGTTCAAAAACAACAGCTTCAAATGCCAAGAATGCAGCCCCAACAGTCACTTGAATGTCCACCAAAATAGTCCTCAAAACAACAACAAGAATGCCCAAATCATAGTTCAAAAACAACAACTTCAAAACAACAAAAGAAGAAGAAGAGAAAAATGTGACTCTTTCCAGCTCTCTCCAAAAATGCAAGTGGAAAATAATCATCCTCCAAAAATGAAAACCAAAAAGGAATGTAATGTCCTCATGCCAATCAAATCGACTTTACTTGCAAGCCTCCACTTACACCTCAAGGACAACCAATTAAATTTTTGTAAGAAAGTACACTTACACAAGCAAGATTGACAAGCAAAAATGCATTTAAGAGGCAAAAGTAAACACTCCAATCAAGATAAAGTTGGTATGAAGCTTTTAATGGGTGTGGGACAAGTTTATCTTGTCCCACAAGCTTCCAAAAATACCCTCCAAGTACAAATCCGAGTTTCAAGATGGTGAAGTGTTTTATACTCCAAAGATCAACTCTCTTACACACATTAAATGTAAGGATCAACACATCAATAACTATATTTAACTAAGTCTTATTTAAATTTATCTTTCACAATTCCTCGAAGAGGAATAAAAGCAACAATTACAATTCATCTTTCAGCTAATCAAGAAGCATCAGAAAACAGCCATGTCTTCATTCTAATCAAATTCCATCTGCAAAATGATTTGCAGGTCAGTTCAATGAACTGAGCATATTAAGCACTTATCCTTAAAATAAGGTGCTTCAACTAACTGTCTCAATAAAAGAACCCTGCTTTTATGAAACGACAGTAAAACAATAATCACGAAATAGACACGAAAGAAAGATCAGCATAACAACTAAACATATCAAACTATAGTCACAATCAGCCAAGGAACTGCTGTCCCGTTTCCACATAATATTAAACATACTGTTATCCTTTCCACGCCTTTCATTAATAATAAATGCAAAGGATGAAACTAACTGAAATGTAAACTCATTACTTTCCTTTCAGTTCATGTATTAAATTCAAAGCAATCAAGTACAGACAAGAAAGTGAACAACAATGCATATAGTTGCTCCCATCTAAGCACTATAAAATTCATTATTCACGAATTCCAGATTTCCAACTGAATGAAAGAAGAAAAGATCATTTTTCCAAGTCATTCATTCATATCTCTATTTCTTTCCACATGACTGTCCTAACAGTGGAATCCAAACGAAAGACAAATCAAGATAACAGTTCAGAGTGAAACTTACAAAATCCATTCAGAATTCACTTTCCAGCAGTAAGAATAATTTCATTTATAATCCGCTTAAATGAAAACAGGGAAGAATTCATCATCCATATCCATACTTCATTTGAATCAGACTCATATAAAGATCCGAGATTAGTACAACATTATATTCATCCCAGATCAAGCAATATAAGGATGCATACCACATATTTACCGCACTTAAAGAAATTATAGTTCTTTCACTGTACGTTAATCAGATAAACAGTTATACAATCACGTAATCACTTATTCATGTGACCTTTTTATATCCATGAATGCATACAGTTCATAATAACAAATTACACATTGCTGTTACCTACAGCAAAACCAAATTCTTATGCACCGTAAAGTTCCAATATTATTTTCAGAGTCAAAATAGCAAAAAGATAAGAATTCATTTCTCTAAAATTTCATTAAGAACAATCCTTTTGATCAAAATGAACTCAAACACCCAAATCGTGTTCATCTAAGCAAGACAGCTCAAATTATAAAGATAACAGAATAGTCGTTCTTATTGAAAAACAAACTCTCATAGCTTTGTCAATTTAAAATCCAAAGATACCACAAAAATGGATATCCAATTCGAGTTCTATCTCTCACAATGTTAATTTCAAATACAAAGATTCTCCATTCTCTTAATGAAGTACAGAACGCAAATATAATAATCATATTTCAATACCTTAATAAAGGCAAACCCGCGTAGGGCGCCAATTGCGTAATCTTGGTACAGTCGGGACAGACTCAGAAAACAAGCTGATTTCCACATTTTCCATTTATTTAAAATAGAAATCCAAGTCAAGTTCGCATTCACCAGACAGTTCCAAACAGGAGGACAAACCTCAACTATAAGACGCAATGAAATCAATTTTCCATTACAGTATAAAGAAATATAATCATTCTTTGCACAGAATACAACCAATTTGTAATTGTGTCAACAGTCCGTACAGGAAGACCAAACAACATCTATAAAACACAGTAAAACCACCTTATTCTCTCAACAAGGAGAAACGAAATCCATTAATAACTTCAGGAGGAAAACAGTTATTTTTTTTTTTTTTTTACTTTCACGAATACCCAGTTCGTATTCGTTCTCATCCAATTCAAGGAAAGGCACAACAATGAAATTATTGCTATTACCTTATTCAAATCGAGTTCAAATACTCATAGAAAACCCAAATGCCATTTCCTTTACAATCCAAAACAGTAAAAGGAAGAGGATCTATTTCCTTATAAATATCAATAAGAAACAACTTCAACCAGCTATTGCTTCTTTCATTCTAGTTCATCAGCAAAAGAACTTATAGTTTCAATAGAAAAAACAACTCAAATAACATGTACGGACTGGTGATACACATGATAAATTTCCCAATACTATTAAATGACCAGCATGACAGAAAGCATTTCATTCGAGAATACAAGGACAATCGAACTCAAATGACCAATAACAATGATTCATATTATTTCCAAAATGACAGGCAATATAACACGACTGTAATTTCGCTTTCCTCTTTTCATGCCAAGTCGGGCCAAGCACAATCAACAAAGAAAACGTTTACATTACAAGGAAGTGATTAAACAGCCTGTTCTGATTCATTCAACATGTACAGAGAAGAAAATGTCTACTTCCAACTTGATTCGCACACAACCAAATCAAGACCAAGCAACCAGAAACGTTTCATCATATCATTTCCCAAAGAAAAGAAAGCAAGAACCAACAAAATCCAAGTCAAATCGACTCAACAGAAATCACGCAATCCAAACCTAAGAGCATGGTTGTTTTAATGAGACACTTAAACAAAGCAAGAGTTTTTAAAGAGAAGGGCTTAACATGCCTGTAATCTCTTCTCCTGAACTCGAAGAAAACTTTATTTGCTGCGTTTTTCCTTCCACAGCGACAACACAAACTTCCCAGCACTCCTTTCTTCTTCAGGCTTAGCAACAGCCTCGAAATCTCCACGAAAAATGTCAAATTCCAAGAGTTGGTTCGACTGAACCAAGTCAGAAAAACCAAATGCAGAGCAACTTTGCAAAAAAGCCAAACCAAACAATGAAAAATCAACTTCCCTCATACACTTTCCACGGTGAACTCGGTCGTGAGGACCAAGAACAATCAATGCATTAAAGGCTCTGCCTTTTCCTTACTTCCCACGCCACCGCCACTTGAATTGGCAAGCTTTTAAATTTCAAATTTCCCATGCAAAACGAATTTGGCTCTATTTCTAAATAGATGCCTCTATTTCCTACCTACACCTTGCGGCACTGTCCACGTATGGACTGTTTATTAAATGCCAATGAATGCCTCCTTCCCATCCTTATCCCTTTCCTTCCAAGGGTCTACACACCCCTTAGATTAGGATTAGTTTAGGTTGCATATAGTATTCAACCTAGGTCTTAGTTTAGTCTTAGGTTATTAGGGCTTAGGTTATTTCCCCCTTTTTTTTTTTATAATATTGAAATCCACTTAGGATAGTAGTGTAGGATGCATGTTAGGACTTAGGATTAGTTTAGGGTTTAATTCATACTAACCACTAACACTAACAACTTCCATCCAGCCTCCCTACTAACATTCACGTTAATGCAGAGCAGGACGTTCCGTCCTTTGGATCGCGTGCCAAGGCCACCCGTGTCTAGGCATTTCTTGCCTCATGAGGTCCCAAGTTCGACAGTACAGGGTTAAAGAATCGAATCCCTGTCGTTGGCATTTACGTGCCAGCTGTTCATACCTGCAAACAGGCACTGCACGCTCATAACAATCTCGGTTCGGTTCAAGTGTGAATCGACACAGAAATCACAAGAGGACCTCAGCATACTTGGATCAATGGAATTGATTCAAGGTATGTTGTCAATCAGCAACAAGAGTTTAGCAAGTATACGACAATTTGTCGTCACATCAGCAAACACACAAATACAATAAATGTTGTCCTAACCATAAATCACAGCATGCAAGAATCTAAGTTAGCAACACATTCTCTTAAGATCAGAACATATCTTAACATGTTTGCCTTCATTTCAGAAGTTATAACAGCATGTAAAACATTCATCAAGATAGTTTGCAAAATCAGAGTGTTACATTCTTCCCTCCTTAAAGAATCATCGTCCCGATGATCAGATTTAAACAAATCAAGGAGTTCCTAGGACAAAGTTCAGTTATTGTCCTTTCATTCATAAGTTCATACCAAAAATAGATTCTCTCTTAAAAACAACGTTTTAAGACAACTGTACCATAGACTAATAATTGTCTAAATTTGGTAGAATTATCAGTTCTTGAATTTCAAATTCAATTAAACAGGTGTGGAAAAGTAGATCTCATTTCTTCGAGATTCTCCCAAGTTGCACTTTCTTCGCTGAACTGGTCCCACTGGACCTTACATTGGTTCACTTCGCGATTTCTTAAGTACAACTGGCGAGTTCCCAACACTCGAATGGGCTTAACCACGATTATTCCTGGGTCTTGGACCTGCAAGGAATTCCAATTTAGCACATGTGATAAATCTGTCACGTATTTCTTAAGCAAAGAAATATGAAAAACATCATGCATTTGAGACAAAGCAGGAGGTAATGCTAGATGATAAGCTACAGGGTTGATTATTTCAACAATTTCAAAAGGTCCCACGTAATGTGGTGACAACTTGGCAGCCTTGCCAAAAGTTATTGAGCTCTTTTTCAGCTTCACCCGAAGAAAGACCTTCTCTCCCAGTTTATAATGCCTGTCAACCCGCTTCAAGTCTGCATAACTCTTTTGCCTATTGGCAGCCTCCTTTAGATGTTCTCGAATCATTTTGATTTGCTGTTCCATTTCCATAAGGATTTCTGGCCCAATTACCTCTCTGTCCTCAACGCTGTCCCAGCTGACAGGGGTTCTACATTTTCTTCCATACAATGCTTCAAAGGGTGCCATTTTTAAAGAGGCATGATAGGTGTTATTGTAAGCAAATTCTACCAGCGGAAGGTATTCCTCCCATTTATACTGCTGGTCCATGCAATACATCCTTAACATGTCCTCTAAAACCTGATTAACTCTCTCAGTCTGTCCATCTGTTTCCGGATGATATGCAGAACTGAAGTTCAATTTAGTCCCCAAGGCCGCATTAAGCGTTTGCCAAAACCTTGATGTCATCCTTGGATCTCTGTCTGATATGATTAATTCCGGTATTCCATGCAATCTGAAGATTTCATGTACAAATCTTCTTGCTAGCACTGGTGCATCGTCCTTCAAATTACCAGCAATGAAGTGTGCCACTTTGGTCAATTTGTCGACTACAACCAGGATAATGTCATGCTTATTTCTTGACATAGGCAATCCTTGAACGAAATCCATCGTTATCACTTGCCATTTATACTGTGGAATACTGTGGGGATACAATAATCCAGTGGGGTGCATATGTTCCGCCTTAACACGCTGACATTCCAAGCAGTGTGTTACAAATTCTACCACATCCTTTTTCATTCCCTTCCAGAAGTATTGTTGTTTAAGATCAGCAAGCATTTTTGTAATGCCAGGGTGTCCAGAAAAAGGTGAATTATGGAATTCAGTTAACAATTTCCCTCTTAAGTCATTTGCCACAGGTATATATACCCTGTTTTCGAACCTTAGGATTCCTTCATTATCAAAACAAATCCCTTATACCGATGTCCTCGCGGTCTCGGCAGAAGTGCTGATTTGACTTGCTTTGAAATAAGGATCTAATTCCAAGGCATCTTTCACCTCATCCTTAAACTGAGTTCTTAACGTTATAAGAGCAGAGATATGCTTCCTTCGACTCAAAGCATCTGCTACCCGATTTTTCTTGCCCTTAATGTAGCTTATATCGAAGTCATACTGAGACAGAAATTCTAACCATCTTCGCTGCCTTGCATTCAGATTTGGCTGAGTAAAATATACTTCAGCCCCAGATGGTCTGTTTTTAACTCAAAGGGCTTGCCTAAAAGGTAATGCCTCCACATTTGAAGTGCATGAACAATGGCAGCGAGCTCAAGATCGTGTGGAGCATAGTTCTGTTCATGTAACTTAAGCTTTCTGCTTTCATAAGCGATGACATGGTTATTCTGTAATAGAATACCTCCAAGGCCTTCTCCTGAGGCATCCGTTACAACCATAAAATCTCCATTTGGATCAGGTACAGTCAAAATAGGTGCTGTAGTTAACTGTTCCTTTAACTTTTTAAAGGCAGATTCACATTTGTCTGTCCAGACAAATTTCTTTTCTTTCTTTTGCAGTGAAGTGATTGGGGCAGCAATTTTTGAAAAGTCCTTAACGAACTTTCGATAATATCCAGCCAAGCCCATGAAACTCCTCACTTCGTGCACATTCTTAGGCGCAGGCCACTCAGTTATAGCTGTGATCTTTGAAGGGTCAACAGCTATCCCATTTTTGCTTATAACGTGTCCCAAATAATGCACCTCTGCATCATAAAAGGAACATTTGGACAGTTTTCCATACAACTTCCTCTTTCTTAAGATTTCCAGCACTATCCTGAGATGTTCTTGGTGCTCTTTGACATTTTTAGAATATATAAGAATGTCGTCTAAGAATACAAGCACAAACTTGTCTAAGTATTCTTGAAAAATATTATTCATTAGATTCATGAAGGCGGCAGGTGCATTAGTCAGCCCAAAAGGCAACACCGTGAACTCATAATGCCCGTACCTCATTCTAAAAGTTGTTTTATGAATATCTTCTTCCTTTATTCTCAGCTGATGGTACCCTGATCGAAGATCTATTTTTGAATAAACTGATGCTCCTCGCATCTGATCAAACAGATCATCAATCCTAGGAAGTGGGTATCGATTTTTGATAGTTGCTTTGTTCAGCATTCTGTAATCAATGCACAGCCTCAAAGTGCCATCCTTTTTCTTTACAAAAATTACCAGCGCTCCCCAAGGTGAGACACTCGGTCTGATCAGCCCCTTAGTTAGAAGTTCTTGTAACTGAGCCTTCAGCTCTACCAACTCAATGGTAGTCATTCTATAAGGTGCCTTAGATATGGGTTCCGTTCCTGGTTTGATCTCTATTGCGAAGTCAAACTCACGTTTGGGCGGAAGACCCGGCAATTCCTCTGAAATACATCACGAAAATCCCTCAACAATGGGTATCTTTCCATGAAATCATTATCTTCTTCTGCATTTTCTATCACTTTTACTGCATATAAAGTGCAGCCTCTGTTTTTAGCCCTTTTTAGTTGCATAGCCGTCAGTTTCCTAACTACAACTTCCCGTTTTACACCTTGAATGACTGCTGCTTTCCGCAGTCATCAAGGCAATAGATTTTTTTTCATAACAGTCAACCTTTGCCTTATGTTCAGCCAACCAGTTAACTCCAATAATGATATCATATGATCCTAGAGGAGTGACATACAAGTCAACTTTGGTGGAGAAACCAGGCAGATCAAGAATTGCCCCAAAAAGGCACATTTCAATTGTATGGACAGCATTATTCCCATAATGCACTATCCATGTTTTATCCATTCTTGCAGCCTTTCTTTTTAATTTCATAGCAAGTTTAGCAGAAATAAAACATTTTGTAGCTCCAGTATCAAAAAGTACAACTACAGGTTTACCGAATAACTTACCCGTAACTTCTATGGGCGTCACTTGCTTTTCAGCTTGTCTGTTAGCCACTGCAGCATGTATCCTATGCTACTTTCTGCGATCTTCCTTCTTCAGAGGATAGTGATTCGCATAGTGGTCCTTTCCACAGTTGAAGCATCCTCTAACTGGCCCTTTTCTAGGCTCAAATTTGTTACCAGCCTTGAAGTTATCATTCTGGATTCCATAGGACTTCTGTCCAATGCCATTAACTTTTATGAAGCTTTCCCACGCTTGTTTATAGTCTATTCATCACAGGTTTCTTGTTGTTATCTACAACAATTTTGTTTTTCACACCAAACCTTTTCCAAGGTCCCCTTTTTGGTGCAAGAGATGAAGAAGGATTGGGAATCTTCTTCCTTATCTCTTCCCTGTGAGCAGATATTGCTCTCAATTTTTGTTCCTGTCTGATTGCCTTTTCGACAACTCCATCCATGGTGGTTGGGCCGTGGACATCCACTTCACCACCAATGATGGGATTCAGTCCCATTATGAATTTCCATATTCTGAACTTCTCGTCAGCTTGGTACTGCGGCACATACTTAAGGAGTTTAGTAAACCCTTCCCAGTATTTCGTCACCGATAGCCTTCCTTGCGACCAATTCTGAAATTCAGTCATTTTCCTATCAAAATAGAGTTGAGGCAGCCATCGTTGCCTAAAATAACCCTTAAATTGATCCCAAGTTATGTCTGATTCGACAATATTCAGCTCAACCTTACGGTTGTCCCACCATGATGATGCTTCATGAGAAAGCTGATATGCTCCCCATATCGCTTTAGTCTCTTCGGAGAAGTTTCTTATTGCAAAGTATTTCTCCATTTCACTGAGCCAGTTCTCGCCTCCGTCCCCAAGAGTTTGTTCCATCGAACTTTGGAGGGCTTATTCTCTTTATATCATTTGTAAGTTCAGCTTTGCTAATCTTGCCCTTTTATTTTCAGGGGGATTAGGAGCAATTACATTATTATCATCAACACCCGGATTCCCTCTGTTGATGTTGTCCACAGGAGGCAGCTGATCATTTATTTCAACTTCATTCCCCTCCTCTTCATTGCCCATTGATCGTGTTCCAAGATACAATCAAACAATCCTCGTATCAAGTAGAGGCGTGCAAGGATTTCATCTAGCTTTTGGGCGATTCTTTGCTTCTCCACCCTGTAACGGGTTATTCGCAGCATTCCCTCTTGTCCTGACCATTTTCTGTTCAATAAGAAAATGTAAACCTTATTAATATCATGGACTCATTAGGTCCAAGAGCTGTAACCTTCAGCTCTGATACCAAGATGTAACATCCTCATTTCAAAATACCAGAACAAGGGAATTTTTTTATTTTTTATTTTTGATAACGTTCACTGTTATGAATTATAAAATTCAAACACACGTTCAAGTTTTAATAATTGTTCTCTGCCCAAACAACACAGTTTGGATCACACAATTTCTTTTTAAAACGAATGTTCCCTGTTCGCATATTTACAATATGGAACACACATTCAATGCCATTCAATCTTATAATAGATTCTATATGCTGCTGTAAATGACTCGAGGAACTGCCGATCTTCCATTTTCATGGCTCGAGTTTCAACGATCCTTCATTTCATGACTCGCAACAACCGATCCTTCATGTTCATGACTCGGCAACAACCGATCCTTCATGTTTGTTTATGCATGGTATATTATATATACCTATTCTCATAACCGTTTCCGGTTATCGAAGTGATCCATTTAAGAAGCCTATCTGAATATCTGTTACTGATATTCATCTGACATCCTGCATCTTAAATTAAGTGATAAGGACAACGCAACCAGCAATTGCGATACTTTGGCCAAAGATTTTCACATGCTTTGCATGATCATATTCCTGGATGTGATACACATCAGCGGAATACGTCCTTCACTTCACTTCACCTGTTATCTAGAATGGTCTTTCCTGGTTCCTACCAGTCCTCTTTGTTTAAGGTTAGTTTAAACTTCCAATTACAGTTAGTAATATGAACGAGTATAGGAAGGCACTCCCGGTAACTAAAGATACGCAGACATACAGTGTTGTTTCCCCACGACTCCGTGTGTCTAGTTATCTTTAGTATTCCGGAGTCACTCCGTATACCAGATCATACTCCTATCCCCTGTCCATAGTTACACATTCAGCCTATGTATTCTTGATGTTTTAATTCGGAAGGGCATTGCAATATGTCAGCTGCAACAGTGTGTCGTCATGAAGACCCCGTCTTCATGGAGACACCTTGCTGTAGCTGGCGTATACCAATGTCCTGCAGAATTCTCCCATCGAGAATACACATCCTGCTCAAGTGATTTGGATACGATTTAATAATTAAAATCAACTTTCAGCATCCACGCTGATCCCTTGATCCTCGTTTCCGTTACAGTTGTATATGGCTAAGAGGGACTAAATCCGTCCATTATCTTGCAATGCATCTTCTCCTTCATGTCGAAGGGCTGCATTTTCCTACTTGGTTCTCTTCTTAATCATTGGATTAAGCAGTCCGTACCGACGGACGTGATAAGTTTAACCTATTAAACTTAGCCAAGATTTTCCCAACTGTAACTAAATTCAGAATACTAGCTTATTAGACGTCATTCATACGAGGTCTAAATTCCGAGAAATGTATTCATTTGTTCTCCTTAACGTTATATAGTTAAGGTCCATTAGTTGTGGATATACTTATCCTATATCCTTTATTCTGAATTCAGCATACGAGATCATTAATGGAGTTCGAAAGCGAAGTTTGATTATTCCAAAGTTAATTGATATTCCTTAGCTCCTAAGCTAATCCTGAATACCTTTCGATTATGGAATCATATTCTTCCTAATCCTTTTTAATGTCAATTAAAAATTCATCTTTACCCAAGTATGAACTAATTGCATTTTTCAACTTAAAGGTTGCATTTAGGTAAGAATAGAAATCAGTTTCCATTGAACATCCATCCAAGGACAATGAAACAAATCCAAATTAAGAAATAACATTATATTTCCAATTTAGTCAACAATACCAAACTGATATAATTATTAAAATATCACACTTGTAATTGTATTCGACAATTCATGTCATAATCTGTACATTTGCCAATCCAACTAGATGGGCATGGTTTACATAAAACATCAATACAACTCATAGATAGAAGAATATATTTTCTTCTTTTCACAATTCCTCGAAGAGGAATAAAAGCAACAATTACAATTCATCTTTCAGCTAATCAAGAAGCATCAGAAAACAGCCATGTCTTCATTCTAATCAAATTCCATCTGCAAAATGATTTGCACAGTCGATTCAATGAATCGAGCATATTAAGCACTTGTCCTTAAAATAAGGTGCTTTCAACTAACCTGTCTCAATAAAAGAACCCTACTTTTATGAAACGACAGTAAAACAACAATCACGAAATAGGCACGAAAGAAAGATCAGCATAACAACTGAACATATCAAACTATCATCACAATCAGCCAAGGAACTGCTGTCCCGTTTCCACATAATATTAAACATACTGTTATCCTTTCCATGCCTTTCATTAATAATAAATGCAAAGGATGAAACTAACTGAAATGTAAACTCATTACTTTCCTTTCAGTTCGTGTATTAAATTCAAAGCAATCAAGTACAGACAAGAAAGTGAACAACAATGCATATAGTTGCTCCCATCTAAGCACTATAAAATTCATTATTCACGAATTCCAGATTTCCAACTGAATGAAAGAAGAAAAGATCATTTTTCCAAGTCATTCATTCATATCTCTATTTCTTTCCACATGACTATCCTAACGGTGGAATCCAAATGAAAGAAAAATCAAGATAACGATTCGAGTGAAACTTACAAAATCCATTCAGAATTCACCTTCCGGACGCAAGAATAATTTCATTTATAATCCGCTTAAATGAAAACAGGGAAGAATTCATCATCCATATCCATACTTCATTTGAATCAGACTCATATAAAGATCCGAAGCAGGTTAGTACAACATTATATTCATCCCAGATCAAGCAATATAAGGATACATACCACATATTTACCGCACTTAAAGAAATTATAGTTCTTTCACTGTACGTTAATCAGATAAACAGTTATACAATCACGTAATCACTTATTCATGTGACCTTTTTATATCCATGAATGCATACAGTTCATAATAACAAATTACACATTGTTGTTACCTACAGCAAAACCAAATTCTTATGCACCGTAAAGTTCCAATATTATTTTCAGAGTTAAAATAGCAAAAAGATAAGAATTCATTTCTCTAAAATTTCATTAAGAACAATCCTTTTGATCAAAATGAACTCAAACACCCAAATCGTGTTCATCTAAGCAAGACAGCTCAAATTATAAAGATAGCAGAATAGTCGTTCTTATTGAAAAGCAAACTCACATAGCCTGTACAATTTAAAATCCAGTATACCACAACAATGGATATCCGATTCAAGTTCTATCTCGGTCAACTGTTAATTTCAAATACAGCATTCTCCATTCTCTTAATGAAGTACAGAACGCAAATATAATAATCATATTTCAATACCTTAATAAAGGCAAACCCGCGTAGGGCGCCAATTGCATAATCTTGGTACAGTCGGGACAGACTCAGAAAACAAGCTGATTTCCACATTTTCCATTTATTTAAAACAAAATCCAAGTCAAGTTCGCATTCACCGATAGTTCCAAACAGGAGGACAAACCTCAACTATAATACGTAATGAAATCAATTTTCCATTACAGTATAAAGAAATATAATCATTCTTTGCACAGAATACAACCAATTTGTAATTGTGTCAACAGTCCGTCTGGAAGACCAAACAGCATCTATAAAACACAAGTAAAACCACCTTATTCTCTCAACAAGGAGAAACGAAATCCATTAATAACTTCCGAGAGGAAAAAAGTTATATTTTTTTTTTTTTACTTTCACGAATACCCAGTTCGTATTCGTTCTCATCCAATTCAAGGAAAGGCACAGCAATGAAATTATTGCTATTACCTTATTCAAATCGAGTTCAAATACTCATAGAAAACCCAAATGCCATTTCCTTTACAATCCAAAACAGTAAAAGGAAGAGGATCTATTTCCTTATAAATATCAATAAGAAACAACTTCAACCAGCTATTGCTTCTTTCATTCTAGTTCATCAGCAAAAGAACTTATAGTTTCAATAGAGAAAACAACTCAAATAACATGTACAGACCCGTGATACACATGATAAATTTCCCAATACTGTTAAACGACCAGCACGACAGGAAAGCATTTCATTCGAGAATACAAGGACAGTCGAACTCAGCGACCAATAACAATGATTCATATTATTTCCAAAATGACAGCAATATAACATGACTGTAATTCCATTTCCTCTTTTCATGCCAAGGCAGTTCCAAGCACAATCAACAAAGAAAATGTTTACATTATAAGGAAGTGATTAAACAACCTGTTCCGATTCATTCAACATGTACAGAGAAGAAAATGTCTACTTCCAACTTGATTCGCACACAACCAAATCAAGACCAAGCAACCAGAAACGTTTCATCATATCATTTCCCAAAGAAAAGAAAGCAAGAACCAACAAAATCCAAGTCAAATCGACTCAACAGCAATCACGCAATCCAAACCCAAGAGCAGGGTTGTTTTAATGAGACACTTAAACAAAGCAAGAGTTTTTAAAGAGAAGGGCTTAACATGCCTGTAATCTCTTCTCCTGAACTCGAAGAAAACTTTGTTTGCTGCGTTTTTCCTTCCACAGCGACAACACAAACTTCCCAGCACTCCTT
Organism: Taxus wallichiana var. yunnanensis; assembly: GCA_018340775.1. Classification (NCBI taxonomy): domain Eukaryota; kingdom Viridiplantae; phylum Streptophyta; class Pinopsida; order Cupressales; family Taxaceae; genus Taxus; species Taxus wallichiana. The sequence goes on along the minus strand of CM031243.1, from coordinate 122,885,454 downwards.
TCTTCTTCAGGCTTAGCAACAGCCTCGAAATCTCCACGAAAAATGTCAAATTCCAAGAGTTGGTTCAACTGAACCAGTCTGAAAAACCAAATGCAGAGCAACTTTGCAAAAGCCAAACCGAAACAATGAAAAATAAACTTCCCTCATACACTTTCCACGGCGAACTGGTCGCGAGGACCAAGAACAATCAATGCATTAAAGGCTCTGCCTTTTCCTTACTTCCCACGCCACCGCCACTTGAGTTGGCGAGCTTTTAAATTTCAAATTTCCCATGCAAAACTGAATTTGGCTCTATTTCTAAATAGATGCCTCTATTTCCTACCTGCCCCGCCAAAACTGGCACTGTCCACGTATGGACTGTTTATTAAATGCCAATGAATGCCTTTCCTTCATCCTTATCCCTTCCCTCCAAGGGTCTGCGCACCCCTTAGATTAGGATTAGTTTAGGTTGCATATAGTATTCAACCTAGGTCTTAGTTTAGCCTTAGGTTATTAGGGCTTAGGTTATTTTCCCCCTTTTTTTTTTTTATAATTTAAAAATCCACTTAGGATAGTAGTGTAGGATGCATGTTAGGACTTAGGATTAGTTTAGGGTTTAATTCATACTAACCACTAACACTAACAACTTCCATCCAGCCTCCCTACTAACATTCACGTTAATGCAGAGCAGGACGTTCCGTCCTTTGGATCACGTGCCAAGGCCACCCATGTCCAGGCGTTTCTTGCCTCACGAGGTCCCAAGTTTGACAGTACAGGGTTAAAGAATCGAATCCTTGTCGTTGGCATTTACGTGCCAACTGCTCATACTCCCTAACAGCACTTTGCACGCTCATAACAATCTCGGTTCGGTTCAAGTGTGAATCGACACAGAAATCACAAGAGGACCTCAGCATACTTGGATCAATGGAATTGATTCAAGGTATGCTGTCAATCAGCAACAAGAGTTTAGCAAGTATACGACAATTTGTCGTCACATCAGCAAACACACAAATACAATAAATGCTGTCCTAACCATAAATCACAGCATGCAAGAATCTAAGTTAGCAACACATTCTCTTAAGATCGAACATATCTTAACATGTTTGCCTTCATTTCAAAGTTATAACAACATGTAAAACATTCATCAAGATAGTTTGCAAAATCGAGTGTTACAACATATCTGGATAGCATCAATTATATAACTACGTCAAATAAAGCATCAATATATATATATATATATATATATATATATAATGTTTATAATAATCATCATGCATCCTATATAATTCCAGTCATAATGAAGTCCATAATCCAACATCATACTAAACCAAGCCAAAATAGTGTCTAATACATAATCCATAGTCTGATGATCAGAAAAAAATAGTGTCGAAGGGAAGTGAGAACTACAACCACCTGCTCTATCACAAATGCATGATGTTTTCCATAAATCCTTGCTTAAGAAATACATTTTAGATTTATCACATGTGTTAAATTGGAATTCCTTGTAGGTCCAAGACTCGGGAATAATTATGGTTAAACCCATTCGAGTGCTAGAAACTCACTAGTTGCATTTAAGAAATCGAGAAATAAGTCAATGTAAGGTCCAATGGGACCATTTTAACGAGGAGAGTGCAACTTGGGAAAATATAGAGGATATGAAAACTACTTTTCCATATCTGTTTGAGCAGAATTGAATCTGTTGATTGATTGAAAAAATTATTATGATTTTATCTTTGTATGACATTAAGTAAGTCAGTTTTGGGCAAATATTTATTTGATTTGAATAAAAAGTTATTTAATGCTGATTTTGGAACTATAATGTTTTGAAATATTTGACTTAGGATAAGAGAAGTGAATGAATTGACTGTCCTTGATGTAAATTGTTAAAAGAGATAATCATCGGGATGATGATTCTTTTTAGGAGGGAAGCATGTAACACCATTGTGAGCTTGTTATTTTCCCCACTTTTTGCATTCAAGCATTGACATGTGATTTTCCTTATAAGGATATGTTCTTTTGATTATTGGAAATCATGCTTGATATGGATAAGTATTTTCTACTCTTAAGATCCTTTGATTGAATTGGAATGGCTTTCCTGAATCCATTTTTCACTTCTTGTAGGTGATTTGCAATCTAGTTTAAGAGTTGTAAACTTATCTATTTATCTGACTCATCCTTGGATCAATTTTAGTGATCCAAGGAATGTTTTAAATCTACTCTGTTGAATGAATGGTAAATTGACATTCCATGAATTAAGATACACATTGGACTGAACTTTTTAGTTACAAGTTCTTTGATTTTTGTGTGAACGTATTTCCATTCAGTGGGTTGTTTTTCTTGGGTCTTTGGAGATCAACCATGGTAGGTCATTGCTGATGAAAATGGAAATGCAGCTGTTCACGGCATAGGAGAGATCCAATATCCTATATAGGAGTAACCTACGAGATCCTAAGCTAGGTAACACACACACACACACACACACACACACACACACACACACACCTAAGATATGTCACTTGATAGAATTCTGATTCTAACCTAAAGCTTCATATTCTGTTATGTTTGGTTGATTTGTAACCTAACCTAATGCCTAAAACTATTGTGTTTTGAATTAATTTTCCTATGTGGAAATTATCTAAACCTATTTTCTAAGGCCTATGGTGGGGGTTAGTTGTTAGTGTTATATCCTAAGGTATAAATTTTAATCTACCTAAGATCTAACCTAAGAAATCTAATCTATCCTAAACTAATGGATATGAATGGGGACTTAAGTGGTCGCATGCATTTGGGCAATGGTTCCTAAGGCATTTATGTTATTGATAAGGTTGGTAAATACATATGGACTACCAGTTTTGGCAGGGACTAGATGACTTGGCAGATGCTTAGGTGGAAGTGTTACTAAAATGGAAATGCATGTTATTTTTGACTTGGCATTCACCAGACTTGGAAGGTAGTGGCAAGGAAGATTAGGTGGGAGATTTGGAATTAATGGAATTTATTACTTTTGGTTTTTGTGCTCAAACCATCTTGGTAGGCATGCAAGCGGATTTTTCTTGGGTTGTTTCACTTTGCATGTTTTGTGATTTTTACTTTGCATGCTCTCTGGTTTTTCGAACTAGTAGATTGAACTACACTTCATGGCTATTTTTGAAGTTTCGAATCTATTTTCATTTCATGGAATGTATAAGAGGAATTCTAGAAAAGGAATTTGGTTGTTTGATCTTTTGTGGAGAAGAGGGGAAGTAGTGAGCTCAGCTAGAGGTCTTCTTCAATTTGACAGAGACACTATCAGGCATGATAGGCTCTAACTATTAAAATATCTTACTTTCTTCTAAGTGTTTTCATTAAAATAACTCTACTATGTTGAGTTTTATGCATTACATGATCTATCTGGTTAATTGGTTGTTGGGTTTGGTAAATCTTCCATTCTTGGTTTCAATCCATGGTATATGTGATTTTGTTGGAAACATATGTTCTATTACTTTAGCATAAGAACTATGCATGCATGATTGAAGTTGGTAACTCTGTTTGGCATTTTTGGTTTTTGGTAATTGTTTGTTTTGGTTCCGATGACTTTCGTTGCTAAAAAATTACTAGCTAAGTTTTTATGAAAACTCGAGTTCCACCTATGTTCGTTGAGATAGTGTTTTGTGAACTCAATATGTTTTGTGATCTCGAGCTGGTAAAGAGCTCGTGTTTTGATTGAAGCTTGTATGCAAGCTCAAGTTCTGTCTAAAACTTGTTGAGTATTTGGGAACTGCTGTTGGGTTACTTGGTGTTGTGATGTTTGTGTTTCATTTCTTAAATATAAGGAACCGTGATAAAGCAGTAGATGGCTTGGATATTGTTTTCTAACTTGTGAAAATTTGATTGTTGTTGAAACCCTCACACTGCTTGATACCTATGTTGTATTATTATGGATAATTTGGACTATTGATAGTCCACATAGGGTTTGTGCCCATGTTTATGGTGACCATATTAAATGTTTCATGGAAAGTTCCTTAAGAACATGGTTTTCATATTTAGTTATCATCCGTCTAAGCTCATAAGGATCTTACATTCCTTTTGAGTTGGAAAACAGGATTTGATAAGATGTTAACTAAAAATGGATGCTCTAGTCTTATTTTTGAACTTTTTAAAAGTAATTTCATTATATTCAGTCTAGCATTATGATGCTGGTGTATATATGAACTTATGATTGAGATATTGTGATGCAACACTATATAATCAATTTGTTACTTAGTGTTTTTAAAATTGTAACCTGAATGATGTATTGGTTCAGATCTAATAGTATTTTTGGTTTCTTTGATTAAATATAAACTAAAAAGGGAACATGTTGTTGTCTGAACTTGTTTATAATCACTTGAATGATCTTGATCCTTTGAGGGAGCTTATGTTTTACATTGTTCTCATATTTGTAATTCGAGTCTTGGGCATAACATATTTTTAATATGTTATTTTGATCTTGTCATTTAAATTGAGTTTATTACTGGATTGAATGGTTCTAAATTCAGAATTCTTTTTGAAACAAACCACATGCATAAGGAGAAAAATGGAAGCATGGTTTAGTGGGTTGTTTGGTAAACTCTTCAAGATCTTGATTGGAATTAGCTTGTTGGTTTATCATTTTATTGGAATCCCAATCTGTTAGTTCTTATAGTGATGTGTTGAAATACGACAAGATAGTTTTGTCTTGACTGAACTATTGGGAAATTTTGAGTGTTAGCATCTACTCGGATTTCATACTTCTTGTTGGGTCCAATGAAAGAATGTTGAGTCTTTAAAAGATAAAATGTGATTCTTTAGTGTCCATGGGCTATGTATGAACTTCATTGTTATAATGTTCCGAATGGAAAGTGGAATTCATGCATTATAATGGGAAGATTTTGAAAGGAAGGTAGCATTAAGTTTTCTCTTTCCTTGAAGTTGTTCTTGTTCTCTTTCTTGGGAACTCTTGCATGAACTTAAAATGTATGTATAGAAAAGGTAAAACTATTAATTAAGTTGAAAGAAATGATTATAGGTTAGGATCATATTCTAATAGGACTCCTTTTCTATTGCAGTTGGGTTAAGTTCATTTGTTTGGAACCTTCTATTAAATAATATTTTAGGAAAAAGAGAATCATTACTTGGTTAAAATTTCATACTTTTCATTTGTTTGAGACGAGTTAGAAAGAGATAGATGACTGGTTTGTTGAAAAGAAAATGTAAACTTATTGGTTGGCTATTGCTCCATCTTTCCTTCTTAGATTTTTTATGTGATTCTATTCTGATAACTATCTTGAAAGAAATGATAAGAATATTGTTCCAAGCCACGATCTCGAGATGATAATAGCACACCACATTATATTTGTAAAGCGAAAGAGCTAAAATACCATATATGGAAATCCATCATAATCCACAATGCTCAATACATTACAATAGAATGACTTGAATTATTCAATAAGAAAGATGTACATATATGAGGAGGAAGTGAATTTACTACCTAAATCAATGGTGAAGAAATCCCACTAAGCGATACTAGTAGTTAAGTTAACTCCAATAGACTAGTAAGCTAACTTCACATAACCGAGAAGCTAACTCAACACAACTAGTAAGATAACTCCACATAGCTAGTACACCTAAGCAAGCTAACCCAACAAGTGTAGGGCTAACACAAGTGTAAGAATTATCCTAATAAATAAATAAAAGGATACATAATAACCTACACTAACGACCTCTCATAAGCATAGCTTGGGTGGGTGGAAAAAAGGTGGGTCCTGAAAACAAGTCCCGATGAGGTACCCACATACAATAACTACGAAAAATGGACACAGCAAGGTACCTAAAACTAGTAATAACAAAGTAGAGAGCAAAATCCTACTGCAAGATATCTTGAAGCTTGACACCAAAAATTTGTACAATCTTTGAAGAAAGTGTGGTGCACACTATGGTCCAAATCCACTTATCGATCATATAACTCAAAAACAAGCGACACTTGGGTTTCACCGAGAATAGCTCCATGCAAGGATACATCACAACCGCAGTGATGTCAAAAATTGAAAAACAAACACCAAACATAATTTGATTAATTGCTACAAATAGGTGTGCCACAATCCAAGAAAAACCAAGGCAATAAGGTAAGGACACGAGATCCAAATAAATAGGAGTGCCACGATCCAAGAAAAAGCCAAGGTATCAAGGTAAGGGCACGAAACCCGAAGAAGCAGTATCAACACCACACCCTCCCATACTGTAGAATGGGTAGAGTGACACCACAGATCTGTATGAGTTGTCAAAATCAACTACTCGAACAATGACAAACTAACACTGGGCTCCACCAGAATAGCTCCCCCACAAGAGAGACTGTCAACATGCCAAAAAAGTGTCGAAAATATAGATCCAAAATATCTCAACAAACAAGAGAGATATAAATGTATACACCCATAGATACAAGAATGTAATACCCAAAATTTTAGGATGTCGGGCTTAATCGAAAATGCATCCACAAGTGATCACAACACCCTACCGAATTTGCAACTTTATAATTAAGTGCATGTAAATATTACAATGAGTAATAGTACCTTTTAAATTTAAAATATGTGTATTAAAATGTCACCAATGCGTATATCTCAAAAAAATACACAATTTCAAAAAAATCACCTTAATCCGAGCTACGGATCAAAAGTTATGAGCTCTACAAGGTTTTTCTATTAAAATAATATTTTAATGCTAATCTTTTAAAAAGGTACATGTGACACCCAAATGTCCAAAAGGTAAAAGAGTGCATCCACATGATACATGCTTGTGACCAAAGGATAAAAGCCTACGTCCAAAACCTAAAATGTCCAGAGGGTAAATCATTGCATCCAAAGGGTACACACTTATATCCAATGGATAAAATAATGCACCCAGAGAGTATAGATCTGCATCCAGTGGATAAAAGAATGCATCCAAAAACAAAATACCCATAGGGTAAAAGAATGCATCCAGAAGGTACATGCTTATATCTAATGGATAAAAGAATGCACCCATATGGTATAGATCTGCGTCTAGTGGATAAAATACTACATCCAAAACTAAAATACCCAGAGAGTAAAAGAATGCATCTAGAAGGTACACACTTATATCCAATGGATAAAAGAATGCACCCATAGGGTACAGATCTACGTCTAGTGGATAAAAGACTACATCCAAAACTAAAATACCTAGAGGGTAAAAGAATGCATCTGGAAGGTACACGCTTATATCTAATGGATAAAAGAATGCACCCATAGGGTATAGATCTACATCTAGTGGATAAAAGACTGCATCCAAAACTAAAATACCCAGAGGGTAAAAGAATGCATCTGGAAGGTACATGCTTATATCTAATGGATAAAAGAATGCACCTAGATTTGACTGTCTCAAAACATGGTCAAGTTTATAGTCAATTCTAGGGTTTTGGCACCTTCCAAATCCAATTCTCGCACTCCATTTTGCATAAAAATGCATGCTACAAAAAATTGCTAACAAATTCCATATACATGAAAAAAATAAACCCTTGCTTGCAAAGAAAAACTTACTGGATGTCTACATCATCTATCACTCTAATACCATGAAATGAATGATAAGAATATTGTTCCAAGCCACGATCTCAGATGATAATAGCACACCACATTAGATTTGAAAAGCAGAAGAGCTAAAATACCATATATAGAAATCCATCATAATCCATAATTCTCAATACATTACAATAGAATGACTTGAATTATTAAATAAGAAAGATGTACATATATGAAGAGGGAAGTGCAAATACTACCTAAATCAATGGTGAAGAACTCCCACTAAGCGATCTTGGTAGTTAAGTTAACTCCAAAAGACTAGTAAGGTAACTTCACATAACCGAGAACCTAACTCAACACAACTAGTAAGCTAACTTCACACAACTAGTAAACCTAAGCAAGCTAACCTAACAAGTGTAGGGCTACCACAAGTGTAAGAATTATCCTAATAAATAAATAAAAGGATAAATAATAACCTACACTAACATATTTTAAAGGTTTGATTTTAAGGTAGTTAATCTTATGTTGAAACAGATTAGGTCATGATGTGAACTCGTTTCTATTTTGTGGATATTATATGTTTTAGTATAGTGAAATGGATTTTCTTCTTATTTACTTAAAAGTTAGATGAAAACATCTTAACGAGATTATGCTTTAAACACTTCTTTTATCTTATAGTAAAAATAAGTGTTGTATTCTATTGTGGTAGAATTGGAAACAATGAGATGTTATGTTTTGTTGTTGGTAAAGATAATTGATAAGATCAAGTATACTTTAATTTGTAAGACAGATATTATAGATTATATTCTGCTATTCTTTTAGAAGTGAATTTAGATTCATTAATGCTCTACTTTTCTGATTGTTATTACTTATGCTTAGTGTATGAAATACTAATTGTTCATTAAAGCAGGGTTATTTTTATTAGAACAATTAGTGGAATGCACTTCATTTTAAGGTTTAGTGCTTATCATGCTCAGTTCATTGAACTGACCCATGCTAGCAATTTTTGCAGATGGACTTCGTAAGTGATAAAAGAAGGAAAAAAATTATATGATGCATTGGCTGATTTAAGTCTGATTCTTGTGAAGAATTCTGATTCGTTCTTGAGTTGTATAAAAAAAAAAGAAAAAGTTATATTCTTTTGAATGAAGGTTGTTGTTATGCAGTATGCCTAAATGCATAAGTTTGTAAATGTATAAGTTTTGAAAATGAATTGAAGGATGAGAATTTACTTGCATTGGTTGTGTAAATTATCTTGTACTTTTGTAAAAGAAATGGAATCTTATCCTGTTGATATTCTTCATATTATTTATATGTTTAAATGAGTATTCTTGGATAAGTAGGATAAAGGGAATTAGAGTAATTTCCCTAAATGTGATGTAGCTAGATAAGTTGCAGAATTTAATGTTCTTATCTAAAAAATTCATTATAGTAAGGTGATGTGTAATGAACATACAATGAAAACTATAGAATTTGTAAAGGACATAAAGGGTGTGTTAAACCCTAGAACTTAACCATGAAGAGGAAGACTCTTCCTCTCTCATGAAAATGTAAACAAAAAGGAGATGTGATTTATAATCATTAGACTTTATTTAATAAAGTCTATTAAGTTACAACCTAGGTGGTTGTTACACTTCCTTGAATGGTTAAGTCACATTAAATGGAACTTATGAGGTTGTTTTCCTATATTTTTGGGTAGCTGCTTGTTAAGCCAAAATTAACAAACATCAAAAGCAATCTTAAGTTAAGGAAGTTCTTCAAGGATTAATGGAACTTGATTTGGAAAAGAACTTAGGGAGAGTTGGATTAGGGTTTGGGCAAGGTTACTGAAATCTACTTTTAATTATCCAAATTAATTAAATATTAATAATCTCCTAGGGGTATGTACATCTCGACGAGGTTATTATGTAGGATGTTGGCACACACCAACTGTAGGGTTGTACCTTCGAGAAGATTATGATCTTCTTGAGAATACAAAAATACAATTGACATGTGGCAACACCCTCCTTCATTAATTGTCTAGATCTACACGCTTATGGACTTGAACTTAGTTTTTTTCTCTAGGACTGGGTAGTAGCATAGTTACGATAAGGAGTAGCCCTCTAAGACTCAGGGTACCTTGGCACATGGGGTTGACTTAGGTTGACCCAGTATGCCAATATACCCTAAGTCTTCATGAGCCTCTTCCTATCATAACCTATGTTGTTAAATTGAACTAGGGTTAAACCTTGGGTAAGTGGACTAGCGAAAGTTAGTAAAGGACATTCTAGATAACAATAGAGTGGGGTGAAGGACGTATTCCAGATTGACGAGTATGCCATCAAGGAATGAGTAATATGAACAGTATGTTAGAAATCTTTGGCCAAAGTATCGCAAGCTGTTGATTGCGTTGTCCTATGTCACCTAGTCTAAGGTTCAAGATGCAGATGAATATTGGTAGAAAATATTCAAATAGGTTCCTAGATAGATCACTCAATACCCAGAATAGGGTAAGAGAACCAAGTATACAAAAAATTATTCAATACTTAATGTTAAACATGAATAGATCGGTAGTTCACCGAGTCATGAAATGAATAGATCGGTGGCTCATTGAGTCATTACAACTGCATATGGTTATCTGTTATAATAATGGTTGTTGTGGAATGTGTGTTCTAAATTATGTATTTAGAACAAAGTACATAAAAAAATTCCCTTTTTCTAAAGTCTTAAAATAGGAATGTTAGATTTAGAGTTATAATATACGAGTTTGTAGTTGATTGTGTGTCCCATTCACTAAGGCACCACCATTTTTCACAAGTTAGAGGCATAAAATTTCTTTTCAAGGTTTTTATAGTTGGAATTTTGAGTTGGAGTAAAATTTTGAGTTGTTTAGAAATAAAGCCAACTATTTTCATAGGTCTTTCTCTAGGAGCCTAGGTCTCATGCCTTTAAAGGCACACCCAAAACTATATCTCTAGGGGTGTGTATTTTTGATAGATAACATTAGCTATTATTATTGAGATCACTACCATGGATGTTCAAATTTGGTAACTTTTCCTTTGACAATGATAATTTTGGATAAGCTACCTTGTTAAAATAAATACTTTCTTTCACCCTTTTTGAGTTTGATTAGGGTTTTATAACTATAGTAAATAAAATGAAATAAATGTTAAAACGGGTTATTTTGATTAATTAACTTCCAACATTAACCATTCATATCAGAATAACACATTAATACCTGTAAAAAATGTACATAATGCAATATAAACTCACAAATACATGGGATCGATTGCACTTAGTTGATTATAGATGATTTTAGGTTAATATGGGTGTTTTGAATACTATAGCAGGGGTTTTTGGGTGTGATATGGATTTGGAACTAGAATTTTGAGTTGAAGAATACATGGGGCAGGACCATATGATAGGTCGGGAATTACTATATGATATTCCACACTTTATATGGTTTTGCACTGTTCAAAACTACAACTGTAATTTTCTAGATTTGTCTCTTATCTGATCCTCTTCATTACTATTTATAGATCACCATCACTCACATTATGAGGGTTTCTAAATACTTTGTTCAAACATAAAACCTTAACCGTGGATGAATTATTGCAAAATAAACATTATTTGGGTTATAGGCATCCCCATGTACTATCAATGTCAACACTACTCCAAATAGGCCTTAAACCACACGTAATTCTCCACCTAACATGTGATATCTAGATATAGTGTAATTATATTTGACATATTTTCTTTGATAATAATTTCCTTGAATTTTCTCTTGTGAAATATACTTGAGTGGGTGGCTTTGAGTGCTTGTGATGTGGGAATGGATACCCTATACCTAGTGGAAAGGTTCATACCTGTAGATAGTGCTACCCTAATGAATGTGCAGAGGTATTTTCAAAATGTAGGGAGATTTGGGTGACTTTTGTGCTAGATTTTGCAATAGGATTCCATAAGAGTGCTCGAGTGTCTTAGGTACTAAATGATGTGAATTTCACTTGTTTATATATGCTTTTGAAGGTGATTTAAATTAGAAAGGCCTATGATAAGAAGTATGTGACCTGAAGAATAATGTGCAACGAAAAGTTTGAGACCAAAGTGAACCGAGTCAAGACCAAAAACTAGGGTTAGGACCGTATAAATGTTATTTCCCTTATATGTTTACAACTTAAGAGTGCAAACCTACAATATGAAGTTTGGAAGCTAACATGTAGAGTTTCTTACTATGTTTCATGCATTTAATTCTCATAACTTGTTGGTAGGTGTGTGTGTGTAAGATCAAGAAATATAGACAAGATACCTAGGGATATATCAAATGAGGATTTTAGAGTGTAATTATTTTAACAAGAGAGTAATGTCAAGAATAGTAGTGTCAAAGAGTAGAATTACCAAATTTTTGTCTACATTTCCCTCCTTTAAGTATGAAATGAAATGAAATGAAATAGTTCAAGGAAAATATACATGAGTATGCAGGAATAATTTGTCTTTGATTTATCTTTATTTTGTAAGATCCCATTATATTGGTGTTTCAATGACCCATGATGAAACTTGCAACATAGATTGTAGTCAATGTTCATGATAAAGAATTAAAAATTTACTTGAATTTAAATGAAATTTGAAATTGTAAGAGTGAAATAAAGAGATGAAAAACATGGAAGGAGTACACATGTTTGTTTTTTAGGGGGAAGATTTTCCCATTATTTTCTTGTTCTTGGAGATGCCAAAGTATTGAGTGTATGGAATCCAACACACGAATGTTGAAGAGAAAGAAAATGAGTGAGGATCTGAAGTACCCCATTAAGGAAGAAGACACCATATAAAATTCATTAGGTAACTCGATATCTTATACCTTAGGTGTAAGAGGAGACGAACGAATGCCTATGAAGAACTTATTTGCTTTTCTACCTTTCATAACCCCATGGACCCTTGTAGACACCTAAAATCCACCTACACATTTTTACTACTAAAATTGTAATAATTACACTCTTTCCCATAATTTCCATTATAATTAGTGATTTCCGCTAATTAACTAATGTTTCCCTCCATTTGGTCAATTAACGACACTTTTTTAATTAAATAGCCTTTACTTCATTCCAGGATGCCAATTAACGACACTTTGTTAGTTATAATCCTCTTTTGATCGAACAATTAACTATTATTAGTTAATTAAGCCTATTTATGCTTGCATTTAATCAATAAACCATCTTATTGGTTAAAATCCCCCTTTCAACCATTCAAAATCACACAATTCCCCTATAAATAACTTCAAATAGATTTCTAAGCTCAACTTAGCCTATTAATTAATAATATTTGAATAATTAAAACACCCCCAACTCCCATGAGTTGCTAATCACTTGTTAATTTTTCTAATCAATCTTAATTCTTCTAATTCTACTTTATCACTTATCCCACATGCACTATTTTGCAAGCTTCTCCCAAATAGGAAAGTTATATAAAGGACCCTCCTACATTATTTCACACTACACCACACTTTGATTAGTGATTTATATAAGCTTATGATAAGATCCTTCTCCATTATTTGGAATAACTACTTCATCTTTGCATCCATTCTCTCATTTTGAGTAGAAAGGAAGATCTAAGTATGGCCTTGTAGCCATTTCTTGGTGAGATCCTTCCCTCTCTTTGGAGATCAACAAAAAATTGATTACTCATGATCTAAAGAGGCTCATGTTTAGAAGTAATCATATATTTAATAGTAGGAATGGTTAACATTAGATGATTTCATTCATGTTTATGCAATAATTAGCTGATTCCTTTAAGCTATTATCTTGATGTTCTTATTAGATTAACTTTGTTTTGAAGCTACTTGGTTTTAGTTTCATTCCATAGCATAACAGTTTAACATGAACACATTTGGTGCACTTGGTGGGACTTACTCCATTGTCCTTTGCCTTCATTTTCAATTTTTGTAGATTAGTTTCAATTTTGGTTACTAACCCTCATTTTAGCATATTTTAGATAAATATTGTGTTTCTTAACTATTTTAGTTGAGTTTTCCTTGTTTTATTTCTCTTTGCAGGAATGAAGAAGGTGAGGTGCTACCAAATTTGGATCAAATTGAAAAAGTTTTTAGATTTTTTAACTTTCCTTTTCTCAAATCCTTTGTTTTTGTGCTTACATAGGTGTCTTGCACTAGTGTAAAGAAGGCTTGTGCTACTGCAAAAACACATGCGCTACTTGTTGTTAGGAATGTGCTACTACTTCAAGGCTTGCTCTAGTGCCTCTAGGCTTGCATTTCCAATGACTTGAATTTTACTGATCTGTGTAGGGCTTGCGCTCTTGCACTACATGCTTGCACTACTATACTACAAGCTTACACTAATGACTCTAGGCATGTGCTAATGGAACACTTTTCAATGTTTTTATCTCAGACCTACATTTTTGCAACTACCTCTACGTTAGTGCAAGTTGTATTAAAGCTAGTGGATTTTTCTATGCACTACTAATAAAATACACATGCTCTTGCTATACATACTTGTACTAGCACTCTGTGTCAATTTTTGGATCAATTTTTGAGGTTTCTAGATTCTAAGTTTTAGCATTTTTTGCTATTTTACATGTTTTAAAACTCTATTTTGTAGGTTTTTACATTTTTAATTAGATTTCTAACATGTGTGAATGATTTGATAAATATTTTACTTCCATGATTTGTTTAGGTTAGGATAAATTTTGTGTATTCTCCTCTCTTGCACCTTTGGTGATCTTGATAATCAAAAGAAACTATAGTCTTCTTTATTTCTAATAATTTGGAATTAACTTGGACAATTCATTATTCATTTTACTTAAGGGAATGAACCTTTTACAAAGAATTGTTTAAATTCATTTGATTCAAATTTTTCTTTACATTTATCTATTTGAATCAAATTATTGTGTATTCTCTTCTCTTACATCCTTGGATGATATTGAGAATGAAAATCAACTTTTGTTCACTTTCTATTGGAAACTACTAAATATTTTGTCGCATGACCTAACGCTTGTTAAAGAATTGGTATCTAAAAAAATACTAACTACAAGTATGTTATAGGTTTCCAATGTTGTGCTAAAACACATTATTAATTCAAGATAAAAACACACCACTTCATTCAAAACATTATATTTACAGGTTCGGTTAAGGGTTAAAACCCATCCGCTTTAAACTGGGGGAAGCATCTTGGCATATACCATAAAATTCATTGTGAGGATTACCCCAGGAACCCCAAAGTAGTCCAAACCTTAAGAGAATTGATGGATGAAATGGGAATTTCCTTGCTACCCACTTGAATAGTTGAAAACCAGTGTCATAAAACTTCAAGTTACTCATATGAGGTCTCATTCATTAAATTGATTGTGGGGTAATGGTCCACTATCTAGTTTACTAGAGTGCGTACCTCTCTTAGGTAAGAGTTATCAAGTGTTGAGAATACAATCCTAGGAAACCATTTGGCATTAGGGATAACTTGAATTTATCGATCTTGTTCCAAAGATCTCTTACAAAGCATAAAATTATTCGAGTCAAAAACTTGTTAGTCGAACAAGGGGAGATTTCATTGAAGTTTGTCTTGTGTTTATTCATCATGAAAATTACAAGGCATCACTTTGTCCTAGTTTTTACCTTGTCATAAGACAAGGCGAAACTCTGCCAAACTTATGCTAATTATTTTTAATCACCACTTGTTCTACTCATTTTTTTTCTTATTTCCCATTTGGGACAAAAGGAAATATATATATACGTGGTACTTCTAGAAATAATCATGCCCACCAATTTTGTATTCTACTCACATGACTAGGTTGCAATGTAGAAATATGAGTGTTGAAAGTGTGTTGCTACATCTTCATGTTTTGGTAGGCCCTTATCTTGATACCCACATCAAGACTCTTTCATAGTAGTTAGGTGATCCTACCTTGATTTACCATTTGTGTTGTTACGCTACTTGCATTGTATCAATATAATTATGATACTTATATCTTGTTTTCCCAAAATTGATATAAGTGTCTTGATTGTCTTGTTACACTACTTGCATTGTAGTGATTCATTGATATACTTAGACTTATTTTTTTATTCAAACATTTCCCTAAGCCATGGAAGGTGTTGTTGTTAGATTTTCTGCATTATGTCAATCCTATTTTTATACTCACATATTTTTATCTTGAATACTTGATTGAAAGTATCCAAGATAGTATTGTTATGTTGCCCACATTTATAACTTCCATTTTTAACACTTAGACTTTGTTTATATTAAACTAAGTCTAGAGTATATACTTTATGTTGTTATGCTATTTACATCACCGCAGCCCCTTTTTAGTATTTAAATCTTGTTTGATCCAATACTCGATTTACATACCGAAATTGTGTTGTCATCTTATCGGTGACAAATATTTGAGAATGTAGGAAGTAGTTATTCTTGTGATTGGATATTGGTCTTATACTTAATTGATTTTTCCTAAATACTTCTTACTATATGGTTCCATATCAATGTATAATTATTTATTCTTTTGCATCCTTGATTCATATTACCTTGATTATTTTCCATTAATTATTTGGAATTCTTTGTGATGATTTGACGTCGTTACGTTGTTTGGTTTTTCCTAGGGTCCATTTTAATCAACCTTAGTGAAATATTTCCCATTATTCCTCCTATCACAAGGATGGGGCATAAAATATTAGGGTCAAACCATTTTGTTAATGACAAGTTAAACCCTCTTTATGAAGACAATAACATGGTTGACCATAGTGGTGACGAGGGAAATCTCCTCGGAATGAATTTGAATTTGATCCTACCCACATGGATAACTTTCTATTCCAAAATAGGAATGAAGTCCTTATGTGCGTTGTATAATTAGGGGCTAAATTTCCACCTAAATTTTATCATACTCTGCTCACAAACATGGTTCATGGAGAAGAAGAAGTAGAACATCCTCTTTACAATGTTGATGAAATCCTAAACCTAGGACATGCTTCTACTTCTAGCCAACGGAATGAGGAAGAAGTTCCTTCTCAAAATAATGGTGGTTATCACATCCCCATTGTTAAAATTCATTATGAGGATCATGAAGAACATAACAACCATGAATAAACCCCTCATGAGAATCATGAAGAGACACAAAACAAAGAGGTTATAATAGAACAAAAATACAATCTCTTACTCATTAATTGAAGAGTTTAGCTTCACATGTTAACAAAGAACACGAGAAGAATCCATGATAAGAAAAAGATAAAAATGTGTATCATGAGTTTTACACCAAAACTTCATGTGAAGAGAAACATAAAGAGGTGTATCATGAATTATACACCAATAATAAAGGTGGTGAAACATCTAGACTTAATCGAATATATATGTCCTGCTTAACCTATGCATAGTCAAATATTCGATCGGAATGGTTATCTATGAAGAAAACCCTCACTTATTTACAAGAAGGCAATGTGGGACATAACAAAAAGTATCAATTTTAAGAGTTATTCACATACCCATTTGATAGGGCTATGTTGAGAACACCTTTCCCTCACCACTTTGATTATCCAAAATTTGATAAGTATAAAGGTAAAGGTGATCTGTAGGAATATTTCTATATGGCATGTCAAGAGGTCACATATAGTGATATATATCTCATTCACCTCTTCCTACAAAGTCTAGAGGGATAAGCGCTCGAATGTTGTTTACACATACCTAAATGGTCAATTGCTACATGGATGGAATTAGCATAAAAATTTATGCATCACTTTTCCTTTAACATGGAAAATGGTGTCATCATGATAGAATTGTGTAATATAAAACAACGAAATAATGAAAAATTTACTAGTTTCTTAGAAAGATGGTGAGGATTAGCTAGCCGCTTCCCTTACTCCGTACTGAGAAAACAATGAATAGAATTTTTATGCGTAATTTGTACCACGAGATTGATTTCCACTTACAAATGTATTATGGTAACACTTTTGAAGAAGTTATAGAAAAAGGGACCTTAAAACCCTTTTTAGAGATAACCACAAATTAAATCAGATAAACAAAAATTATTTCAAAATAAGAATAAAAAATGTTGTAGGCTATGGTACAACTGATTCTAAATGTGTGTAAGAAGTTCTCAATAACGTTCCTTTGAAAATTACCAAAGGGACTGTTGTATCTGAATTCAAACATCATGTATTCACCCCTCTAATGGGATCTCTATCATCAATATTAAAAAAATAATATATGTTGGACATGGTTAAATAACCAAACACTATACCTTATAGAGATGATGCATTGAAACCAACATGGTTATGAGAAAATGAATACTATGTAGTTTTCATCACGTTAATGGTCACAATACTGATAATTTTATAAATTTAAATCACTTCATACAAGATCTAATCGATAGTAGATATGTGGAAATGGATTCCCCAGGACCTAGCAAGTCTTCTAATCAAAACTTGGGAATATACAAGGATCCTTTCCCTAAACATAATAAAGGGAAGAAAAAAGCTGGATCAAGGTCAGTCTTCCCAAAACAAGAGTACCAACTATGTTGCCAAAACCAATAATCCTTTTGATTCTCTAATTGGTTGTGTTATCCCACCTATTGAACATATCAAAACTATTAAGATTAAAGTGAGAGAGTGTGTCATGGCAACACAACGTGCCTACCTTTTTATCTCCTCTACTTACCCCTCATGATAGATTATGATGTTTTAGAACAACTTGAGAAAACCATTGTTAATATTTTAATCTTAGACCTCAAAATATGCAATGTTCACAAAGACATCCTTTCTAAAATTATATAGGGGTCAGGAGTGTCAGTTCATATTAATTCTACATGCTTCCAATCCTTGGTCATGTAAATTGATTCTATTGAGCACATAAAATTAACTCATCAATAGATTCTTGAAGAGGATCCTACGCATAATTTATCCTTACATATTGAAGTCATTTTCCATCATAAAAAGGTAAAAAGTGTCCTTTTGGCCAACGGATCAAGCCTAAATATTTGTACTCTGAAACTAGTTTGAAAACTAGGCCGCACTAAGGTTGATCTAGAACCTAAGGTCATCACCATCAAGGCCTATGATAATGAAGAGAGACAATCAACTGACATGGTAACTTTTCCTATAGAAGTGGGGCCTACTAATCATGACACCAAGTTCCATGTTTTGGACTTGGAAATTCCTTACAACATGCTCCTTGGCTGACCATGGATTCATACCATGCAAGTTGTGCCTTCCATGTACCATTCTTGTATAAAACTATACCATGAAGGATAAACTATTACCATTCAATGGGATTCTCAAGCATTATCGGGTTATTTTCCCACCACAATTCAATGTTCTTCTATAAAAAAATGGTTGTTCAAGTTCGAGTAAAAGGAACTTGCCTCACACATTGATTTGGATACCTTGGGATCTTGTACGGATGGTGATACTACATCAGAATCTCCCTTTCCTTCATAAGAGATGAAATTTATTGCAAATGGATGTGGAGAATATGATCTCTAACATGCCCTTTTTTAGTTTACAAACTCCCCTTATCAGCCAAGACATGGGGTAGGCCTAACTACAAATATCAATGATCTCGGGAGCATTGTAACATCAACACTTTTATTCCTGGTGGTCTATTGGCAGATGATATGTTTCTTGAAAATATTATATCTAGTCTTGTGGATGATGAGATGGATCCATGTTATCAATCACCTAAGTATGTTATCCCAAATAAAATGATGTATGTTATGGGATAAAAAGGATATGGCTGCAACATAAATGAACAAGGTATGTAGGAATCTCTTTTGATACCACATCACAAGGTTTGTAAGTATGGTATTAATATCTGACCATATGGGTCCAATCCTCTAGAGGTTGAAGAAACCTCTTCTAAATGATAAGATAGTTTGTTTGATTTTGAAAGTGAGAGAATTTCCTACCGTAGTCTTTACAAATACCTTACCTCTAAAAAATTATTTTCGACATAGATATATTAACCATATCCCCTTCCATTCTTAAGTTAAATTTTTTTATCCTTACCTTGTCCATTGGGACTAACAAAAACATGTACCAATCAAATTATTTGAGAATGAAAAAGAAATTGGTGAGTTTATGGGTCTCCATGATGACATTCCTATTGGTGATCATAAGGTCTTCTCCATTAATCTTGACACATGCACGTACTTTGGGGAGGAGGCTAAAATTCATGGTAAAAAAATCAAAAGAAAATTAAGGGTAAGATATGTTCAAATAATCCTTGTAAAAAGAAAATTCCAAGTCCTATAGTGAAAACCTCTTTGAGGAAGCAACGGAAAAACAAATGGAAGCATCACTTTGGACATAAAAAGTGACCACTATAAAGGTGAAAATCTCATTGAGACACCATTAGATGAAGATATCAATCTCCCCCGATCCTACATGCATGGAGGAATAATCAAAATCACTAGTGGAGGAGACTATAGATGTAAACATTGGAATAAAGGAGCAGCCTAGGATGGTTAAGTGGGAGCTTCACTTTCAACACAAGAACATAAGACCTTTTTATTGATTATGTGTAAATTTTTAGATATATTTTATTGGTCCTATGTGGACATGATAGGGTTATATCCCTTGTTAGTGGTGCATAACCTAGTTGTGCACAAAGAAGAAAATCCCATCAAGTAGAAGCTAAGAATGATGCATCCTATTGTCTCCCTATTAGTAAAATAAAAATTGTAAAAACTATTGGTCGTAGGATTCATCATGCCTATTGATTAGTCAGAATGGATTTATAATATAGTCTATGTATAAAATAAACCCATTGGTATCATGATATGTATGGATTTCAAAGATATTAATAAAGCATGTCTAAGAATGATTTTCCTCTTCCTAACATAGATATGATTGTCGATTCAACTGTTGGTTATCAAATTATATCACTCATGGATGGTTTTTTCAGATATAATTAGATTAAAAATGTAGAGTAAGATCAACAAAAAATAAATTTTACCACCCCTTGGGGAAAATGTTGTTATCAAGTCATGCCCTTTGGCATCAAGAATGTGGGTGAAACTGATCAAAAGGATATGGTTGTAATATTTCATGACATGATAAATGATATAATGAAATATTATGGGGATGACATCTTGGGAAAATCTAGGACTAGAGAGGATCATCCAGTGATCTTGTGGCACATCTTTCAACATCTTAGAGACTATAAGGTCATACTCAACCCAAAGAAATGTGTCTTTGGGGTGTTATCAGGAAAATTGTTAGGGTTTATTATTTCAAGGAGAGGAATTGAAGTAGATCTTGCAAAGGTTACTTCCATAACAGAAATGCCTCCTCCTAAGAACATAAAAAAACTATGTAGTCTATAGGGGAAGATTCAAGCTATCAGAAGATTTATCTCTAGCTCACAGACAAGTGTCATTCATTCACACATCTTCTGAAGAAATATGTTGATTTTCATTGGGGTCCAAAATAATAAGAAAAATTTACTTTTCTTAAGGAATATCTATCTAAACCCTCTGTTCTAATGTTGCCTACTACAAGAGAACCATTATTGTTGAAAATTTATTCCACTCAATTTATAATTGGAAAACTTTTGGCTCAATATGATATAAGTCAGAAATAAAAATCCATCTATTACCTCAGTCACACATTGATCACTTATGAGCTCAACTATCCATAGATTGAAAAGGATTGCTTAGTCATCATTTTTGCTTTTAAAAAAATTGTAATTATTTTCTAAATAATAAGACCAAGCTCATTTCTAGAATTGACCCAAAAGTACTTATTATCTAAACCTACACTTACAGGAAGGATGGATAATTGGATCATCCTACTTAGTGAGTTTGATATTGAGTACGTCAATCAAAATTTAGTCAAAGGGAAAGTAATCATGGATCAACTAGTTGAGGTCCATTTTCAAATAACTAAACCACTAACTATGGAACTTCCAGATGCTTCCTTGATGTACCTTGAGGAGTTTTTACATGAAAAATATATTTTTATGGGAACTTTAATTTTCTTGGTTCAGAGTAGGATTTTTGATTATCACTCATGCGGGTGATCATATTCCTCAAGCATTTCGACTTGGTTTCCCATGCACAAATAATATAGCGGAATATGAAGCCCTTATTGTAGGGATGAAATTGGCTATCAAGTGGGACATTAGACAAGTGAATGTAATAGGTGATTCTCAGTTAATCATCAAACAAGTAAATGATGAATATAAGGTTAAGGATGAAAAAATTCTTCCTTACAAGAAATTGGTTGACACTTTGAAGGATTTATTTGAGAAAATCAGTTCCAACAGATACCTAGAGGACATAATCACTCAGTAGATGTTATGGCCATAGTTGGGTCTATGTTACACATCCCACCTAGAAATAATGACATGTCATTCTTCATTGAACATCTACGAACACCAACATATGACATGCTAGATTTTTGTTTGGTATGTGAAGTTGTTGGTCCCTTTTCCCCTTGGTATAATGACATTTTTAACTATCTCCATGATGAAACCTTCCTTAATGAAATTTCTGATCGACAAAATAAAAATTATTCAATGCATATCCTACTACACCTTAATTAAGGGCACACTCTATCATAGAGCCTATGATGGGAATCTATTGCGTTGTCTTAATTCGGAAGAATCTACCTTAGCGTTCAAGGATGTAAATGAAGGCATATGTAGGGCCCATAAAAACAACATGGTTCTAGCTAAAAAAATATTAAGATTAGGATACTATTGGCATACCATGGAAACTTACTATTGCCAATATGTTAAGAAATTCTTGTTGTGCCAAAATTACAATAACTTTGATACATACCCCATCACAAAGATTTTCAACCAATCACAACGTTGTGGCATTTTTCAAAGTGGGGACTTGATCTCATTGGAAAGCTTACCCCTACTTCATTTGATGGCCACATGTTCATTATTACTACCACTGATTATTTCAAAAAGTGGGTAGAGGTTGTTCCTCTTACCTATGTTATTGGTGCCCAGATTTCAAAGTTCATTATGAACCACCTCATTTGACATTAAAAATTCCCTCTGCCATTGTACATGATGATAAAAAGAATATCAAGAATAAAAATGTGAAGATGTTGTGCCAATGTTTTCAAATCCAACTCAAATGGTCAACTCCCTATTACCCTCAAGGTAATGGATAGGTTGAAGCCTCAAACAAGACTCTTGTTTGAATAATGGAAAAGATGGTTAACAAGACTAGCCATAATTAACATTTGCAGATCCATCCCGCCCTCTAGGAGTATCAAACATCTATCCACACCCCTATTAGTGCTACCCCATATTCCTTATTTTTGACACAGAATCCATCCTACCCCTTGAGATTGAGATCCCTTCTTTGTGCATATCTTTGCGAGACTATTTAGATAAAGAGGAGGATTATAGATTTGCAAGACTCGCAGAAATAGAGTTGTTGGATGAGAAATGCCTTCCTAGATGAGAAATGCCTTCCTACACTGGATCACCTAAAAGTGTATCATAATTGAGTGTGTAGAGGATACAATAAAAGAGTTATACCTCTCCAATTCAAGGTAGGAGACTTTGTCTTAAGGGAAAATTAGTTTAACACCACAAAGGATCATGAGAAGAAGGGTAAGTTTGAGCCTAACTAGTTAGTAGCATACAAAATTGTTAACTCTAATGGTGAAGAGTTGTAAGAGCCTATGAATTACATGTATGTCAAGCAATTATATGCTTAATCATGGAGGTCCTTCAAATATCATAAAATCAAAAATATAAAGATAAATAAAAAAGTATAAAAATCAGAAAAAGAAATAAAAAAGTAAAGAGAAATCAATCTGTCCAAGTGTGAAAACCACACAATTGTGGCACTTTAGACAATTCCTTTGCTGATTTTTTTTTTTGACACCATCGAGAGGTCCGTTGTTCACAAGAATCTCATATCTAGGAATATAGTGGATACTTTTGAGCCTATCCTTCATGGCCTTGACTTGACTGATCCTACTCATGTATGCGAAGATTTTTCATTTTTACGTTACCAACTCATGTTAGGGGAATTTGTTTTTCACATCTTCACTTTCTTACACATATGCATGAAGTTTTACCTTGTACATTCCCATATATCACTAGGGGCATCCATGTTTCTTTGTTTTCTTACACATAGCTTTGGAAAATTGTTTGAAAAACTCTAAACATTCATAAATTTTTAGAAAATATAAAAAAAAATTGAAATATGTTTGGTTAAAACCCTAAAAATTTAAAAATGTTTCATTAAAAACTCAAAACAATATAAAGTTGTCTTAGAAAAAATGTGAAAACAATGCAAAACATTCCCAAAATGTTCCACAAAACAAAGAAGTTTTTCTTACTAGTTGTTAATTTGTACATACTTTTGTTGGCTTGATTTTTCATGTTGTATGCTTTTATAGGATTCATTGGTTCTTTGCTTGCTTAGATTAAGTCTTACTTAAATCTGTTGTGAAGTTCATTAGATTAGTTCTATTTACATGCTTGTACATAGTTGTGTTGTTGTATTAGATTTTGATTAACTTTTGATTGTGCTTGTTTTTGTTTACTTGTATAGTTTGTTATCATTTCATCATCAATATCTTTTATCATCACATCTAAACATCATCACGTATAAAAAATGCTAAGATACATCATCATACACATGAAAATTACACATGTATGCTAAGATAACATCATATAATATCGTCAAAGATGGGAAAGAGGAATTATATTTATTACTTTCTTGCCATATACCATAATAAAAACATGGGCTAAAGCATCATATCTCATACAACACAATGTGATATCATAAACATGATATCTCATAAAAACAAAATGTGATATAATCAAAATCTATCATCATCATATATCCATATAAATCAATGTCCATATACAAAAAGTGTCTCGATGTACATCAAATAAAATATACACCATCATGGGCATGGATAAAAAATGTGTTTTCATCTCAAGGCATAATAAAAATAATACATATATATCCTGACAAACATATGCCTTCATCACAAAACATACATCAAAAGTAGTACATGAATAAAGAGTCATGGATGACTCTCACTAATGCAATGAATCCCTGCCCTATGACTTGAGTTAGCTTGCCTCTGGATGGGTGGTAGAATTTGTATTGATCTGTAGACCTAGATGGCTGTGTGGTCTTGATTTAGATATGTTACCTATGATATGACTGTAAGGGGTTGCCCTCTGTCCCCTGTGGAATGACCGCATGATATAGAGCCCTATAATGAGTTTCCTCACCAAGCTACTGTGAATTCATATAATAAGTATCTAGATCCATCTATCTCAGTTGCATGATAAAGAGCATAAATCTCTCCTGTAATATGGGATATGTCCACCCCTAACTATGTCCTAAGTTACTCCCATGTAGTTATGGCTTGATCTCTCTGCTCTGGCTTGGTCCCACTTGACAGTCACATGCTCCAACTTTATGTATAAGGACTATACCATAATGCACACTATATCGCCCCAATTCATGACCATGGCCCTTTGTACCTGTAATGTGTCCACTGATGCCCATATACTCTTGGAATGAGCCTATGTCTAGGCATCGGTTTTGTAGTCCTTTGTATGGTGATCTAGGTAGTGATCTCCATCCACTCCATGTAAAATGTTGGGTTGATCCCTATCCATCCCATCCATCCCCACCATCCCCAATAGATGAAAGGTGTGCAATCACTACTTATAGTGGTGAACGTTGGACCTATACCATGGGAACCCATTGTGCCTATACCGTACACCATGTATAATAATTTGTTGTATAATGGGCACCTACTATGCCTATACCTATGCATGCTATTGTAATTACTGCTATGGGGGAGGATCTTGTGGAGGTATATGTACCTGTGGGGAGCATGTAGAGATGAAACTTATACCTATGGACCACGACCCTTGGCCTATAAAGTTGCCTCACCTCGGAGTTGTCCTAATCTATCCTTGTCTTTTAGATCTTGTCCTTGTAAACTCTTTGTTCATGTGACTATACATGAATCTATTACATCTTATGGGATTTTAATACACATAGGATATACTATCACATACCAAGGCCCATAATATGACATGGCACTGGGTCTACCACTTGTACTTATGCAAACCATCACTACAGGGAAACATACATGAAGTTATCCCAAGCTTATCACCGTATCAATCCATGGCCCAAAATCAAATGTCTAACATGTTCTATGTGTGTACCACATATCATCTCCTGTGTGCCATGAATATGGCAAAATTGTCACTATACCCAATCAACATGATACCACTCTCGATATTACTTTGACTACCAATAATAAAGTGATCAACCTCTGCAGTGTAGGTATCTACACCATCATCACACCAATGATATAATCATTAGGGCCACCAAATAATCATATGAATTTGTAGGTCATTAAAGGCATGTCTATAAAATGTAGTATCATCCCTTTGTGATCTGATATCCTCACCTACTAGCTCCCACCCCATGTAGGAGGGCTCATCTAGAGCCCTGACTTGTAGTACTCCTAGTGGGTGCCCTATCGCAATGTGGTCCCATGCATAGATCTTTAGTAGTGTGGTTAGTCCTAGGCTCCTCTTGATCTTAAAATGGTACTTAGTTTTTCATTTTACTTTCCAAACTTCTAGATTCTTAACTTTAAATAGATTTAAAATTGATCAAGAGTACTTTTAGAACCAATTTTGGGTGTTCTTGAAAGCCCAAATTTCAAACTCTTTAAAAACAATCAATTATCCTTCAAATTCCAACTTAAGTGAAATATCTAAATCTAGTACAAATCCATTAAAATATTCACAAGTTGAATTTATTATGCACTCAATCTGATATTGAATCCCAAAATTGAAAATGTGCATTCAATTTTCTATTGTGGGTTATGGATACTGAAATTTTGACTTCAATTAATCAATTAAATAGTTTTGTGATTGCTTTATCAATTAATCAAATAAATTAATTTAAATGTTTTATCTGATCAAAAGCTTCCAAAAACTGCGATAAATCCACAAAAACTAGATTGTTCATGGAGTTCACTTGAAGGCTACGTCTTTGGATTCATGTAATGGTGAATTGATCTATTCAATGCCAAATGAAATACAATTATCCCTTTGATAATGAATAATAGATCTTTATACTTGTATATGAACTGATCTATGACTCAAAGAACTCTAAACAATTCCTCCAAGATCGATTTGTGGCTCCTATACTGCTTCCTTCAGGTGGCATCTCCTATGTAAATGTATCTGAAAAATGCCTACAAAGGAAAATATACAATACTTACATGGAAATAAGTTACATATCTAGAATCCTCTTAGAATTATGAACATTTCTATTTTTACATCGAGTCCAAATTTTAACCCTAGGTGCCTCAAAATTTAGCTTGAATTAATTTTCCTTATCTCCCCTATTACATAATATACCTGACAATGAGCTATTTAAATAATAGTGAGCTCACCGTTTACTCCATCGAGCCCGTTAAGTGAGTTGATTGGGTTTATATGCCTTGGAATGGTGAGGTCATAGGTTTAAGACTCACCGGTCTCCTTTTGTGGCGGTGTTTGTTTAACTATGGGGAAAATCCCAAATATATGTTGTGGAGGAAGGGATTTTGGTTTATATATATCCAAACCAACCTTTCTTTACATGGCTTTAGTGACACGTGTCCCTATTTTGTTAGGCGACCCAAATATTCACCGAGCCATTGGTTGGACTGCCCATGTTGGCCAAGATGATATGTTTGATTGTTGAGCTGGTTGGTTTCACCCGAGTCTTAGGTTGAGGTTGTTTTGTATTTTTGTTTAGTTGGTTCACCCAAATGGTTGGGCTGTGTGTTGTTGACTCATCGATATAATAACCGATCCACCCATGTAATGCTGCATTGGTTTAGATATACATGCCAAGCTATATGGATGATCCACTAATTTAGATTCCCATTGGTTGGCTGAATAGATATGCTTCAAATTCATGGATAACATAAATCTCCTAAACCATTAGGGATGAGTCCAAACAATGTGGAATAACAAATGATTAACTCGGTGGGGAGTTTATCACCCCACCAAGCTAAAAATAATAGTCGTCAAGTTGTAATATAAATTTTGAGCTCAATGAACTAAAATGAAAAAATAATATCATGGTGGCAAACCACATGGTGGATTGAGGGCCCACCATGTCCACGAACGTAATATAGCTCTCACGGCAGTTGGGATCCCTTTTGTTACAAAAGTTGAGCCTTTTGGTCTTACTCAGTCTTACGTGTGTCGAAGAACAGAGGTTCCAAACAAATTGAACAACCTTCATTTTTCCCTCTCACCATTTCCCACTTGTCACCTTGTAATTGGTCCACTTGTTGACCCATGTTGACCCTTTTAAGACCTATTCTTTGACTGGTGATTAAATCTACATAAATACTCCATTTCTAAAGTTATGCATACCATCGGAAAGATCTTAGGACACTCTTTAGTGTTGTCTAGGCCTAGGGAATTTTAGGGAATATCTGAATTCTCAAAAATCCTCTAGATTATCTCTAGCATTGGTAGGAAATCAAGTGTAGATCCCAATACAATTGGGGCAATATACAATGACCCCAACATTATACCTCTCCATTAATCAACCTGTGCACTACTCCTGTCAAACCAAGTAGGAAGTGCATGCTAATATTTTAAGGTAGAAAGTAACCACTGATAAGATCCATGAAGTATATAGGTATCCATGCAATCCATTGATCCTTAAAAATCAGTATAAGAGCACATACCATTACAATCGGGGTATGTTCCATCGAAGAAACTTGTCCTAAATGTAAGCTATAACCTGGTTGTTATCCTTATCATAAGTCACTAATCTACCATGAATCAACACTGAGGATCCAATATACATCCTATAGATTCATGATTATCTCTCTAATCTGAAATTGAAATTTACTCGGCTCTCCCTCCACCACTTCTCTTCTAAGGCAATCGGGAGGGTATGCTCTAATATAATGTGGGGAGGATGTGTAATATAGGAGTGGCCCATAGCCTCTAGTGTCGTAGTGATAAAAATATACTCTCGACATGAAAATTTCTACTCATAGGCTCAAAGGAGCCCATGCCACTCACGCACATCCACATTACATAATCTTGCCTACAAGATTACATAAAGAACTTGATTAACATCTTTTCTTCCCATAAAAATATTCCTAAAGGCTATTCATGCCTAAGTTCTTCTACAAATCTTCAAATTTCTTCTAAAAATTTCCTAAGGCACAAAGTCTACACTAGCACAAGCTTGTTTATGCTAGCACACTCCTTTTGGCACTAGCATAAACCTATGCTAACATACCCATTTTCCCACTAACTCACTCGGTGTTGCACTAGCATGCACATAGCCTATCTTCCAATTGTGTTTTATCCACACACACTCATTTTTTCACTAGTGCATGACCCTTTTATGTCAATGCATGACCTCGATGCTAGTTCGACCTATGGCTTGCTCTAAGTACAAATCCCACATTTTTCCCTAGCTAAAAATGTCATAAATACACTCAAAAATTTAGAAAAATATTTTATGTAACAATTTTGGGTTGTCATAGGCCTTCCAAACACTTTAAATTGATCAATTTGGTGTTTATGATTCTAAATTTGAGCCATCTTTCTCCAAGGTTAGAGCAAAAATCTCACCAAATCTCAAAAGGGTCTAGTAACAATAACTCATCGTGATGGATTTTTTCCCTCCTGACTTCCTATTTATAGGAATTTTGACATGATTTTTGATTTTTCTTTCCTTCTCTAGGATAGATAACTAACAT
This sequence comes from Taxus wallichiana var. yunnanensis, assembly GCA_018340775.1. NCBI lineage: Eukaryota > Viridiplantae > Streptophyta > Pinopsida > Cupressales > Taxaceae > Taxus > Taxus wallichiana. The sequence goes on along the minus strand of CM031243.1, from coordinate 122,856,234 downwards.
GACTCTTCTATATTCTTTTAAAACTAGTCGCGATGATTATTTTTATTAAATAGTCATTTTTAGACCTTTTCACTACATTGGGCATATTTTTGCTTCCTAGTGATCTTTACCAATGCCTCACATGCCTTATCATTATTATACATCATTTTCTTCCTAAAATAATTAAAAATCCAAAAAAAAAACTGGTAAAATATCAAAAATGTAAAAAATTGGTAAAAATCAACAAATCCAATTTTTTTTGTAAAATTTCAAAATTGGTAAAAACATGCACTCGCTAAAGCATTTATTAGATGCATTATCCTCAAACATAAAAATTTGTCCTACAAAACATATTTATTTGGTCCTCAATTGTTCTCACAAATGACTCATAGATCATCTAGATCTACCTCCATTAACAAAGTTGGTTTGCTTACTATGTTTGTACTCTCTTACACAATGAGTTGTTGGGTACTATTTCATAGTGCATGATTTATTTTTCATAGGACCCCTATGTCCTCCATTTATTCACCTCACATGTATCCTTGCTTGGGGTGCCATTTTTAACCCTTTTTGTTAACTCAAACATTTGGGAACTGAAGCTCGATAATAAAAATATTGGTGCAACTATCTTGAACGTTGTTTGTTTGAGTATGTGTGTTTGTACTTTTTTCCATGTTAAGTTAGCTTGTTTAATTTATCATATTGCATTACGTTATATATGTTACTTTTATTTAGTGTTTGTTGGACCCATAAAATTAACTAAGTACCTAAGGCGCAAAGCCTTGTGGTGCAAAAAAAGTAGGGTGTGAAGGTACATGCGAAATAGTTCTTGGAGAGGTGCGAAGGCTTGCTCCTAGGAAAGATGGATTAGAGACTTAGTAATTTTTAGACAATAGGAAAAGATGTGCATATGGAGTGATTGGAAAAATGACTAGATATAGATGTGGTTAAGATACGAAGACTTTTGGATCAAGGAAAGGATATTCCACGACATCAATACGGTTATCATGAAAGGACAAGGAGTCAATGTTGTTAAGGATTAGATGATACATACATGATTGAGGGAAATGCATGGAAACATCGGCACATTACTGGTATTGGTAGAGCAATGATGAAAGGATTCCATCAGTATTTCACAGGTGATGATGGGTGGTTAAGAGAAGATTCCTTTGAATGCTTGACATAGAGGGTCTTTCTATAAAAGGAAAAAAGGGGATATAGTTAAGAGAGATGGATAGGGAGGATGGATGTGGATGAAAGTGGGACTGAGAGGGATACATATGTTGTGTAATGAGTAATGGTGAGTGGTGTGATGAAAAGAAAACTCTCTGCTACTATGAACATTTCCATGAATGGAACTCTTTTTGATGTAATCTTGGCCACCATACTTTGGTTCATAAATATAATGAAGTAATTCTCATGACGCTCTTGTAACAAATCTTTATTTGTGTTTTTTCCCTTATGTTCATGTGTGTGTTATGGGTTTTCTTGATGATATTCATGGGTTGATTCTACTTTCATTTAGTTGATCATGTTAATCTATGCTTGGAATGCATTAGGCTAGGAGTTAGTGCTTACATCTTAAATCCCATGGATGAGTGTGTTTACCCTCTGGTTGTAATACATTCTTGTGTAAGAAAAAAATTCTCATGAATCTCACATAAAGAAGGGGCTCTACACTGCACGAGCTTGGGGTGAGCTTGAGACTAATTTGGATGATATGTCGGCATGCTTTGGATTGGTTGCTTTGAAAAAGGTAATGATTATAGAGACTGCATTTTGGTTCCATTACCGAGACCTCTTTTCAAGCTTTTTGAGAATGGTGTGTGATGACAGAGTGCTTAACCTTGGAAATTTTCTAATCATGGCTTATAATATCGAGAGGATTATTTTTCTCGAGATTTAGTACTAGACCCGAGTTTGATGTATGTAAATGGGTAGAAGAACATATGTATCATGAGTTGTATGAGACCTTATTTTGTTATTTTCTAGTGGAATTTTACGAATGTCTCTCAACATATGCATCTAGATCAAGCTAGTACTATAGACCTCACGTATGGAGCCAAGATGAGTATCAGAGGCTACATGATGTTGATATGACTTGGACATGTGTTGTTGATCATTGGTAGAGAAGATCATGATGAGTTGCACCTTAGAATATGTGATTTATATGTATTCCTATTTAGATATTGTTGAGTTTGAGTTTTTAAGGGAGCCAAGAGGATAATTCTTGCGTGCTATCCCTTTAGCTATAAATATCCTAATCATTATGCTAATTTTGGAAGAATTTCCTATGGCTGGCTAAGATTATTCTGAGCACTCGGTGAGGAAGTCAAAGGAGGAAGATGGTAGACCTTATGGCTATAAAGGAGAGGGAAGAGAGATGACTGAAGTATAATGAAGCTCGTGAAAGGGAGTTATATAGATGATGTGAAGCTGTAGGAGTGATGGATTTATGGAGGAAGACATTGTGGGAAGGATTTGAGGTTCATGCAGAGGACATGGAACCTAAGCAGTCTATGCTACCCCATCTTGGAAAGCATGGAAGAGAAACCCCTTAGCTTCTAGAGAAGGCTTATCATATGAATAAATGATAAGAGTCATTGGCATGCAACTTAATCCACCTAATGACCAACCCCGACACTTAGATTTCCAAATCTAGAGATAAGTATTACTAACCCAATTGGTATTGGTGGAAGTAACCGATCAACACCTAGAAGGTATAAATTTTCATTTGGCACATCTATGGCTGCATAATCATTTCTTGTGTTTAGAGGTATATTATCCGGAGAAAAATTTGGGAAAAGTGTGGGTACACAAAGATTGGGTATCATGTCTAGAAGTGGCATGGGACACACATCTGGTAGCAATACAATATCACAAACTATTGGTGCATAGTTTAGTGTGACACTTTGGCACACAAAGCGCGACCACTGTAGGACCCTTACCAGCTACATGAGGTGGAATAGGAACTAGCAAACCTAGAGGATCCGGAGGATCTTGTGGGTCAAGAGGAATAGGTGCTAATGGATCTAGTGGATCAGGTGGTGAGACAACATCGAATGGAATCAAGGTTCTAGATCAGGTGGATAAGGGCCTCAACCGCCTCAACAAGTATTTTTTAAATGTATTTACATCTATTAGATTAAAAATGTGTTGATCATGAGAGATTCCTTTTGGCTAGGAGGAACTACCTGAAATAGAAAACAAGACCACCAAATAAAAGTTAAATAGTATATGCAGTGGACTGCCTAGTGTATGCTAGATCCGGGAAGTGTGATACTCCCTAGAAGGTTGTCAATCCACTATTTAAAATAATTCAATGTTAATAATAAATGAAATCCTACTGTAGTTAAAATGATTTAGGTATCTCATTCGACTACAATAAGAAAATTCATTCACAATAGGCTAAGCTATGATTGAATCTGAAGGTCAAGGTCTCTGTCAGAGTACTGGTACTGGTCAGGGTCTGGTTTCTGGGCTATTTTGGGTATTTGGTGGGGATTTTAGGCTTTTTCTTGGTCTGAGGGTAAAAAAACAGAGACCGACATCGGTCTGGTATGACCGATGTTGGTTTAAGTGAAACCAACGATGGTTGTGGGTAACCAACATCGGTATGGTCGGGTAGAGGAAACTTATCAAAATCTTGGTGTGAGGACAGATCTGAGGCTAAATGGAAATGGAGAGGGAAATGAAAAGGTCTGTGTAGGTCTTAGGTATACTCGGGATCTTTAAAAGTTGGGTATGGGAAGTTTAATGGTGTGGGTGAAGGAATGATCAAGTTTGCATGAAGGTAAATGGTGGGAGAATGGGAGTGGGAGTAGAAACTGATAATAGATATAACAGAACCTACTAAAATGAAAATGGATGAATGTTGGTTAATAAAACACTTACTTGTTGTATGAGCTTGATGGCTGGATGGAAATGGCAGTTGATCAGATGGATGGAATTTGATGTGGTGATGGTGCTTCCTTCCAGATGCTTCCATGAATGCAAATGGCTCTGTGATCACTTTTGATGTTGGTTGTGAATGCTCTGATGTGTGTACGAATGCTAGTTCTACTTGCATGCAGCTCTGGTTTTGTCTCTTTGCTCTCAAAAAATGTGCCAACCTCAAAATAAGGTTGTTTTGGGGAATAAATGGTAACTAATGATGGTTCTGGTTGACCGGTGGTGGTTTAGGGTAACCGAGCGTCGGTTAGGGTGGGATTTCCTAGGTTTACTAAAATGGGTAGATCCTCTTGATTTCTTGGATCTCATTCATTTTTCCATCATGGATTAGAATGGAAGCTTCCTTTCTAACATGGGTGGGAATGTGGTTAGAGGGAATGTAGGCTTTGATTTTTAGGGTTTAGGTAGGTCTTAGTTAGTTATGGCAACATACTAAGAATAGGTCTTAGGGTGAGGTGGCTAGATGAGGTGTATAGGTGAGGTGGTGTGTGGGCATTATCTCAATTAGGATATTTAAATAATAATATTATGAGATCATGAATTAATTTAATTAAATTAATTAAATTAATATTAGAGTGGGGTGAAAGGGGCCATGGTTAGGTGAGTGTGTTCGAGTTGGTTATTTTCGAGGGACCAAGGGGAGTGTGACCCAATTTTGGTGTCTACATTTTGCCCCTTTTTGTTGCGTAGCTTGTATTGGTAAGTGACAGCTGACAAAAATAAGATGTGGTTGCCCCATGTGTGGGTGAAGGTGATCCCCCTCAAACCAGGAACTGATGAGGCAGAAGGCAGAATCGGTGAGTGGTTTGATAAAAGGTGAATGTGATGAAGAGGAAGGTGGGAAATGGGGTAAAAGGGGTAAAGGTCTAATCGGGTAATCCAGGTAATGGGTCAGGGTCAAAGGTAGTAATAATCAAACACACACACGTATAAACTTGCAGCATGGTACTAGGTTGAAGAGCATGTAAAATCTACATTGTCTAAGGTCGATAGGTTTATCCAAACAAGGTTGAGGTGATTCCGTATCCAAGGTATAGGATATGGTCAGGAAACATGATGCAGGTCAGGTGTAGGAATGTTTAGGTATGTTCCAGTACACCAAAGGTTGGGTCAGGATAAATGGTCACAAAAGAGGCAAGGTAAGGTCAGTATGTCAATCAACATGGGTAACAATGTTGCCAAGGTATAGCAAGCACATGAGGTCACAGGTCACTAGCAATGTTCCAGGTCCAAGTAACTAGGTCACGACATGGGTAGGGCTGAGGTATGGGTAAAATAATGAGTCCCCAAATGAGGATGAGGTGAGGTAGTAAATGATGAGGTCAGGAGGATAAAGTGAAGTGTCCAAGTCAGGTGTGGGTGAGGTAAAAAGGATTAGGTCAAAAAATTAGGGGTAGGGGTAGGAAAAAGACTAAGCAAGATAACCAAAAATGGTTAGAAGGAACCGATGCGTCCATGATGGACCAACCATGGTAAGCTAGGGCACAGGACCGATGTCGGTCAAGGTAAAACCATCACGGTCAAGTCGGGTAGGCTATAAAAAGAAAAAAATTTCCATTTTTTAAAAATCATTTTCATTTACCAAATAGGAGAAAATGACAAGTGAGAGAGAGAAGAGGTGAAAGTGCATCCAATGCGAAATGGAGAGTTGAGTTGGTGAGTTGGCGAGTAGTGTAGTGGGTGATTGGCAGTCGATAGGTGGGTCCACGAGATCGGATTGATCGATTCGGTTGGTTGGAGGTGAGTAGGTTGATTGGGTGATGGCAGAGGCAGGAGAGGGATCGGGTGGACCACCGTGCAGTGGCGGCTCGATGTGCCACCATGGATGATGGTAGCGATGATGAGGTAAGAGTCAATCCCTTTCTTTGTTTTGTGAGGTAGATTGGTTTAGAGGTCGGGGTTTTAAAAATAGGTTTTGGGGGAAAAATGAATTTGAATTTTGGGAGGGAAAATCGGGTAAAATAGGAATGGGGAGGGAGGTGGTTGGGTGAATGAGGGGTGGGGAGGGGTGGAGGGGGTATTAGGTAGAAATGGGTGGGTAGAAGGGAGAGAAAGGGAGTTTTTAGGAAAAGAGGGGGTTTTTGGTGTCACGGTTTTTAAATGACGATGCAGTGACCGGTGTCATTAGTTGAGGGTTAGCCAGACGTCGGTGGTGCCGAACCGGTATCGGTCACAAAAAGGTGACCGATGCGGTTTATGGGGACCAGGGGTCGGTTAGAGATAACCAGTACCGGTCATGATTTGGGGAAAAAGGGGCCAAAAGTGACCTAGGTTGGGTGGGTGAGATAGGTAGTGGTAAGTAGGAGATGTTTTGGGAAAATCATAACATAGGTAAAGGGTGAAAATAGGTAAGGGTGAATGATAGTGGGTTAGGGTTGGGGTGGGTAGATAGAAGATGTGATACGAAGGTAAGGAGGTCTAGGGAAAGAGAGGTAGGGTGGTAGGTATAGGTGAGGTGTCGAGAGTGATTGTGGGTATGATTAAGGTGTATTAATGTGATGTTTTGTTGGATGCAGTGAGAGATCAGTGAGGATGTGAGATAGGGTGCCACCCCTACTCTTGATAGTTTGTGGGGCTATGACGGTCGAGGAGTGGAGGACATGTGGTAGATGTGGGCTAAGTGGGGTCAGATGCTACCAGGCATGTAGTCCAAGCCGAGTGAGTTTGATGGTCACCCTCATCGATAGATGGGATTCGGTGACCAACACATTCCACCTACCGAATGGGGATGACAGTCACCCCCTAGAGGATGTTTATAGGATCTTGCGGTTACCTATATTGGGGACATAGGTATACTCAATCTCCTCAGAGGCATCTGAGGAGTTGATGCTGACAATATTTGGTGAGGGACTGGCGGAGATGACATTCCACAGTGCCAACATGAGCTATGGAGAGATGTACCTAGCCCATCCAGAGGAGACGAGGCTAGTAGTGTTATTGATGGAGGTAGTCTATTTTTTTTGCACTACCAGATGCAGAGGGTGGGAGATTCCCATGATCACTGATGGGGGTGCTACATGATATGGTGATGGACATGACCTGCTTTGCATGGGCGTGCCAACATTCTTGGTGTAGTTATATAGAGAGCTATGGCATATGGGCAGCTCCACAGGTTCAGCTTATGCTTGCACATTTATTCTTCACTTGTTGGGCCTATGAGCACATTGTGTGTGTTCATCTGATTGGTATGCCCCGGTGGATGCATTTGAGCCTGGGTTTGGTTTGGGTAGGTTACAGGTGATGGGTGCCTATGATTGGAGAGCATCGAGTAGATAGGGGCTACTCATGATGTAGCATATTATAGGTGGTTATTGGAGGGATTTTCCAATGTGGACATTATTTGGAGACCGTATGTGGGTTATCCCTCATATAGACAGATGGCTGATGATGAGTTAGATGGCTTGCTAGCTACTCAGATGGATAGAGGGCATCATGTGTAGGAGAGCACAGATGATTCCTATAGATAGGGTCAGATGGTAGTTTGGGCTACCACAGGATATACCCCACCCTTCCCATAGTACAGAGAGAGATGTGTGAGAGACCACTACCACTACCACACCGATGTACCTACCTACAGGTAGGAGGAGGAGGAGTGAGGAGAGACCGGTGATTGATGATGATGATGTCAGGGTGACTGATAGGTATAGATAGTGGTGGGTGGCTCATTTACGAGTAGTACCACCCAGGCCAGGCAAGCATAGATTTAGCCACCATCACTATTCAGAGAGATGCCCTACAGGGGCAGGTGGTGACCCTGATTACATAGTTGGGGATGGTGTAGGGGGGTTGGCAGTTCAGGTTCGAGAGGTGGAGGTGGCCACTTTGCATGCATGCAGGTGGAGTGGTGAGTCCCGATGCCCCAGATGGCCCAGGTGGAGATGGTGATGATGATCGTGTGTGGCCCCCTCTACAGGTGGTTACAGGGTTTGCAGGGCTAGTTAGCCACTACACAGGCACAGATTGAGGCATTACAAGCCCAGATACAGCACATGAGGTGTGAGGCGATGATGACACCACACCACCACAGGCACCGGACATAGGTCCCGTTTATAGGAGGGGGACAGGGTCCCACAGATAGGTATAGGGGCAGAGGCCGATGGGGCCACCACAGATAGTACCCATATCTAGATTACGGGATGCCCTAGGTGAGGCCAGTATTATCAAGACCAGCTGATGGTGGTAGGGATAGATTTTCTATCCTACGAGAGTACAGAGGCACAACAAGGCCTCGAGTGAGAGGACCAGATCACCACCCACAATGTGGAGAGCACAGGGGGCCATCGAGCCCCGAGATAGGATCAGGTGAGGCCACCAGTTCACGGAGAGCCAGCCCCAGGTGATGTACTAGTAGGGACCCAACCACGACCCATGAGAGGTGGTGAGATGTTAGTAGGCCACCAGACAGGAGCCGAGGAGGAGGAGGAGGAGATGAGAGAGACCGATATGGAGGATATCCGGCAGGATGATGCTGTGATGTATGTCCCTCCATTTTGATGTAGTTATTCATTTTTGATATATATCGGCCTACGTGCCAAGAGAGTGAGGATGTATATGAGAGTTTTGTTTATTTTTGATCATATACCAGCCTGCGTGCCAAAGATGGTGAGGTTGTATATGAGAGTTTTGTTTATTTTTATTTATATCGATGTATATTGTATGAGATATATGAGAGTTTATATTATGATTGGATGATATTTGTGATGATGTATTTTATGATATAATGATGATTTGATGATGATTTGATGATATATGGATGATGATGTTATTTATGATGATGATGGATTATGATAGGTGATGAGTGAGTGTATATATGGTGAGTCATGTTTTAGTGCATGGCATGGATGGATTAGGTTAGGTATGGATGGAGTCAGGTATTAGGTTAGGCATGGATTGAGTCAGGTCATGGTTTAGGTCATAGGCATGGAGTCAGTTGTGGTTAGGCATGGATGGTTAGTCGTTGGCATGGTTTAGGCATTAGTCATTTAGGCATGGATTGGAGTTAGTTGGTTTAGGGATGGTTGAGTTGAAATTGTTGAGTTTGTAATTCATTAATTTGTGTAATTAATGATGATATGAGTCACGTTGAGATGTTTTATAGTAACATACATGATAATGGTAAAGAAATGGTAGACATAATGAATGTATGAATGATGATGATAAAGATGTGAAGCAATTTTTGTTTTTTGGTTTAATTTCCAATTATTGATATAAAAAGGAAACTAACTAGGGTAGAATGTGATTTAGGAAAAGGAAAGGGGAATTGGTTAGGGTAGAGAGTGGCCGAGCTAACCTCCAAGGGCCCCATGCCCTCGGAGTGCTGCCTACATAGTCCCGGTGAAAAGGGACCTCAGGCCGATGTAGTTCTCCCATAAGCTAGGGAAGAATGCGAGGAGGTATGAGAATGAGTTGGTAGGTTATAGGCATGATTGAGTCTAGGTATTTTAGGTATGGGTGAATTGTGGGCACATTGGTATGGGTGATTTTGAGTTGATTGTGGCGAAAGAGGAAAATTACCCAAAGATAAGCATCGAGGATCTAGTCTTGTATAAGATAATCAATACGTAATGAAGAAGGTTAAAAGATAAGAGGAGGCAAGAAAGCCACCTGATTGGTAAGGATCATAATGGGTGGGTCATACCTTAGATAGGTTGATGAATGTAAGACCCTAAAGACATTGCATGATTGATTATTCTAAAGGTGAAGAGTAGTCACATGATCACCAAATGTCATGGTTCCAGTAGGTCCCTTGAGGTGGTAGGAAATGAAAGTGTGAATGGTGAGAGGGTGAAAAGTGGTTAGTTTATATGGTATTTGGTAGCATGCCTTTTGGCAAGAGATCCAAGATCACAATGAGCAAGTCCATGATGAAAAAAATTTTCTTTTTTGACTTATATTTGAGATAGACTGATCGATGCGGGAAGTCTATATGGGATGAGAAAATTAACTCCTTGAGGTCTTCGTGAAGCTGATCGATGCGGGAAGCTTTGGATTCTTTTTTTTTTTTTTTTTTTACATTTACATAGCCTCCTTTCGAGGGAGCAGTCTATTTATAACAACAATGTAGAGAGAAAGATGTCCTTTTTGAGGGAGTCATCTTTTTATTTGAAGTTTGACTCAAGGAGTTGGATCCCATGTGAGGGATTTTAAGTCATGGACAAGACTAAGGTGAAGAATCAGATTCTTGTTCAGAAAGCAAGGTGAAATGACCATGGGATCTCATCTAAAAGTAGATGAAAAGTATCCATGAGAATCATGCCATGTGCAGTGTCGTGGTACACATATTTAAGAGAAGATAAAAGAGTGATGGGTATGCACATGATTCTTGTTTAATCATTGGGGATGGCATAGTGAAAGGAGGGAAGTGAAAAGTGCTCAAGGGATGAGCATGAAAAGAGGTAGAAGGTGAGGTAGGACTAAAATTCAATAGTAGAATGGTCAAAGATGCAAGGCATTAAGGGGCTCAGTTTGGGTTTACCATCTAGTGAAGATAAATGATAAGCACCTGATCCATAAGTATGAGTCACGATGTATGGTCCAAGCCAATTAGGAGAAAATTTTCCCCATTTACTTTTTTCTACTTTGGTTACATGTTGATTTTCTTTCAGACAAGGTCACCACTTGGAAGGTTTGTTCATGGACATGTTTTCATAGGCACGCTTGATACATTTTTGGTAAACTTGAAGATGGTCAAGAGCATTAAGATGGCATTCATCTAATAACTCAAGTTGTGCTAAATGGTCTTGCAAAAAGTCATCATCATTGAGCATGTCATGGAGAGAAATGTGAAGTGAGGGAATCTGGACTTCAGAGAGCAAAACAACCTCTATACCATAGACCAGAGAAAAAGGTGTGGCAGTAGTGGAAGTGTGAATACTAGTGTGGTATGCCCACAGGGGTGAAAGGAATGTGTGTATGCCAGTCCTTCCCAGTATCGTTAACCACTTTCATGAGAATTTTGTTTAGGGTTTTATTAGTGGATTTGGCTTGGCCATTGGTTTGTGGGTAATATGGTGATGAGAAACTTAGTTGAATACCAAGGCATCACAAAGTTTCCAAGGTTTTATTTTTGAATTGTTTTCCATTATCAGTGATGAGGTGATGTGGGACACCAAAGTGAAAAATGATGTGATGATTGATGAACTCACATATTTTCTCAAATTTTTTTGGAGATGAGAGGTATGGCTTCAACCCATTTGGTGTAATATTCGGTAGTGGTGATTATCCATTGATGTCATTGGGAAGAATGGGGATTGATCTCTCCGACAAGATCCAAACCCCATTGAGAGAAGGGCCAAAGGTCACGGGTGACCTATAAGGCATGACTGGGTGTATGATGAAGGTTGGCATGTTGTTGGCATTTTACACAATGCTTAACATAATCACAACAATCATGGTTAAGGGTCAGCCAGTAATAGCCTAGGTGAAGAATACGCTTAGCAAACAACAAGGCCACTGAAGTGACCTCCACATATGCCATCATGAACTTCCTTAATGGTATAAGGAATTTCAGAACTCGTAAGGCACGTAAGAGAATACCATCAAATCCACTTATAGAGGAGGCCACCCATGATGACGTAATGAGAGACCCTTTTAAGAAAGGCACATGTTGTCCATTACGAGTGAGGTCGGGAGGTAAGATGGAGAGGGAAAGATAGTCTAAGTATTGTTTATACCAAAGGTCACTCGGGTCGGGAGTGGTGGTTCCGATAGAGTAAAACTTCATGAGGTAAATAAGAGGGTGATTGGAGTCTTTGTATGGTGACAAATATTTTAGAGTCGGTGGGTGAAGCGGGTATTTGAGAAGCCAAGCAGGCCATGGTATCTACAAATTTGTTGGTAGAATGTGGGGATGGTTTGAAGGGCGTAATCGAAGGTGGTCAAAAGTATGTCCACATGATGTTTATACTTTTGAAGTATCTCATTACGACACTTGGTATATACCATTGACTTGGTTTATGACCAATTGAGAATCACCAAAGATGTTGATTGACTTAACATCTAAGGCATAGGCAGCTTGGAGACCCAATACGAGTGCTTCATATTCAACAATATTGTTTGTACAATCAAAATCAGTTTGAAAGACAAAGGCATGGGTTCACCATCAAGTGGAATGAGAATAACACCAGCCCCACCCCCACGCTGACACTTGGAACCATCGAAGAAGAGTGTCATTTGGTACGCGGGTTCATCCAAGGAAAGGGTAGTAATAGACTCATCTGGAAAGTCAAAGTTAGAGGGTTGGTCCCCGAAAATAGGTGCATCGGCCAATTGGTCAGTGATAGCTTGGCCCTTGATGGACTTTTGATGGGTGAATTCAAGGTCGAGGTCGGCTAGAAGCATAAGCCAACGTGTGTGCAGCTCATTGATTTTGGTAAGGTTTGGCATACATGAAGTGTAAGGGGTCGGTGTTGGTCACAACATAGGTTTTGTGGTTAAGTAGATAATGGTGGAGTTTGGTGGCAACAAAAACTAAGGCTAAGAAAAAAATTTTTCAGGCATGGGTGTATCAGGTTTCATAGTCCAAAAGAGTATGGCTTATGTAATAAACCACTGCTCCCCTATGTTGTTCATCGCGATGAGCGAGCATGGCCCCCAAGGAGTGATCGGTAGCTGAGATGTATAGGTAGAAGGGTTGATCATCTTTAGGTGGAATGAGTATGGGTGGTTGGAGAAGGTATTGTTTTAAGGCTTCAAAATATTTATGGTAGTCCTCATCCCATTTAAAGGAAACATCCTTTTTGAGAAGGTGATGAAATGGTTGACACCGATCGGATAGTTGCGAAATGAAATGGAAAATAGATGTACTTACCTTGTAGGCTATGGAGTTACCCATAGATTAGTGGGTGGAGGCATTTCAGAATGGCCTTGACTTTAGCAGGTCAACCTCTATACCATGTAAGGAGACAATATAAATCCCAGGAGCTTTCCCGAGAGAACCGCAAAGACACATTTCTTGGGCTGAAGGTGAACACAATACTTAATGAGGTGGTCAAAGATGGTTTTTAGGATGGTGAGGTGCTTGGAGTGGCATTTAGATTTGGCCAGGAGATCATCTACGTAATCTTCCAATATACGGTGCATGATGTCATGGAAGATGTAAGTCATAGCCCACTTGATATGTGGCACCAACATTTTTAAGGCCAAAAGGCATGACTCGATAGCAGAAGGTCCCCCAAGGGGTGATGAATGTGGTTTTGTGTTGATCCTCTGGGGCAAAGCAAGATTTTGTTATAACCCGAGAAACCATCCATGAGTGATAGCATCTCGTGACCAGTGGTAAGGTCAACCAATTGGTCAATACCGGGTAGAGGAAAGTCATCTTTTGGGAAAGCTAGGTTGAGGTCATGAAAATCTGTGTGCAAATGTGAGTCCCCTATCACCTTAGTGATAGGGACAATGTTAGAAATCCATCGAGGATAATCAATGGGTAAGATGAAGGAAATGGAAAGAAGGCATTGAAGTTCTTCTTTGACTAGAAGAGCAATGCGAGGGTGCATTTTCCTCAAGCTTTTTTTTATGGGTTTGGCATCGGGAATGGTTATGATATTGTGGACCACTATGGTGGGGTCAATACCGGCATGTCTATGTAAGACCAAGAAAAAGCATGGTTATGATCTTTGAGAAAAGAAGTGATGGCTTCTTGTTCAATAATATCTAAAGATTGGCCAATCTTTAGAATGTGTGGGTCATCCTGAGTATGGATGTTGATTTCGATAGTCGATTCATTCAACATGGTTTGCATCTCAGATGGTAATGACCGATGAATATATGAGTCTTCTACACCAAGGTAGGTGAGTATAGATTCATCATCCTGACATTGAATGACATTAATAGAAGGTGTATCATCATCGATCATTTTAGGATACAGGAAGGGAAGAGAAGAGGGAGCCTCACCCTCATTGATAAGTCAGAGGCCCCAAGGAAATGGTGTTTATGAAAAAAAAAAGTTAGGAGGAATGGATTCTGGATCCATCGACTCTTCGGTGAGGGTGGTGATGGTGGTGAAGAAGGTGGAGCAGTGAAGAAGGTGGAGAAGGGTTGATATCCTCAATGAGTTCAATGCGGGCCTTCTTGGTAGGTGGTTCAACAAAGCCGATACCACTACGGTCATTATGTTTGTGGGTAGTACATGGAATAATAGTATGATGGCCTTTCTCATAAAATCCAAAACCAAAACCCTTCCACACACATCGGTGCAGGAAGGTGTGGGTGAAATGGTGATTGGTGAGTGACTGGAGGTCAGCAGAAAATGGGTGGGTTTGTGATGGTGGTTCAGGTGTATAAGTGGTAGTATCAAGTCCCCCATAGGTGAGATTGGTGCGAAGGTGGGGAGGACCATAAAGGAGATGCTCTCCTATGTGGTGATCATAATGAGGGTGTTGGTGAAGGCTTCCATACTCTTGTGGAGTAAGGAATGTGTTGACATTATATAGGTGATACTCCCCCAGAGTGAGGCATTGAAAAATTCCTTCCAAGGGATCGGTGGTCGATATGTGGGTGGCTGGGATAGATGATGTGTTAGAGATTGGATCGAAGGTGGAGCTAGCTGATTGGGAGGTGATGGGTCGGCAGTGGAAGTTGTGGTGGGTGGTAGGGATGGAGGAGTTAGGTGGTTGATGTAGCGGTGGCACTGGTGGTGGAGGTGTAGGTGAAGAGGAAGTGGTCATGGATGAAGATGCTTTAATGGGTATGAGCATGTCATTGGGTCGGTAAAGCATGTTGCAGGTTTTGAAAGGTGATGGGTCATCTAGAATGGTATAGTGTGTCCCTTCATGCTCAAACTTTACACAATGATGCAAAGTGGAAGGAACACAACCCATAACATGAATCCAGGGTCTACCAAGCAACAAGTTATATTGAAATTCCCCCTCCAAGATGTAAAATAACTCTAGAATAGTGTGGGGCCCACGTGAAAACATGGAGGATGATGGTGCCAAGTGTAGAGGTGATAGCATCATTAAATGAATGCAACATGATGGGATGTTTATGCATGTAATTTTCGGGTATGCATTTGGTCAAATGCATGGGAGGAGATGATGTTAATGCTAGTGCCCCCATCGATCATAACACATCATACATATATATATCAATGTGGATGGAGATGAAAAGGGCTAGATCTAGGTCATCGGTTTGGTGTGGTGTGTGATCTCTTCATCTGAAAAGCTGAGGGTGGCTACTTGGTGAGTGGGTGGAGGTGTAGAAGAAGATGGTAATTTGGTAAGAGAGGCTACATGATGAGGTGTAATAATGGAGGCTACGGGTGTAGGGTCATTGGGTAAGACCTCAATAGATTGAAGAACCTCCATGAGAGCTTGGCGATGGGATTCAGAGGTTTGGATGAGGTCATATAGGGACATTTTGAGGGAGGATTGGTGTAATTGTTTGAGCATCATGCGATGTGTAACCCCATTAGAAATAGGATATGTGGGGCCATGAGATAGTGACTTTAGGTGTGGGTGTAGATGGTATGTTGGGTATAGGGTTGGTTGGTGGGTCGGTTTCCTTTTCCTTTCCTTTATCCTTTATGCAGTGCATGGGTAGCAACGTGGATCATGTTGATTTGAGGTGGGGAGGTAGGTGAAGTAGGTGAGCCATGAAAGGTATAGTGACAGGAAGGGAAAAAGCCAAGTGGTGGGAAGGAACCTTGTGAGATGAGTTGGGCACACCAACATTTGGGTGGAGGTTTGGTGAGTTCTCTGATGTGCACCATGTTAATTTCAAATCTCGGAGGTGGCTCTAAGAGTTGTGGGGGTGGAGGTCTTGGTCACTGAGTAGGAATGAGGGAAGAACTATGGAAATGGTGTTGGAAAAATGGGGTCCTCATCGAGAAGGTCATCATCATCAAAGTTTTCTTCAGGAGGACACAACTAGATAAGAATGGTTTTCAAAGCCTTATAGTTCTCTACATCATGTCCTGGCACATGATGGTAGGTGCAAATTTTGGTTTCATCAAACCCTTTTGGTTTGGGTTTGAGTGGGTCATAAGGTCTAAGAGGGGTAATGTGATGACAAAAGTTTTCAAGGAGGTTGGTTAAGATTTTGGCATAGGATCCCACTAGTGGATCACAATGGGAAGTGAATGTGGGTTTGGGTGTAGGTGTGGTTGATTATAGGAAGGGTCTTTGCAAGAGGGGGAGTGGGTCGAGCTATGGTTTTAGGTGTTGGTGTGGTCTTAGGTGTTGGTCATGTTTGTACTTGGGTAGGGGCATGGTAGATGAACTGAAATAGAGTGTGTGTTGGTTTGACTACCTTATTGGAGGGTAGCATTTTTTCCTTTAGGTTGCACCTTCTTGGGTAAAGGTGATATGGGTGCACAAGATCTAGAGGGAAAAGTGGATGGTGGAAGAGGGTGAGTTACCCATGGGGATAACCGAGGTGTTGTGAAGGTAGATGGCATGGGTCATGTAGGAGGTGTGAGGGAAAGAGACTGAAGTGTCATGGGTAGTGAAGAAGTTATCGATGGTATGGGAGGTATGGGTGGTAAAAATGTTGCAGGTGTGGGTGGAAGTTGTGTCGGGCATTTGGGTATGTTAGAGGTCTACGAGGGAGGAATGGGCTGGCTGTTTTTTTTTTTACCGGTGGGTGGAGGTTTCTTAGCCAGGATCGAAGGGTGAGGTCCTAAGATGGATGGAAGGGGTGAAGGTGATGAAGGTGTGATCGGTGAGGTTGGGGTATGAGATCTAGGGGATTGGTTCTTCTGTTTGGGGGCCATTTAAGTTTGGTGTTAGTTTTGGAGGATGTAGCTAAATCTAATTTGATGGGTGGATGAGTAAGGCTAGCCATTGGGATGACCCCTAAGGTAGTAATAGGTTTAGGCAAGGAAGATGATGTAGGTGTAGGTTTGGATGTAGAAGCATGTTGAGTTATGGGTAGAGGTGTGAGTTGAGCCATGAGTGGTATCATGGGAGAATTTGTGATAGTTGTGGTTGTGTTTGGTTTGATCGGCTGAAATATTTTTGGATAGATAGTGGAAGTGTCAGCGAGTGACATCTGCATTTGTGTTGAGATAGGAAGTAGAAGACACCCCCAAAGTAAGGCTCTATCCACATAATCTAGGTGGTCAGCTAAGCATGAGAATGAACAACTAGTGGGTGAGGTTGATGTGGATCCAATGGTGATTCCCATAAAATGTGTCTTAGAAATGGGGAATTCACTAGCTTCAGCCTCTGTGGGTAAGAGAGCCAAAGTAAGTCCGTAGATCTTGGGTGGCTGATGGAGAATGGTCACCTAGAGGTAACAACATTTCTACTAGATCTTTGATAGGTGGAGGAGATGATGGGTGCTCCTCTTGTGGGTGGAGGAGATAAACAAGCATCTCCCATGGGTCGGAGAGGTACTACTGGTGATGGCTCTCTAGGTGGAGAAGCCAAAGGTGAAATGGTCTTGATGTTAATAAAAGGCTCCTTCACAGTGAGGGAGGAGATGAAGGGTGTTCCTCTGTGGGTGGAGGAATAGGTGAAGTGGGTTCATGTGTAGGTGGAGGACTTTGGGCCAAGATTTCCTCTATGGAAGGAATATGAGGTAATTGGGAAGCAACTGGTGTGTCACTCACTAAAAATAGCATGGACCTCATGTGGGTATGGCTATCATTAGTTGAGGTCTCTCCAGTTTGATCAGAAGAAGGGGCATGATTAGGAAATGGTTTCTTGAAGATGTGTAGGTTTTGATTGGCAGGTGCATTAGGATTATCCAAGACTAACTCACCATTCTCGAGCATTTCCTGGACAATGTTCTTGAAAGTGATGCAATTTCCGATCACTATGACCTTTTACCCATGATAGTTGTAGAAGTCATGCTCTTTGTACCATGTAGGTGTGGGGTGAGTAGGATCAAAACCAGTGTGTGGTTTTATGGGAGGAAGGGTGATGGCCCCAACTTTAATGAGATTTTCTAAGATAGAAGAATAAGGCTCCCCAATTGGGGTGTATTTCCATTGTTCTCATCTGAATTGAAAGGTCTGGATAGGAGAAAGATTAGATGAGGGGTTAGCTTTGATTTGATGGATGAGCTGGGCCGGCCTTGAGTACCACTTGCATTAGTGGTTCCCTTGGCTTTTGAATAATTATTCTATGGTTTTGAAGAAGAAGAGGTATCATTTGACTTAAATCAAGTTCTTATTGCGTAGTTGAATTTTCTTTTCTTCGATGGCCCGAATCTCTAGCTTTCGTGCCATGGTGAATGCCTCATCAAAGGTTTGAAAGTCTAGACCTGCAGGGTTGGTGAGATATGTCTAGCACAAGCCCAAGTGAAGAGCTCTATGAGCTCGGTTTGTGGTAATTGGAATGTGAGTTGATTGATCAGGCTACACCAACGAGTGACAAAATCCATGATAGACTCATCATCATATTGACGTGTAGAGTAGAGGTCAGTCATGGTAACCTTCTTAACAACGTTGATGGAGAAGTGATCCAAGAAGGCTTGGGCTACCTGATTAAATGAGAAGATAGAATGTCTAGGTAACCCACTATACCAATCTAATGTGGGCCCGGTCAGAGACATGGGAAAGGTCCTCAAAAGCAAAGCATCATCATGGGTGATCAGATAACAACCATGTTTGAAAGACCACAAAGTGTTGTTGTGGGTCCTCTTTGCTATTGAAGTGGTTAAATTTAGGCATTTCCCAATGTATGGGATATGGATGAATAGGAATAGATGGGTGTATGGGCTCATTACAAATTTCATCATAGGTGAGAGAGTTGTGTGAGCCGAAACCGATGCCTCTAGTGTCTAGCATCTTGTCCATCATTAACTTGATTAGGTCATTGGTAGGTGGTGATGGATGGGTACCTCTTGTAGCATAAGAGGGTTGGTGTTGGACATATGATGGAGGTGGCATTCCAGTATATGGTGATGCCACATAGGTAGGTTGAGAATGAGGGAGTGAGATAGGGGTACATACCCAAAATGAATGATAGATGAAAATGGGAGGTGTTGATAGATAGTACATATATGGAGGTGGAAGGGTCGAGGTGACTCTAGTAGTGATGGGGGCTAAGGACTATGGAATAGAAAGGACAATGTTTTGAAAAGGGGTAGTGGTCATCGACACTAGGGGGGTGGTTGTGTAGCTATGGGTATATGTGAGACAATAGGCACGGATGAGGTTATGTTCTGGGTGGTGGACAAAGGTATAGTGGATGTTGCGGGTGCAATAGATGTGGCAGATGTGGCAGGTCATAGTAGGTATAGGGCCTAGCTATGAAAATGACTGGGGGCAAGGTAGATGCGGGTAGCGCGAGCTAGAAGGGGCTGATGCAGAAGTAGAGTTGAGAGTCGGGGGGATATATATATGGGCATGTCATATATCAACTGACCCAAGGCATCTCGAGTGGATGAGTGGGAAAGATAGAACTGTAAGGCGGTAGGGTTCTGGTCAAGGAGTCATGTGAACTCCTCATCCCCTGTGGCGATAGTGATAGGTTGGGTAGGATCCATGGGTGATAAAATAGAAGGTGGTGAAGGACTAGGTGGGAGTGGTTGACAACTAGCATGGAATATGAGGGCATTTTCTTGGCTACGCTGTCAAAGCACCATGTGAACAAGTACTTGATGTGGTAGGACTACTTTCTATAAATGACACAAAAATACAAAAAAAAGATAGGAAAAATAGGTGGTGGTAGGTGGATTAGGTACAAAATGTCAGCTGGAAATTTGAACAAGCTAACTAATGCGATGATTTGGTTAGGGTAAACCGACGTCGTCACAGGTAACCATGGTCGATCGGTCACTGTGAAAAATGGACAGTTTTGTCAAAACAAGGCAAAAGGCTAATAATCTGCCAAGTAGATAAGATGTTGATGGATTTTATCAGACAAGAGAAGATGATGAAGAGTTACAGAGACTCTAAACAACAAAAAAGGTGAAGCAGTGTCCTTTTGGGTAGGTTAACCAAAAGAATAGTAAACCGATGTTGGTTGGGTAAAACCGATGATGGTCAGAGGGTAACCAATGATGGTCATTGGACCGACACCAGTTACTTGTGAAATTGAAATAGAGATGAAGAAAAGGTGGTTGTGAGTTAAAATCAAATGTGGAATCAAACCCAGAATTCTAAGAATGATGAAAATAGGGTCCAAGCACACTCAGATGAAGTTGAATACACCAACTATGATGAGGAGCATGCAAGGAGAAATAAAAATGAAGAACGTGTCCTCTCACCTCAAAATGCAAGCCAAGTAGAAACACTAAGAAAAATATGATCCTAAGAGTGCTTTTTTCTATTATGTTTGTTTAGCTTATGCTATTTAGAAGACTGACTCATGAACTTTAGAATAGATTTTTTGGTGAGGAAGGCTTCCTACGAAGAAGGAGATCTACAAGGAGAGGTTTCAGGTATGTTATGGTGGGGGTGGGCCATCTTCTGAGATAATGACTTGACAAAAGTAACAGTTGGGCCCACCTACCAATCCTCCGATCATGTGATCACCTACAACTTCTTCTTCAGGTAAGATGTTGTTTAAGAATGTGTATATTTTTCAATTTTGTGATGTTTGGATAAGACTCGAGAGAGAGAGAAAAAAGTGCTTTTCTATGATTCATTTGTCAACCATCAGTGGGCATGACTTCCAGCATATAGGTTGCCCTCATTTAATGTGAGCTAATGTAGTAAAGTAAAATGAAATGTAGTTAATTTTAAGCCCAAATCAAAATATTGAATTTGATGACACAAAGAAATGAACAGGAGAAGGGATGCTCTTTCACTAATGTGATACTAATGAAAGGAAAGAAATGTTCATTTTAAAGCACCAAAACATGATTGCTTTTAGACAATAGAAGAATAGAAGATTCCAGGGAAGAATTTTAATGTGAGAACCTTTCAAAAAAGGAAACAAACATACAAATTTTCACCTAGAAATGAAGAAATGCAAGGAACCCCGAATGGGTCCCACCGGCATGCCAAAATGTTTCACCTGATTCTTAGAGCATTTCTTTGAATATTGATGAAAATAGATAAGGGTAAATGGGCTAGGAGGAATACCTATTAAAACTGGTTGAAGGTTGTTGCATGCGTATGACTTCTTGATCCACAGTTGATCGTGAGAGCTTCCTTTTGGCTAGGAGGAACTACCTGAAATAGAAAAACAAGACCACCAAATAGAAAGTTAAATAGTATATGCAGTGGACTACCTAGCGTATGCTAGATCCGGGAAGTGTGATACTCCCTAGAAGGTTGTCAATCCACTATTTAAAACAATTCAATGTTAACAATAAATGAAATCCTACTTGTAGTTAAAATGATTTAGGTATCTCATTCGACTACAATAAGCAAATTCATTCACAATAGGCTAAGCTATGATTGAATCTGAAGGTCAAGGTCTCTATCGAGTACTGGTACTTGGTCAGGTCTAGTTTTGGGCTGTTTTGGGTATTTGGTGGGGATTTTAGGCTCTGTTCTTGGTCTGAGGGTAAAAACAGAGACCGATGTCGGTCTGAGTATGATGATGTCGGTTTAAGTGAACCGGAAATGGTTGTGGGTAACCAACATCGGTATGGTCGGGGTAGAGGAAAACTTATTAAAATCTTGGTGTGAGGATAGATCTAGGCTAAATGGAAATGGAGAGGGAAATGAAAAGGTCTATGGAGATCTTGGTATACTCTCGAGATCTTTAAAAGTCAGGTATGGGAATTTAATGGTGTGGGTGAAGGAATGATCAAGTTTGCATGAAGGTAAATGATGGGAGAATGGGAATGCAAGTAGAAACTGATAATAGAGTAAAAAACCTACTAAAATGAAAAAATGGATGAATGTTGGTTAATAAAACACTTACTATTTGTATGAGCTTGATGGCTGGATGGAAATGGCAATTGATCAAATGGATGGAGTTTGATGTGGTGATGGTGCTTCCCGATGATGCTTCCATGAATGCAAATGGCTCTGTGATCACTTCTGATGTTGGCTGTGAATGCTTTGATGTATGTACGAATGCTAGTTCTACTTGCATGCAGCTCTGGTTTCATCTCTTCTCTCTCAAAATGTGCCAACCTCAAAATAAGGTTGTTTTGGGAATAAATGGTAACCGATGATGGTTTTGGGTTGACCGGTGGTGGTTTAGGGTGACCGGCGTCGGTTAGGGGGGATTTCCTAGGTTTACTAAAATGGGCAGATCCCTTGATTTCTTGGATCTCGTTCATTTTTCTTCCCACATGATTAGAATGGAAGCTTCCTTTCTAATGGGTGGGAATGTGGTTAGAGGGAATGTAGGCTTTGATTTTTAGGGTTTAGGTAGGTCTTAGTTAGTTATGGCAAACATACTAAGAATAGGTCTTAGGGTGAGGGCTAGATGAGGTGTATAGGTGAGGTGGTGGTGTGGGCATTATCCCAATTAGGATATTTAAATAATAGATATTATGAGATCATGAATTAATATTCATCCTTCTTAGCATGCTCAATGGTTTTTAGAGGATTACTAATGCCTTTCAGTAGATAACTTTCGCATAATACTTTTGTAGACCTACGTGAGGCCTTCGAGGCTTCCCTACATGCTAAGGCTATGGGAACCATGTATACCAATGTTATTCCTTTTCTTGAAGCTCCGATTGTTTCCATGGTAAAGAAACTAAATAATTTTTCTAAAAACTAGGTACATAAGATTCGCGATGGCATATAGTGCACAAATTGTGGGGTAGAGGGGCACACAAAGGGCGGTTTTACTCGGATATTGGTACGCACCATGATGGTAGACTATGATATTTTCCACAAAGATTATCATGTAAGTAGGTGTCCACTCTTCGTAGTGCACGATCCATAAGAATGTATCTTGCTATTACAATATTTTCACCTCTACTACTCATACTACCAAGGATTGTAGATTGATTGACTAGATACATGATTCCATTAATATTGGTGTACACTAGAACAACATTGCAAATAATTCCAAGGATGATGGTTGTCACTATAAAGAGCACATGGATGGAGGGGCTCATGTGGGATGATTTTACGAGGATTTAGAGGTCGAGGAAACCATGGAGGCGGAAGAAGTGAGTTCCTGCATGGAACTTGTTACAACTATGGATCTACAAAGCACTATAAGCATGAATTTCTTGATCTATTACAATTCTTTTGGTGTGGAAAGAAGAACAAGTATGAGGAGTTCCTAGAGTTATTTGAACACATAAGCCAACAAATATGGAAGGATAAAGGCGTAGGGATGGTAAGCATGAAGAAGGCTCAATCACTGTGGATGCAAAGGGTGGCATGTGAGTTAGAGTTAGAATGTGTAATGGTGACAACACAAGTTGAGTCTACACTCACTAGGGTGATACCAAAGTAGAAATCATTAGTCATAATAGAAGAGGTGGTGCATGGGAAGTATCCGGATCCTTCTCATCAAAAAGAGGTTTATTAAGAGACCATGGATGTGATTCAAAGCCTACAAGGAGAGATCTAGTGCCTAAAGGAACATTCATGATAGTTAGAGAAAAGGAGATACTTTGAGGCTCTACGAAGGATTTGGATGAGGTCAAGGAGGTATGAAAAATGTTGAGGAAAGAGAATATCATTCCTCTACTAGGGGAATGGTTATGGGAAAAAGTACCACGTGCCACAAGAGAGTGCGAGTGATAGGTCTTGCACAGCTAACCTTCCCCCTCACACCATTTATTATGATAAGGAGATTACCTTGAATGTAGTACTTGATGAAACTCTCCTAAGAAATATTCTGACAGATACAGGTGTAGAGGTTAATGTTCTCACTTTAGACGCATGCAATCAAATGGAAAGGCCCCAATTACAACCATCCTCAAATGTGTTATATATGGGTAACAAAACAAAGGTGATGGCCCATTTGTGTATTGAAGGATGCCATTATCACTATTCAAGGGGAAAAATTCATTGGAGACTTCAAATTCTTGGCATTAGCTGAGGCGGAAAACTTTCCAACGTTACTTTGGCACCCATGGTGTTATAAGAACAATGTTGACTTACGTTCAATAAGGGGTGCATAATTTTTAAGAAAAAGGAAGAATGGGTTATTATCCCTTTAATTGATGGGAAGTCAACACCCTATATTGAGCCCTTGGGAGAAGAATTCCTTGATAGAATCTATGTGCATACTATCAGGGACCCTGAGGTGATTAATCCTACGGAAGGAGTTATTCAGTTTAAATATGCTCAATATATGAGTGATACCACTAGTGTAGCATGTGAAAATTGGGCACATGGGACTTATGAGTTAATTGGGTGGAAATTGAGAGGCTCCATTACAAGAGTGACAAGGGCGTGCCCACTTAGGTGCTTGAGAGGGAAGAAATTACCAAGCTACACTGGGGACGACAACCCTGATGTTTTCATGTGAGCCATAGAATGGATATGTGAGATCGAAAGAAGGAGCATGATTGTCTACACTTTATGTGGAACCATACCACATTTATGAACGTAGCATCTGGACAATATTATAGCGTGGCATGAGGTTAGGATTGTGCTCTCTATTAGATTCTTCAGGAGTAACGTGCCCACTAAACTTTGTGTCTATGATGGGAAAGGATCCACCTCAGATCATGTCTAGGAGTGCGAGAGGATTTGGATGGAAGCCATAAAGCATTTAGATCCTTCACTATGAGTGCATGATGCAGCCTAGAATTTACCAGATAACACCCTAGTCGTGCTGGCACATCACTTAGCCTAGTCTGAGCACTTACCCAAAGCACGCAAAGGTACCAGGTCCCTCTTTAGGGTTCTATAATAGGATGTTAACATGATGAAGGAAGTAACATATAGATTCATAACTAATCCATCATTCCACAATGCATGCTACACTCAATTCCATGAAAGAAAAATCTTAAACAGTAATCATGATTGAATTAATAACATGCACTACTCAACTACAAAAAGAATGACACTTAGATTCAACCAATATCTTCCATCTATTAATAAATATAGAAGGTCCTTACCGTATTTTCAATTTATACCAATGCACGTATAGAAATGATACAGTAGTTCAATCATATGTGTATATTATCTATTATACACATACATACATCTCCTTCCATACATATATTATATACCTAACATCATATGTATATGGTCGGGACTTTCCCTTCACTACTTATCTATTCCAGAAATAGGTTGCATGTTATTAATAGCCACACACCGTTTACAAGCATAGCCACACATGCAAGTGTGCTATCTATAGTCCTCTTGTAGTTAACTGAAGTGTCAATTCTATTCTTAGCTTGTCTCCATGCAAAAATGCTTCGATCCACTTCTCCAAAGATAGACAATGCATGGCGCGCATGTCTCTACATTGTTGATGTGTTCCACATGCCATCTTCTAAAAATAGGTCTTCATGCTAAAAACGGCTAAGTCTTGAAATCTGAACTTTCCTTCCATGCGTGTGTCCTTCTTGTCCTTCCGTGCCCTTGGTTCTAGGCCTTCTATCCCACGCAGACTCCTTGTGTGATCTTTGACAAGTATTCTTTGATCAACATTACCCCACATTAATCTCATTGTCATCTTGATAATGGGTATGTCCAAAAATTGAGGGAAATAATAGAAGAATGGAAAGAATAAGAATAAAATAATGTAAATAAATAAAGAATATCTATGAGGTTATTAGGAAACCTTCCCTATATCAGTTTACAATATCAACTCTGGGTACTCTTCCTTTATTTCAACCTCTAATACCTGCCAGTCAGTGAGTGCTTGCTCTAATTTTTCTGGGATGTCCACAAGCAATGGATTCCAACTCATCCCTCACAATCTTTCCTTTCTCATTTTACAAAACCAACACAACACTAGACATTGATGTCATTCTTCCTTCTAAAAGGTCCATCTTTTGTGTAATCAACTTTCCAAGCTCTTCTAGCCGAGTCTTGTGTAGCTCTTGTGCTGCTACCAGGGCCTCGTGCTTTTGTTTAACCATTGAAAATATTTCTACGTGGCCCAATGTCTCATCTTTCATCACTTTCTGGACCTTGTTATTCTCTTTGAGGGTCTTGATGTTGATAAGCGCCTCTAGAGTTGTGCATATATTTAAAGCCTAGTCTACTTTCTTCAATACTTCTTGTAATGCTTGCAATAACCCTTCATAAGATGCAATTTTTCTCATCACAGATGATTTCTCTCATTTGGCATCTTGTTTAGAGAATTTTGGCACTTACATACGTAGAGTTTTATCTTCAAGTACCAAGTCCACCAACTTTCCCATATAGTGTATCACTGAAGGAAATGTCATGGTACCTTTGCCTCCAAGTGTGGTATTACTCGATTACATTGTCCCCAATCTCCTCTGTGATGCTTATGAACACCTCATTCTTATTCTGTATGAATTCCCTCTCCTATGTTATGTGCGCTATCTTTGTGTCCTTTTTCTTCAACTCCTCACGTAACACTATGATTGTGGAAGCTTTTTCCATGTTTCTTCTAGCCACCTTAGCAGAAACTTTCACCAATGCATTGCTAACTTTCTCATTTAACATGACAGTAGGCTTTACTATCATGTGTTTGGCTTGAGGTGCCTTCTTCAGTCTTCTCAAAACACATGACTCTTCACACACATCAAAGTCAAGATCATCCATATGGGTGTGCATTGACCATGATAGTTACTTTTAGTGTGCACAGATCACCATATCTTCATCCATTAACTCCCAGCTGAATAAATCCTTCCTGCAATATCGTGCTTTGAAAGCAGTGTAGAAAATTTTCTTACATTCTCTACATACCCCATGGCTGGTAGAATGTGTTCTCTAATTTTTATTCTAAACCTTTTCTTCTTAGAAACTTTAGCCTCCAAATTAGGGACTTATGTCTCCATGTCTTGAACATCCTCTACAATGTTTCCTCCGGTCTTTTCTCATCCTCTTTTTTTTTCCTTTGATGCCTCACCCTATTCTTATGTGTCCTCTGGAATTATAGGAGAATGAGGTGTGCTTTCCTCTGACTCTTCCACTTCCTCATTCAACTTTAGTTTCCTACTCTTTGTGGTAGCCTCCTTTGTGGGGAGATTCTGGGTGATTTATGCATAGTGGTTGGAGTAGCACCTTGTATCCTTGTTCTCCTAAATAACCTTTTAAACCTGTGTGCTCCCCTTAGATTGCATTCACGTCCTCATCATCCCCCTCTTGTGGATAAGGTGGTGTAACGATGTGCTCAACTTCACCCTTACTTGTAGGATGTCTCCTACCCCTATGATCCAAACCACCACTATCTTCACACTCCTCCTCCTCATCCTGCACTTTAACTGGTTCTGTGGGCTTAAGCATTGAGATGTTCTCCATTGTATGCTTTCCCTTTGGTGGTGCTTTGGAAGTGTGAACTCACCTTCCACATATTTGTTATTCTCAATTTTGGCTTCAACTGGAGATATACAATTTCTTCCCCACATCTGCTATAACCAAGATTATTGGTTTGATATTCGATACCTCTGAAATGATCCTCTCTCGTATAAGCACTTCGCCAGTGGGTACACATACTTCTTCCTCAGCGATATGGTAATCATAGTCTACCTTATATTCATTGAAGACCAGTTGGCGAGTGTCTGTAAATCTATGAATAGTTGCTTTAAAATACCTTGCAGTGCATGTATAAGGCAACTTGTACCAAGGGCTCATGACTCCATCTTTCATTGGGAAGCGTACAATGTAGAAATGTTGATATATAGTAAATGAACTTGTTTCCCTACCACTGTTAGTAGGTCCTTTGGGATGCACCACTCTTCCCCAAATGTCACGTGGATCCTGTCATACCACTTCTCCACCCTTTTCTTTACATCATCTGTCATGGCCCCTTGCATAGGTACTTGTTGAATCTTTCAGCTAGGGACTTGTTCTCCATGGGGTATTCCCATACGTTCTCCTTCGGTCCATCTGGTACTCATCTCCATAAATACCAGTGATAGTAGAACATCCCTAAAACTGATTTTCACTCCTGTACGTGATTATTTGACTATTTTCTCTATAATATAGCCTACAATGTTGTAGATTGTCCCTTTTGACATCTTACGTGCCACATGTAACCACATAGTATTTACCTGAGACCACCACTCCTGATCATTCAACTTGGTAACAAGGTGGGCTGCAACTTGTACAACTAGACAGTTCTTCAATTTATCTATGTCCATTCCACACGGACCCTTCAAGTATCCTAACTCTTGTTTGGTCTTTACAATCATGGATTTATCTACAAGATCACCTTTTATATCTTCTCCTATGGCCTTTAGACTTGTAACTAATGAGACAAGTGTAGATGATATTCTAACTCTACGTCCTACAAAGTAGAAGTCTTTGTGCACCCTACTCATGAGCCACTAATACAAGGGCTCATACTTCCCAAAATATGGAATCTCATACAACTGGTAGACCCCAATTATCTTCAAAATATTTTCACCCGCATCATCATACATTGGCATGTCCTCCGCCATGTACTTGTTCATTCTAGCAGTGAGAAAGGAATCAAGCTCCTTCTTGTTCTTTGAATTCCTATGATTATATTCACTCACTTTTCTCTTTCTGATGGGTGAATCCCATTCTTTCCCAATGATGAATCCTTCGGATATTGCATCTCTAAAAATGGATTTTAGGTTCCATTTATTCCTCCTCAATGACTACCTTCTTATTTCCTTTTACTACTGCTGCATGCCTTCTTCGGTGCCATTTTTACCTTGCAAATGTCTCCTCTTCAACTCTACAACTTTGTGAATCAAACCCTAGCTCAATTCAATCATGCCCTAGGTGGAAACTTCATAACCTAACCCTTTTTGTCTCCCTTATTTTCTCAAACCCTTCACCACCGGGGATGTAAGCTTCTTATCATATAGATCTAGTTGGCATGCTTGGTTTCAAACCATTCACACCTTAACTTGATCACTCGACTCTTCGTACTTGGTTTTTTCTTCAAATACTCTTAGTCGCAATGGTAAAAATGAATCCACATCCAATCCTTATATATTTTTTTAAAATTTTGATGCAATTATTTCTCTTTCACCTACCAAATATCTTCTCATTCATTGACCAAATCCATTTGTTTCATGCGGTACATCTTTGCACCCGGCTATAACCTTCAACATGCCTTCCTACCCTTTGGTCATAGAATTTTCTTTAGCATGCACTCCTGCACTTGAGTACCTCATCACTATACCTTGTCCTAGTAGATATCATGGCCTCTGCTTACCTTGCATTATATTGTTCTTTCCTTTATCTCCATCCTTGGTCACTTTTGAGAAGTTATCCTCTTTTGACTTAAAGCACACCTGTAGTAGCTTGTTCCTTTCACATTTCAATTCCCACATTATTTTTCTTGGATAACTACAACCACCCCACATTAAAAGTATGTGCATTCCTTAGTGCATAAATAGTCTTCATACAATAATTAGCTTCATGCGTGTAAACGTGCTTATTACATAAGAACAACAACTAAATTGACAAAGCATAGCAACAATGAAGGAAATATAGAATTGAAAACCTAAACTAAATGGAAATACTACCTTATTACAAACACCAAGAAGACTTATTTATAGTAGGGCTTCAGCCTACTCCCGTTAAAGTAACTGGGTAGCCGTGTTCCATCAAGTGCTTCTAACTAGCAAGCACTTGATTCAAGTATAGAAGTGATAACATATGGCCCTAACCAATATACTTTGAGCTTGCTTAGATGGCACAAAAACATTGAGTCATAAAGAAGTACCATTTGTCCAATCTCAAATTTCTTATCCCTTTTGTTCCTGTCATGCCATGCCTTCTACTTGGCCTTTTCCTTCTTCTGACTCCATCTTGCTATGGATCAGCACTCATCCAGTTGAATCATATTTCCAATACGCTCTTCTAAAGATTGTTCATCAGCTAGAGCTCCAGTAGCGTGTAATGCGCAAAGAACGTAACATAAATTATATGGGGAGAATAACTTCGTGCCAAACACCTTAAAACGGTGTGGCTTTGTTCAGTCTCTTGTAATTTTTTCTATATGCCCAAAGAATAGTTGGCACTTTTTCATCCCAATCCTTTCTTCTAACATCACAAATTTTTGTCAAAGTCTGGCTCAAAATCTTGTTGAAGGCCTCAGTAGTTTTGTTTTCGTAAGGATGATAAGGTGTAGTTTTATGGTGTGCAACCATAAACTCATCTAATAGTATCCTAATTGTCTCATTTAAAAAGTGTGTACCTCAATCACTTGTCAATATTAAGGGATATCCATATCTTGTAAGAACATTCTCCCATGGGAACCTAGTTGTTGTATCTATCATCACACTCCTTAGCAGAGTCTTTACGCTTGCCCACCGCGTGATATAATCTATGCAAGTAATGATATAGTGTGACCTAGTCCTACACGTGGTTGGTGAAATAGGTCCTACAAAATCAATGGCCCATTTATCAAATGGTTCGGCACTAGTAATTGGTCTCAAAGGAATCTCATCTCTTTGCCCTAGTTTTCTTAGGTGCTGAAAATGATCACACGCCTTATAATATTCTTTACAGTCCTTATACAATGTCTCCCACCATAATCCAGCAAGTAGGATCTTTCAGGTAGTCGCATCACCTACATAATGGCCTCTTGCAATACCACCATGAGATTCTTCCATAATATCCTTGCGCTCATGTTCTAATACACAACAACGTGTAATACTTCATCTCTACCTAGCTTGTAGAGGTCACCACTGATTAACATAAATGGTGTCACACGTATAGCAAGCTGCTTCTTTTCTAATGATTTCATTCCTTTTTGTGCCATACATGATCCTAGAAAGATATCAATGTCTTATAATTCCATGGGTGTGCATTGTAACCTATATAACTATGCATTTGGCATTGTTTCTTCAATTGTCTATGCATCCTCTCCTGAATTGATTCAAGATAAATGATCTGGCCTAGAATTGGTTTTCCCTGGCTTCACCACAACTGTGCAGTCAAACTCTTGAAATAGGAGCACCCATCTTCATATGCGTCCCTATAAGATGGGTTTGTTTACCAAGTACTTCAATACCATGTGATATGTATGAAACAAATATGGTGTTGCTAACAAGTAATCTTATCGAAACTTGTACAATGCATAGATCATTGAAAACACTTTGTGCTCTATAGTTGTATAATTTCATTCCGCAAGAGTCATCTTCCTACTAGAAAAATAGGTTATGTGATCTATAATACCTTCACCATGTTGAGCTAACACAAAACCCATGGCCATGCCAGAAGCATGCACATGCACATGAAATGGTTTATCCCATGAGGTAAAGTGCATGATGGGAATGGTAGTAAGTCTCTCTTTTAATATCTCAAATGTGTGCTACCGTGGTTCTCCCCAATAAAATGTGCCTATTAACCAAAATAAGCTCCCTCTTATTTTGTGTTAACTAGCTTCCTTTTTCCTCGGTAAAATTTTTACATGCTTCAAAGAATCCAAAAATTCTAGAAATGGCTTCATCAGATAGTATTTTTCTTCCCCTTTCCAAAAAGGTAAAGAAGTCCTCCCAACTCCTTGTATTTTTTGAGTTATGGCTCAGTAATTTTGAACGGGAAATTTTCCCTAGGTAGGACTCCAGCCAATTAGAAAGTGCCACGTGTCAAGGCAAAGCAGGGGTTGGGAGAAAATTGCAACACTTACATTTTTGGCTTAAAACTCAAAGATAAGATTTGGCCCAAATGCTCGCGAAAGAAAGGTAAAAACTTGAATCACATCCTGGGCTAATAAAATGGTGCCATGTGTCCACGTGTCGGTAGGGAGTCGACCGGTGAGAATATTTTTGGTTTTCTCGCCAAAACCAAAAAGGGTGCAAATCTAAAAATGAAACTACATTCCCGCCAAGAACCGAGAGGGTGCCACATGTCTTGGAGCAAAGAGGCTGCGAAGGATTTTTGAAATATTTTCCAAAGTGGTGAAAAGGGGTAGAATGTTTTTTTAAGCCCGCATCCCATCAACAAACTAGACAATGCCACGTGTCTCTCGGAGTGGCGGGGCACGAATATTTTTGGGAAATTTTTCCAAAAGGAAAAAATTTAAAGTTTGACCCCACGGACCCCAATTTTCACTTTGTTTTTACCAGTTTTTCCCTAAATCTTCAGAGGGCCATATATTTCAAATCGAGCTCATCTTTTTGTGATTTTGGTGTCATTGGAAAGCTATTGAAATCCTCTACATGATGAACAATTCAATTTTTATTTTTGATGGATATTTTTAGGAGAAAAATGGAAAAAATGTCTCTAGTATGTAAAAATGTAGAAAACGACCCCAACCACCAAAATTAATGAAGTATGGACCTCTTTCTTGCTCTTGAAGAAATGTACAATGAATTATGGGATTTTTCATAGAAACCCATCACTTTATAGGCTAATTGAATGAATATTTCGGTGGTTGGAGTTTCAAATCAATTTTTCCCATGTTTTTACCTTTCTTTCATTCTATTCGATGGTTAAAAGACAAATTTTGTAAGGTTGGATGCTCTTGCTTTTGTAAGCTCTTCTTTTCTCCTTAGAAAGTGGATTTGAAGGAGTTTTAGACCTTTTATGGAGATTATAGCTCATTTTTTCCTCTTTTCTATTGAATGCATTGTATCAAATATAGAAATGATAATGCATGTTTTGTGATCGATTTCAATCCTCTCATGCATTTATCATTGTCTTCTAATCCTTCATTGAATTTTGGTAATTTGTGCATGTTTTAGTGCTACAATCTTCATGATCTCGTGTCTAAATTGTAAAGCAAGGGGTCCATCCATTCTTTGGTGTATCACCATTTTTACTTAGTTTTGTTTCCTTTTGCATCTTTTAACTCTATCTCCTTGGAATCTAGAGTAGGATTTAGCATTGAACCTCTGCAAAATTCATGCATACACCTAAATAGAGGGGTAAGAACCATATTTCTCTGGAGAGTTTTCTCACCTTGCAAGGTCCCACACCTTGGAGAAAACTCAATGTTGTGTAATCACAATAAATGACCAAATTTTGGACTGTAGATCTAAAGGTCATTTAGGGGTGTTGCAGATTTGCACTAATAGTTTTGGCACACCCAGTGGGACCTTAGAGGTCTTCCATTTCATTTTTTCCAAGTTGATGTGTTCTGTGAAGATTTCAGCCTTTAGAGGCAATTGCAAACACATCTGGTGACTCCATATAATCAACAACCCATCTCTGAAGTTGCATACCTTCTTTCCATTCATTTTCATTCATTTTCCATTTCATTTTTCCCTCCATATCTTTCATTCATTTTCCATTCCATGAAGTTGTGCAATCATGACTTCATTTTCCTCATGGAATTTGCATTTACAACAGTAGTAATGTTTCCCACCTCCAACATATTTTTCAAATCCTCCAGATCAACATTTTGATGAAATCCAAAACCAATATGCATACCCATTTGAGCAATGCCAAAGTCAGTTTGGCTATGAAGCATGTCAAGTACAAGGGTACACAGATTATGAGGGTAGTCAAGAAGAAAATGTGGATTTGTTGGAGAAAATCCAAAAGATGGAGGTAAACATGGTGCAATCTAGGGATCAAGCACAAATGAAGGCATTTCAGATTGGTTTCATAGCACCCTATCCATGGGGAGGCCCTTTTCCAAGACATTACAACCCTCAGGAGAAGCTTGACTTCATGGTTGAAATGCTGCCCCAACTTGCACAATGGATTGAGGAGATAGAAGCATATGAGAAAAGTCTAAATCAACCTTGTCAATGGGTAATTCATTCAACAGCTCCTTATCTTTCTTTTTCACCCTCTCAAGATTTACCATTTCAGCATGATCAAGAGTCAAGCCCCTCGCTTTGTTGTCCCAAGAGTTGATTTCATTTCTCCATCTCCTAGTCTCCCATCCCACCTCGATTTCTCTACTCTTTTCCCTTCCAAACAACCATTCCCTCCAAAGAAACAAGAGGTTCTACCTCCTCCACCACCAAAAATAATTGCAAAACCAATTGAGTCACAACCCACCCCTCCTCTTGCATTCCCAAATCCATGTTGGGAAGATGAAAATCAGAAATCCAGTCAAGGAGAACAGCAAGAAGAGGAGCCCAATAGAAAATAAATGATAGAAAATCTGAAGAGTTGGGCTCTCAAATTTGGGATTACAAAAATCCCCTTGATGGTGAAGCCAAAAGAAGAATTCGGAGTTGGAGAACAAGTGGTAAACAAGGCTGATTTTATTGTAGCGATAAGCAAGAAAAATAACAGTTTGTTTGTGATGAGTTGGGTGTCCATCTTGGCACTTTTCCCAAAGAAAATGATGATCCAATTTGCACTGCAAAATCAGTCATTATGGAGGAAGAAAAACCAGCTCCAAATCCCATTTTTGAGGAGCAAATGGATGAGATCAAGTCAATTTTTGCAACAACAGAAGAAGTAAGCATTATTAGTACCTTTTTACTTTTATTTGAAGGGGATGATTTGGTTGATGAAGCCATTATGGACGTGAATAAAATAGATCCAAAAACATTGAATCATGAACAAGATGCACAAGAAACTTCATGTTTCTCTCCCACTTCATCTCTCCAAAAATTTGATTTTTTGGATGAGTTCAAGCTACTCAGTTTCATGTTTGAAAATGAAGTAACACATGGTGAAGAAAACATAGATTTGAAGGTCACCATGCAAGAGGAAGGGACTTTTTGTAGCAAGACAATGAAGAGTTTGATTGTTTATCAGACTTAGAGGAATGTCTTGAGGAGGAGCCAACTGAAATTACAACATTCTCTTCTCCACCATTCATTCTTCAACATCAAGAGCCTGCTGCCACAAAGGAGAACATTGAAAAACAACAACCTATGTTTTGTGACAGCCTTTTGGAACCAAGTTTGGAAGATTTAAATCTTCCATGTACTTCATGGGAAAAGGAAGGGGAAGAGAAAGATATTTTCACCACTTCTTCCACATCATCCATCCAAGAAGGTCCATAAGAAGACTCTAGTTTTGGAGTGAAAATCAAGGCTATGGGCATATCAAATGGATCAAATCTTGCACAATCAGGTATTTGGATTCATTGGAGCCAAAAGAGGAGTTTCCAATGGTAATGCTTACTTCTGAGCATGAGTATGAGCTACAAAGTACCAAGAATCAACTACAATGCCTCTTCAATCCAAATGCAGAGAAACTAAAAGAGGTATTTGATTTGTTTCCTGTTGATACCTTGATGATTTGGGTGGAGGAACGGATTCTTCTCAGTTTTCCACTCATACTAATAGCCATGATCAGCTCCAAATCTATTGCATGGCTACCAATTTTGAAGAAGGGAAGCTATTTTACAAAACCAGATTGCAGGGTTTGTTTAGCTTACCTTGGTTTCTAGTTAGATTAGTGTAGGTAGGTTTGTTTCCAATAGCAAAATAAGTGCTTGTGCACACTCTGCATATCCCACTTGGGATATGTATGATTTTTAGTTTGTACATAGTTTTGTGGTGCTGGTTTTTACTCTTACACAGTCCATTTCAAAGTGGCATTTTGGTGAAGATCAACTCCAAGTTTCAGGTGGGTTTCCAAGTGGCTCAGAGGTTAGATTTTCATAGTTCGGATCAAAATTGGTTATCACTTGACTCCTTTCCTAATGGATGTAACAAAGACCACCGATCATTCATCGAACCGCAGATCACCCCGAGAGTCACCGAATTTTTAACCAAAATAAGCTCCCTCTTATTTTGGGTTAACTAGCTTCCTTTTGTGCCTCGGTCAAATGTTTACACACTTCAGGGGACTAAAAATATTCTTGAAATGGCTTCATCAGATAGGTTACCCTTTCTAGAAAGGTAAATAATTCCTCCCAACTTCTTGTATTTTTCAAGTTATGGCTCGACGAAGTTTGAAGGGGAAATTTTCCCTACACAGTCCACACCAATTAGAAAGTGCCACATGTCAAGGTGGAGTGGGGTTTGGGAGAAAATTGTGACACTTACCTTTTTGGATAAAAATCATTGACAAAATTTGGCCCATAGGCCCATGAGAAGAAAGGTAAAAACTTGAATCACATCCCCATGGGCTAATCGGATGGCACCATGTGTCCATGTGTCGTGGGAGTCGACCATGGGAAGATTTTTGGTTTTTTTACTATGATGTCTGGTTAAAACAACCCACTTGAGACCCATGAACAACCAAACTTTAACTAGAAAATTATGGAATATATTTTTTTGATTAGGAGTTAACAACCAAAGTCTCGAAGAAAATTAAATTCAATTGATAATTTTTCCCATTATAATAATTACTAATTTCTCATTATAGAGCAACAAGTGCAATAGGTCCACCCTAGCTCAAATATCTCTAGGGATTAATTTAATTACTGATTTCATTGACATATTTGCTAAATATTCCCTAATTAAATTTTAGGGTTAAGGGACCCAAAACAATTAAATACCCAAGGTAATTAATTTCCACCAGATCAAGACAAGAGCAGGGTTTAAATTACAGTGAGGGAAAGAACACATAAATAAAGTCAATAGAGCAAGGTCTCACTTACCCACTCCCAGCACT
Organism: Taxus wallichiana var. yunnanensis; assembly: GCA_018340775.1. Classification (NCBI taxonomy): domain Eukaryota; kingdom Viridiplantae; phylum Streptophyta; class Pinopsida; order Cupressales; family Taxaceae; genus Taxus; species Taxus wallichiana. The sequence goes on along the minus strand of CM031243.1, from coordinate 122,819,927 downwards.
TGATTGAGAGTGTCTACCCCTAGGTTGCTAGGTAGCAGCTACCACTAACAAATTTTGGAACAACTCAAATCCACAAGAACAAACTTCTCTTTTATTAACAATTCCCAGAGGTCACAAGGTCCAAAACTTAGGGCTAGAAGTTTCAGTTAGGTTTAGGGAGAAATTTTCCCCATACCCAACTCTCTAACAGGCTCATATTTTCAACTAGATTTTTATCCTTCTTAATGCTTCCAAAATTTCCCTAAACCATTCCCAATGGATAGGAAATTTTCTCACCTTTTCGGTGATATAAAGAATTCCTCCTAACTCCTTACAGAACTCAAGATATGAGTGGGTAGAGTTCTTAGGTAAAATTTTCCCCAAGAGGACACGTGTCAAGAGGAGGGGAAAGCACCTCCAATGGGTTTGTGGGTCGCGGGGTAGCTTGGGGAAATTTTCCCATCATGCGGGCACAAATGCAAATTTTCTTACATGCTTCCGCAGTCCCCTGGTGGACATGTATCGAGTCCTAGTCCAAAGTGGGAGAGGGGGAGGGAATTGGTGGAGTGGCAAGAGGATTTAGTGCATTGCACCCGATGGAGGACAAAAGGGAGAAAGGGACGCACAGGTCCGTGCGAACATGGAAGAAGAAAATCCCAAGGTGGGGGTGGTGATGCGGGGCCACGGGAATCTTGTTGAAATTTTCCCAAGGCCAAAAACCAAAGAAATTAAAGGGGTCCTCCTCCTGCTACAACCCCAAGGTGCCATGTGGCACCTTCTCATTGGCTACGGACCGACGGGGCTAAGATGAAAAAATTTCCAATTTTTTTAAAAATTCAAGGGTTGAAAAGAAACCGTGCCTCTGCCGTAGCTCCAAGAGGACACGTGGCATCCTATGATTGGTTGTGAGTCATGGCAGATGAAAATGGAAAAAAATTCCCGAACCAAAAATTTTCCAAAAACTTTTCTAAGGCAAAAATGACAGGAAATTTTTTGGGTTACGGAGAACTGCCAAGGAAAATTTTCCCAAATTTTCCTGCCAAGGCACAAAAACTTCAAAGTGCCATAACATTTTCTAGGAAGATCATTTTTTTAAATGATAACTTTTTGGAAATCTCTCGATGCCCTCTTTGCATAGGAAATATAAATTTTACATTTTGATAAGTTTTTAAGGGTCAATTTTTTAAAAAGGATATGTAGGCTTATAATTAGTGAACTGGTAATTTTCAACTTCTCAATTTGGTTAAATTAGATCTCCTCCTTCACTCAACATGTCAAACAAACATGGAGGACTGGTCTAGGGATGGTTTAGGGTGTTTTTGGAAAGTTAATTTGTTCAATTGATTCAAAATTGTATTTTTCCAACAAGTGACAGAAAGGACTGTTAGAGGGATCATTTTCAAATTAGCAATGGTTAAGTTGTTTTCTTGAGATTTCTTTGTCAATTTGAATTCATAAATGTCTTAGCATACTAATCTATGACATTTTAAAGTTGATTGTTAAGTGTAGGTCCGAACTGTATAATTTGATTGCATTCCTTTTTGTCGGTTTAAAATTATACACAATGTCAATGATCAGTTTCTTTGAAGGATTTATTTATTAGTTTTGTCCTATAGGTATGGTATTTAATACCTAAACTAATCCATTACCTTCATTAATTCTAAAAGTTCATTTCCAATTTAAATTACAAGTTCTGATTTAAATTTTTAATATAATTCAAGGATGCAAAAACAACATACTTCCTTCCTATGCATTCTTCTTTCCAATAGAGATTTTAATTCACAATAGCAATTCAATTTCAATACATTAATGAAAGTTTGAGAAGGTATGGCATTCCTTTATTGACCTTGAATAATAACTTTATAACTTATCTCTTTCTTTTAGCTTCAAAATACAATATACAATACATATAACCATTTTTCCCATTCCTTTTCAAAATAGAGAATGAAATATAACTCTCTACATTTCATATTTCAATTTCAATATTTCCTCATCAATACAAGCAATTGTTTTTGCAGACTCACAAAGACACCCGGATGCAGTCCTCTCGATTTAGATCTAATGCTTGCACAACTACAGAGGTTCAGATCCTAATCCTACTCTAACTTGCAAGGAGACAGGGTAGAAGTGCAAGAAATTGAAACTAACTAAAGATGGTGATGCACCAAAAGGAGTGGTGAAACATATTTGTCATGCAAATAGACACAGACCAAAGTTCACAACATAAAACATACACAGACTGATAAGGTATAATTTAGGATCTCGAAATGAAGCAAATAATACAAACAAGGAGGATCAAACCCATTCACAGAGCTTGCATTATCATTTCAATGTGACAAAACACGCATTACACCCTCAGAGAGGTAAAAGAAAACTATTACAATCTTTGAGAGGTCTGATCCTTGCATCAATCACTTGCTGGAGGTGAAAGAAGAAGTCTGCTATGCCCAAAAATGTTCCCCTTTTTTAAATGTGTGAGCCAAATCTAGCTTTACATTACATGGGTCGAGCCTAGGGGACATAAACGTATAAAAACATGAGAGCCCATCCTCCTTGACTACAGATGCATTAAAATGGCATGGGGACCTTACAAACCCATACCCTATCATTTTGACCGAATTACAGGAGAATGCGACCCATTCTGCATTAAATCTGGTCACTGAAATGTCACTTCTGGCCATGAACACGCGTCAGAGCCGTTTCTCAATTTTCTCTCTCCAGACTACACCAAAATTCAAGATTAACCCTAGAATCACATGTAGAGAATTTCATAAGCTTTCCGTTGATATAAAGAACGTGCAAATCCGAGCTCTGGATCAAAAGATATGGAGATCTGAAGATTTAGGGCACAAAACAGTGAAAAACGGATTTTTAAATTTCTTCCCGCGCTCTGCCACCTGATGACACGTGGCATGCATTGATTGGTCGTCAGGGCATGGGTAGACCTTTACTTTTAGCTTTTGGGTGAACTTCTTTCCAAATTCTCTAACTCCTTCCCGAGCTCCGCATTCCTTGCTCCATAGGACACGTGTCCTCTTTTGATTGGCTCGGGCTGACCCTTCAAAACTCGCCCTTTGACTTTTGGACTTTTCTCCTTGTGACACGTGTCATGATTTGATTGGTCCGCGGGTCTCCGCTAGATTTTCACATCCACCACGTCCATTTGTCCCGATGTCCCAAAGGTTGCCTGGGACAAAACTTCCGATCCGCCCCGAAATGGGCTTCCTTGTCCCTTTTCTCGCTGCCGACACACGTGTCGTGATTTGATTGGCTCTCGGATCTTTTTTCGCTATCCGCTCTCTCCACGTCCCTTTGTCCCACTTGTCCCGGAATATTTGGGACAAATTCTTCCGATTCACCCGATTCGGCCTTCATTCTTCGCTCGCCCTCACGCCCAAATGTCCCGAACTGCTTAGTGCGAAAGTTCTCCTTTTCGGCCGATCCGGCGGTTCGCGTCCTTCGCGTCTTCTTGTCCCAAATGTCCCAGAGTAGTTAGTCGATTTTCTTCTCCTTCGGCCGAACCAGCTTTCCACATCCCACGCGTCCCGACGGCCCGATGTTCCTTTGCCCTGCAGACTGCCTGGCGCCTTTCGGCCGATTCGCGCCCCGATGTCCCAAATGTCCCGACTGCTTGCGAGGACTAGGACTTAGCCAATTTTCACAATTTTTCCTGGCCCAAGCTTGTTTTCTGCAACTTTTCACATTTTCTCAGAACTTGCTCTTTTCTTCTTCACCAGGGAGTTAGAAAAAATCTGAGGGGACCCTAGAAACATGATTTTTTTGCCCTGAATCAATCAATTTGCCTGGGGCTTGAGAATTCAATGCATGTTATCAAAATTTACTCTGGGGGGTGAATTTTGGATAACAATTGGTGACTCAGCGGGGTACCTGCCTGCTAGGTGAAAAGACCAGTAGCCTGAAGCAGTCCATTGGGCATGGAGTTATCAAACATTCAGTTTAGAATCCCAACTGACTAAGAATGTGTAAGGAGGAAGATGGAATATCACCTGATGAAAGCAAAAGACTGCAAAACATCTCCATGGACAGCAAGTTGTGCCAAAGCACTTAGGGAAAACAAAACTAACCTACAACAAAACAATGTGCACAAGCACTTGGAGGAAAGAAAATCTAATCTAATATTTACAGAGGTAGTGAACTTCCCTCTAGAAGCAACGCTTGAGATAGATTCCATTGACTGGAATCTGCAGTTCTTCACCATCCAATGAGGCCAATTGGAAAGCATTGTTGTTCTTGCACTTTGTGACCATGTATGGGCCACTCCAAATGGCATCAAATTTTGAATGCCTTCCCGGTTTTTCTCTATCCACATCCCATTTCAACACTAGATCTCCAACTTGAAAAGATCTATCTTTGGCCTTCCTATCAAAGGTCTTCTTGATCAAAGCTTGATCCTTTTCCATTACTTGGGATGCCTGATTTCTGATCTCTTGCAGCTCCATCAACTCTGCATACCTCACCTCCATGGGCTCAAACTCTAGCAACTCCAGCTGCTTCATGAGTTCCAACGTTGGCAACTCAAGTGACATGGGCAAGATTGCCTCTCTTCCATAGACAAGCCTAAATGGAGAGTTACCTGTGGATCTTTTGGGAGTTATCCTATCAGCCCATAAGGCTGATTTCAGCTTGGTATGCCAAGACCTCTTGATTCTCATCAAGAGTCCTCCTAATGATCCTCAACAAGTTCTTGTTTGTAGACTCGCCTGGCCATTACCCTGAGGGTAATAGTTCATGAAGTGCTTAGGTAAATACCGTTCTTGACAGCCCACTCAGTCACCCTAGATCCAATGAATGCCAATGCATTATCAGAGATTATTGTAGCAGGTACACCAAATCTGGTTGTTATTCCCTCATAAAAGTCTAAGATGCTAGACTCATTTGCCTCTTTGAGTGCTACCGTCGCCCATTTGGTGAAGTAGTCTGTGGTCATCAAAATCCATTTGTGCCTCTTGGCTTGAAATGGGATTAATGACTCCATGATGAAGTCCAAACCCCATTGCATGAATGGTTGGTCAACTGAGATTGGATGCAATGGGAGGGCAGCAAGTCTCTCTTTTCCTGTGAAGAATGCACAATTCTTACACCTCTTGATCCATGCATAGCAATCACTGAAGATTTTAGGCCAATAATAACCAGCCTTCATGATTTTTAGAGCTGTCACTCTTGGTGCAAAATGGCCACCAGCTGGTCCACCATGAAACTCTTCCAACACCCTTTGAATCTGATTTGTGCTAATGCATCTCAGCAGCACTCCATTCACATCTTTCTTGAACAAAACTCCATCAACAATGGCATACGGAACAGCCTGCAACCTAAAGTGTCTCCTTTGGGTCTTGTTCATCTCTGGGGGGCATAGGCCTCGTGCTCTAGAAGTGTATAATACCTTGGGTCCAGCAAGGAGTGGGGGAAGCATTGTCTTCTTCTTGATTGCCACTTGCTCATGGCTGTCCCGATCAAAAAACCTCTTCTTCTTTGTTGCATACTTCTTTTTGCTTCCCCAAAACCAGCTGCTCACACAATCCTTTCCCTCTTACCAGCTTGGTGATCTTGATCTCAATGTCATATTCCATGACACGGGTGATCCAACCTACCCTTTTCTCATTCAAATCCTTGTTGAGGAGGAAGTCCTTAACTCCAAAGATGTGAGACCAAAGAACTCGACCTTGTTGTTTGAGATTAAATGCTTGAATTTCTTCAAGCTTCTGATTACTGCAAGCACATGCTTCTCAATAAAAGAGTACCTCACCTCATAGTCATCTAGGCTCTGGCTGAAGAAGGCAACCGGCTGCTCATCATTATCTTTGTTCTGCTGTACTAGAATGGCAGAAATAGTGTCATCACCTCCAAATGCATAGAGGATGAAATCCTTGGAGAAGTCTGGGTTGATGAGAGTTGGTGCTTGAGAGATAGCTTCTTTGATTGCTTCAAAACTCTCCTTGCCTTCTGTTGTCCACTTAAAAGCCATGCTCTTCTTTAACATTTTGGTGATGGGCTTGACAAGGGCTGCAAAATCTGGGACAAACCTCGGACAAAATTGATCCTTCCCAAGAAGCTTTGAAGAGCCTTCTTGTGACTTGGCAATGGTAGTGCTCTTATGGCTTCAACCCTCTCTGGATCAATTGCCAGTCCCTCTTTCGAGACAATATGGCCTAGAAGTTTCCCCTCATGAGCCAGGAATATGCATTTTTTGGGATTCAATGATACCCCAAATCTTCTACACCTCTGAAATACCTGCCTTAGATGAAAAAGGTGATCCACTGCATTTTTGAGAATACAGTGATGTCATCAAGATATATCAAAACTATTTTATTGATCAACCCTCAATGCCATATCCATTGCCCTTTGAAAGTGGCTCCAAAGATTTGATAGGCCAAATGGCATCTTCTTGTAGGCATATGTTCCCCATTTGGTTGTGAAGGCTGTCTTGAACTGATCTTCCTCCCTCACCATAATCTGATTGTAGCCTGAGTAGCCATCAAGTAGTGAAAACCTTTCTGAACCAGCTACAACCTGCAATATTTGCTCCATGGAAGGGAGTGGATAATGATCCTTGAGAGAGGCTCTATTCAAATCTCTGAAGTCGACACACAACCTGATCTCTCCATTCTTCTTTCTGACTGGGACTAAGTTGGCAACCCAACTTGAGTGTTTGATGGGGAAGATGATACTGGCCTCAATAAGCTTGCTTAACTCTTTTCTCATGAGAGGTTCAATATGGGGATTCACTGGCCTTTGCTTTTTCCTGACAGGCTTGGATTCCGATCCAGCTCAATAGTATGTTGTGCCAACTTTGGGTTAAAACCTCTTAGATCTTTGTAAGTCCAAGCAAAGACATCTGGGAACTCTTGACAAAGTTGAACAAAATCAGATTTCTCTTGTGAGGTACTTACTTTGCCAATCTGCAATGTTTTGCCTTCTTCCACTAAAATAGGCTCTGAATCTTCACCCTTTACTTGAATGTTCACTTTCTCCTTCCGAACTCGATCATTCGGTCAAGATCGACTCCAAGGTTATGAGGCCTTTTGGTAATTTGTTAGTTCTCAGCTGCACCACTTGGTCACCATACTGCTGATGCAGCTTGTCTTGATTCCTCGCGGAGAACTCAACTTCTTCTTGTAGGAAATTAACAATTTGCTGATCATTCTCAAGACTTGCCAACTTGTATTGTTATCCGGAATAGCTGGTCTCACAACCAATTTGATATGAGGCTGAGATTTCTTCACTTTTGATACTTTCTACAACATCAAATGCAGCCCCAATTGCTGCTAGCCTGTCAATGCTTCATTCTTTTTTCTTGGGATGGAATTGATGCTAAAAGCTTCAAAATCTTCAATAAGATCCCATACCCGATTTTTGTAGTTCTTCAACAGATCATTTTTGGCAGCATTTTTTCCTTTGACTTGGTTTACAATCAGCTCACTATCACCAAATACTTGTAAATTCCTGATGCCTTTCTTCATTTCCCAGTGCAATCCATGAATTAAGGCTTCATACTCACCGTGTTGTTTGAACAAGAAAACTGAAAACGGAAGGCTGAGTAATACTTTATACCTTGTGGTGAAATGAGCATAGCTCCTCCTCCTGCACCTTGTCTACTCCTTGACCCATCAAAGAACAATTGCCATACTTCATTCTTGTCTTTATGATCCGGCTTGGTGATGCTGGGGAGAGGTTGATTCTCTTCATGTAAACAATAAACTCCTAGCGCAGATTCTTCTACTTCTTGATAGGGATCAAAAGCATGTATCTTGTTTGCCCATTCATCAAGAGTTAGATCCGGATACTTCCAACCTTGGTGTCAGCCTCATCAGTGCTAGGGTGATCTTCTTGATCAAATGCTGAGCAATTGGCATTAATCTGACTTGGAGTGTAAGGCTCAATATGGAAGTTTGCAATAGGTTCGATCTGATTGTGGCCTTAGTTCCATATCTTGTTCTGAATAGCATGTGTGACCAATCAGCAGACAAATACCCCCCAATCTTGGTTAGAAGTCCCTTGACAAGCAAAGGGCAAAGAGTGGTGGAAGGTCTATGATTGATACATCTTGTAAAACAACAACATTTGACATGCGTGCAAGGTAAGACTCAAATTTCTAATCACTCCAACTGATTGCTATTGCTGTCCCATCTAGCTGCACTACCCCTTTAGATGTTATTTCATACTGAGCCCTAGCTGATCAGCTATCTGTTTAGGCATTACTGAGCTACTTGCCCCGGAGTCTATCATGCAATTATGTACTAGCTGATTTCCAATGATTAATGAAACATAGAAAGGAGGGGGCTTCAACATTTTACCTTGTTGCCTCCATGACTTCCTTCAGGCTGGGAAGCATTTGTAAGCACTTTGTCTTGCATCTGAACTTGCTGATTCGAAGTTGGCCAATCCTTCATGGCAGCTTGCAGCAGATCTCTTTGGCCTGGGATAGATAGGGATTCCCACATTGATATGTTGACGTTTGTCTTCTTCATCTGATCAATGATACTGAATGGTGATGAAGGATCTCTCTGCTGTCCCTTGGTTTGCACATTTACTCCTTGCACGTGGGCAGCAACAGCTGGCATTTGAGTTGGCCTAGGGGCTGTTCTTGGCTGCCCTTGTGCATTTGAAACTGACTTTGCTTGCCAATCATTTGTGGAGCCGTGGAAGGTTGTGGATTGGCTGGGGCTAATGGCTGTTCTTCACCCAAATTTCTCCTCTTTGACCTTGTGTTGGCTGCAACACCTTGAGAAACTACTTGATTCATGCCACATAAATCTTCTGCTTGCCAGTTCACCAATGTGGTGTCATTTGGGGCTGATTGTTGTTGGAATGTTTCTTGTTGTTGATCTGCTTCTCGACTTCCTCGCCCTCCACACCAAAGAGTTGTCACCATCAATGCTTGATTGAGAGCACCATTGAAACACATGGATTGGTTATGAGGCTCATTGCATGGAAAGCACCAATCATATTCCTGAGCAATGTTGTTCTGTGTTGGCACTAATGCCTTAGAGGCAGATATGGCATTTGGATTATAGGGCTGGAATGGTCTATTGGCAGGAGGCCTTGTTTGATTCATATTTGCAGCTGGATTAGGTGGTCTTTGTGGTTGGTATGGCTGCCTATTAGGCTGAGCTTGGGGTTGATAAGAAGGTCTGAAACCTTGGGCTTGTTGCCTCTTGAGAGTAACTAGCTCATTGCCTAGGTTTTGCAATTGCTTCATGACCTCTTGAAGCTCATTTGGGGCACTTGGAGATGAAGTGGAAGCTTCATTTGAACTCTGATTTCTAGGAGTGGGAGAGGAGCCAAATTAGGTGCTTGATGGTGTTTGGGCTCTCTAAACTTGGAAACAATGGCATGGGAGGTCTAGGGGCAAGTTTTCCAGCTTGGATTAAACAATTTTCAGCCCTAATGGCAATGCTATAAGCCATAGGGATAGTTATGCCTCCCATGGACTGAATCAACATAGAAATATCAGAATTTAAAGCTTTGAGATAGTAGAGAAAAGCACCTTCTGCTATTGGCCTGACTGCCACTGGAATCCTCTCCCAAGTTTTTTGAAATCTGAAGTTGAAATCGGTCAGCTGCTCATTGGGAGCCCTCTTGATGGTTGTTAGCTGCTCCAAAAGAGACAAGTTGTCTCCCTTCTCTCCAAATTGCTCATGAAGTGCAATACACAGCTGATTCCAGTTTGTGATAGAACCAGCTCCAAGGCTCCTAAACCATCGTAATGCTTTACCCTCAAGGAAGATGCCAAGAATTTGATACCACTTGCATTTCATTGATTTCATGAATTACACAAAGGTTAGCAATATCTTTAACATGATCACCTGGAGTAGTCTGATTTTCTCCAGTGAAGTAGGGAATGTTCTTCAAGGCTGCAATAGGAACTGGATGTTGTGCATTGAGAGCAAGTGGGCTGCTGCCTGTGAAGTTGACGTAGGGATTGTTCTGAGCCATTCTAATTGGTCTTAAAACCCTTGTTGACTGAATGAAAGGCCTACTAGGTGGGAGGAGTTGAGAGAGTTCTGTTTGGTGGAGATGGAGACCTTTGAATCCTTCTTCCTCTTTGCCTTCTTCTTGGAGATAATTGCAGGTATTCAAACAACACTTCTTCTTCTCCAACTCTTGACCTTGTGGTGATTCTTCTCATGAGTTTTCAGGCCTGCACTTGGAACCAGCTGGTTCTTCCCCTTGGAGTCACCAGATATGCAAATAATAGCTCTTTTTAAGCAAGAAAAATGCAGCAGATGCACATCAACCCTGCTGCAATAAAAATGAGACCTCTAGTCCCACCGGCATGCCAAAACTGTTGTTGCAGGCTCACAGCACCCCTGGATGCAGATCAGGCTTCTAGGTTGATCACTCTAGCATCCAGTGTGATTGCACAACATGGAAACCTCTCTCCAAGCGTGGGACTTGTGAAACTGAGAGAGGAATCTCCAGATTAGAGGCTGGTTCCTCAAACTCCTCTGATTTAGATCTAATGCTTGCACAACTACAGAGGTTCAGATCCTAATCCTACTCTAACTTGCAAGGAGACAGGGGTAGAAGTGCAAAAAATTGAAACTAACTAAAGATGGTGATGCACCAAAAGGAGTGGTGAAACATATTTGTCATGCAAATAGACACAGACCAAAGTTCACAACATAAAACATACACAGACTGATAAGGTATAATTTAGGATCTGAAATGAAGCAAATAATACAAACAGAGGACTGAAACCCATTCACAGAGCTTGCATTATCATTTCAGTGTCAAAACACGCATTACACCCTCAGAGAGGTAAAAGAAAACTATTACAATCTTTGGAGAGGTCTGATCCTTGCATCAATCACTTGCTGGAGGTGAAAGAAGAAGTCTGCTATGCCCAAAAATGTTCCCCTTTTAAAATGAGCCAAATCTAGCTTTTACATTGCATGGGTCGAGCCTAGGAGATAAAAACGTACAAAAACATGAGAGCCCATCCCTCCTTGACTACAGATGCATTAAAATGGCATGGGGGACCTTACAAACCCATACCCTATCATTTTGACCGAATTACAGGAGAATGCGACCCATTCTGCATTAAATCTGGTCGCTGAAATGTCACTTCTGGCCATGAACACGTGTCAGAGCTGTTTCTCAATTTTCTCTCTCTAGACTACACCAAAATTCAAGATTAACCCTAGAATCATGTAGAGAATTTCATAAGCTTTCCGTTGATATAAAGAACGTGCAAATCCGAGCTCTGGATCAAAAGATATGGAGATCTGAAGATTTAGGGCACAAAACAGGTAAAACGGATTTTTAAATTTCTTCCCGCGCTCTGCCACCTGGATGACACGTGGCATGCATTGATTGGTCGTCATCAGGGGGCAGGGGAGACCTTTACTTTTAGCTTTTGGGTGAACTTCTTGCCAAATTCTCTAACTCCTTCCCGAGCTCCACATTCCTTGCTCCATAGGACACGTGTCCTCTTTGATTGGCTCGGCCTGACCCTTCAAAACTCGCCCTTTGACTTTTGGACTTTTTCCCTTGTGACACGTGTCATGATTTGATTGGTTCTCGGGCCTGCTAGATTTTCACATCCACCACGTCCATTTGTCCCGATGTCCCAGTGCTTTCTCTGGGACAAAAACTTCCGATCCGCCCGAAATGGGCTTCCCTGTCCCTTTTCTGCTGGTGACACGTGTCGTGATCTGATTGGCTCTCGCTTTTTCGCTATCCGCGTCTTCCACGTCCCTTTGTCCCACTTGTCCCAGACTGTTTGGGACAAATTCTTCCGATTCACGCTATTTCGCTCCACGCCCTCACCTCACGGCCCAAATCCCCAATCGCTTAGTGCGAAAAGTTCTCCTTTTCGCCGATCCGGGCGGTTCGCGTCCTTCGCGTCTTCTTGTCCCAAATGTCCCAGAGCAGTTAGTCGATTTTCTTCTCCTTCGGCCGAACCGGCTTTCCGCGTCCCGCGCGTCCCGACGGCCCGATGTTCCTTTGCCTCGCAGATCGCTCTGCCCTTTCGGCCGATTCGCGCCCCGATGTCCCCCCAAATGCCGACCGCATGAGGACTAGGACTTAGCCATTTTTCATGATTTTTCCTAGCCCAAGCTTGTTTTCTGCAACTTTTCACATTTTCTCAGAACTTGCTCTTTTCTTTCTTCACCAGGGGAGTTAGAAAACAATACCAAAGAGTAGTTTACAACCGTAATAGAAAACATTCAAATCACAACTCGGGCTTGATCGTGTAAGCCAAAGGAGCAAGGACTATGGGGAAGCTACTTATGCCTCCCAAATGGGAATTTGGGAATCCACCTATAATCATACCACCAATATAACATATCATATCCCATAAACCTTATGCCTCCCAACCCCTCCTTATGCGCCCCCCATGTAAGAAATACAAGCTATTTATTTTCCATGGTGGATCCCAAACCCAAAAATCCTGCACAAAACTTTGATGCCCATGGCATTCCCTTATGGCCCCCACATGGATTCCCCATAGCTTTCTCCTACAAATTCCCTAAGGTAGTCTACCCGGCCATCCAAAAAAGAAATAAAAATTCCCCATACACACAACACAACAAGAAAATAACAACAATAAAAGAAGGAATAAACTCCTACCTCTCCATGGAAGGATTTTCTCCACACAACAAGCTTTGATGTTAAAAATACAGTCCCAAAACAACAGTGCCAAAGTATCAAATGCTCTCCAATCTCCTCAAAATCAAAAAGATCTCTAGTAAAAAATGCACCCCCAAGGATGAATGCAAAGAGGTTCAACAACCAAGCAACAATCTTCACCAAAGCTTCTCCAAAGTAAGAGTTCCAATCACAAGAAAAATGCACCCAAGGAAGCATGCAAAATGTTTCAACAACCCCCAAAACAAGAAGAGAGTTTGAATTAAATAGAAGAGGGAGAGAAGAGGATGATGTGGATCCATGTAGGATGCCACACCAAACATCCACCAATTCAAACACAAAATAAAAAAATCCATTCTCCCAAGCACAATAAAGAGGTGGGTGAAAAATGACAAGTTACTTGCACACTCAAAAGAGCCCACACCTCAAGGGACAACAATTTAAATGAAATGTAAGAGAGTGCAATCCAAAACAAGCAACATGATGAATAAAATGCATTTTAAAAGTCACAAATCACATCTCCATCCATAAGTATGGTTGGTATATTAAATTTAGAGGTATGGGACAAGTTTTTCTTGTCCCACAAGCCTCCAAAAATAGCTCCCAAGGAAAATTTCGAATTTTTCATGGAGGTGGAGTGTTTCATACTCCAAAATAGACTTAAACATACTCTGAAAAAAACCAACAACTTCCATTATTATTTTCCCATATCCCCATTTGATTTATTTAAATTTTAATCATAAGATTTGCACATTAATCTACCACAACTTTAATAAATTAAAGGAAGGAATACATTAATGATAAAATACATACAACGATAACATTATACCACATTAATAAAATACACAAAACCATGGTCACATGTAAAGATGATCCCCCATGGGAATATCTAACAAAATACAACACACACACAAAACAAGTTGTCATGGTGACCTTGTCGAATTCACCTAGAATTCCACTTTGGTTAGTCTCCAATCCCTTGATGTCTATTGTGATATTTTAAACCTGCAAAACATAAATACCTCCTTTGGCCTCGTGGCCATATCAGAATGTCCAAAATGAATATATAATAAAATCACAAAATCATCTATACATATGAATCACAACAATCACCAAGGCAATCAACGAAATCATTTACAATTTATATCGACAACTATATCATCATCAAATAATTTTTCCTTTTCTAGGTTTACTCATAATCTCCAAAATCACATGTCTGAATAACTTCCATTAAACATCCATGTCAATAGTATATCATCATCCACATGTGAGTGTCTCTAATAATCACCATGCATTATATATAATCAGATTCAACAATAATCCAGGATCTGACATCTAACACCATACTAAATCAAAACTATTAAAATATCTGTCATATAGTCTACAGTATCATGATCAGTAATAAAAGGTGCCAAAGGGAAGTGGGCACTACATTTACAAAACTAAAAAGGGCACAAAGGTGAAAAATGAAACCGCATTCCCACCAAGGAACTAGAGGGTGCCACGTGTCTTGAAGCAAAGAAGGCCATGAGGATTTTTTAATTTTTTTCCAAAGTGGTGAAAAGGGGTAGAATGTTGTTTTGAAGCCCACATCCCATCAAAAACTAGGTGATGACGTGTGTCTCGGAGCAGCGGGGGCATATAGATTTTTGGGAAATTTTTCCAAAAGGGAAAAATTTAAAGTTTGACCCCGCCGACCCTAATTTTGACTCTGTTTTTACCATTTTTTCCCTAAATCTTCAGAGGGCCATATCTTTCAAACCAGAGCTCAGTTTTTTATGATTTTGGTGTCATTGGAAAGATGTTGAAATCCTCTACATGATGGATGGTTCAATTTTGATTTTTGATGGAGATTTTTGGGAGAAAAATGGAAAAACGTCTCTAGCATGCAAAAATGTAGAAAATGACCCCAACCACAAAAATTAATGAAGTATGGGCCTCTTTCTTGCTCTGCGAAGCAATGTAAAATGAAGTATGGGATTTTTCATGGAAACCAATTACTTTGAAAGCTAAATGAATGGATCTATCGATGTTTAGAGTTTTAAATCAAATTTTCCCACGTTTTTTACCTTTCTTTCATTCTGTTCGATGGTTAAAAGCCAAATTTGGCTCATTTTTTAAGGTTGGATGTTCTTGCTTCTGCAAGCTCTTATTTTCTCCTTAGTAGGTGGATTTGAAGGAGTTTCAGACCTTCCATGGAGATTGTAACTCATTTTTGCCCCTTTTCTATTGCAACGTATTGTATCAAATCTGGAAATGATAATGTATGTTTTGTGATCAATTTTCAATCCTCTCATGCATTTATCATTGTCTTTTGATCCTTCATTGCATTCTGGTAATCTGTGCATGTTTTGGTGCTGTAATCTTCATGATCTGTGTCTAATTTGTAAAGCAAGGAGTTCAACACTCCTTTGGTGTATCACCTTTCTATTTTTGCTTAGTTTTGTTTCCATTTCCATGTTTTCTCTCAACCTTGTCTCCTTGGTAGTTTTAGAGTAGGAATTTTGAATCAAAACCTCTGAAAAAATTACATGCATACACCTAAACAGAGGAGTAGGAACCAACCTCAATCTGGAGAGTTTTCCCAATTTACAAGGTCCCACACTTAGGGAAAACTCAATGTTGTGCATTCACACCAAATTGACCATTTGTCTATAGCAGATCTGAAGGTCATTTTGGGGGTGCTTTGTGAATTTGCACTAACAATACCTTTCCCTTTCAGAGAATTCTTCCAAGGGTACAAAAATTTTGGCATGCCATTTTATGAATTTTGTAGAATACCCTGTATGACCTAAAAATCTGCACACCTCACTCTGACTGGTAGGTGCTTCTAGGCCTAAAACAATTACAACCTTGGCTGGATCAACTAGTAAATCTTCCTTGCAGATTATATATCCTAACAAAGATCCCAAATGGTGTAGAAAATATGTGCTTCTTGATTTTAAAAGAGATAGTCAATTGTTTACATCTTTCAAACATTAAGCATAGATTTTCACAATGATCTTTCACAAGCCCATATACTTTGTTCAATCATCTAGGTATACCCGTAAGAATTTATGAATAAAATCTTTAAATTCTTGAACAACTATGCATGAGAATACAACAGGTGCACTTTTCAATCCAAAGGGCATCACAATATAGGCAAAACTTCCCCATTTTACTAGTAAATGTTGTCTTTTCTTGATCTTCCTGAGCAATCCTAACTTGATGATACCTAGAAAATCTATCTCATGAAGGAATATATTTTACACCCCGCAACTCATTATAGTATTTCCTCGAAGTGAATGGCATAGGAATGGATCTCGTGACACATGTAGCATTTAGCTCCCCGTAGTCCACACATATCTAATCCATCCATCCTTCTTGATATTGATCGCCATTGGGCTAACCCATTTTGACTCATCAAGGGGATTGATAATGTCAGATTTCAACATTTTATCAATTTCTTCTTTTACCTTTTTGCGCAAATTAGGATTCATTCTCTAAGGTCTCTTTCTAACTGGATATGCACCACCCTTAAGTTTGATATTCATTTCCCAAAGTCATTCATGCATGCCTTTAAGTTCATGATATCCTCGAAGGAATAAGTCCTAATAATCCTTAAGTAACTCGATGATATTTTCTACCTCCGAGTCTGACCAATAATCTCCAATTATGGCCTCCTTAGGCTCAACCTCCAAACCTATATTCACCTTATTTATCTTCATGGATTCATGGTAGGCACATGCATCCTTGTATGCACTTTCCAAGACCTCACGTACCCCGTGTGAATTTTCAATATCCAGGTTCTCAACTTCCTCATCATCCATGACATAAACCATCTTTCCTTTCTCTTTCTCAAGGAAAGTGCGTTCAAGTAGTATGGAGTCCATTCCTTCTTCCTTTTCATAACATGTTCCAAACTCTACCTCACCAAATAATTCTTGTATATGATCCTCATATTTTTCACTATCTCCCATAGTTAAGCACTTGAAAAATTTTAATACATCTGCTACAGGAGGTTTAGTCAAGAATTAGTTGAAAGTCTGGATCATTCCTGCAGTCAAATCTTGCTAGTTTCCAGTTTCTCTATGTAGTTCTGCATATACATACCAAGTGCATGCGCATCCTTGTAGCATAGAATACAATCTATGCACCCAAAGTGAAGGTGGTAATGCTTCCTATCCTACTTTCTAGAGTCTCTCACATTACTGAATGTGATGTTGAACAAGTTGATTACCATGATAAGTGTAGATTTGCATAGGTGCATTGTTCCTTATAAACCTAGTAAACAAAGTGACTCCAATATCTTCCCAATTTATAGGATTATCTATGTGGACTACCCACCAACACACTGCTTTTCCTGCATAGTGTATATACTAACATATCTCTCCTTTTAACTTGATCTGTCCACTATGTTTCCATGGCACTCGAAAGGCGGAAGATCTTCTCGTTAGTGTATACCAAGGTATTGTGCTACCTATCGACGAATTGAACAAAGTCCATTCTTGTGTGCAACCACACTTTTCACCTCATGTCCTACTAATTCATATGTACCATGAGCCCAATTTTCACAAGCAATATTCGTAGTATCACTAAAAGAATGAGAATCCTCCCACTGTAGGATGCCTTCTTTTGATGGCTCTTTGACCTTTAGGTCTTGAATAGTGCATACATAGAATCTGTTTAAGTCCTCCTCACTTAGAGGCTAAAAATATGGTGTAGAATTTCCATCTATTAAAGGTATCACAAATCAAGTTTCATCCTTGTTTTCAAAGATGATATACCCCTTATTGAATCTCAATTCAACATTATTTGCATAACATCAAGGGCTTCCAAGCAAGGCTGCAAAAATTTTAGCTTCTACAAGTACTAATACCAAAAATCCCAGTGAACTTGGCCCCTTGTATAGTTATAGATGCATCTTTCAAAACTCCTATGGGAGTGGCCTTAGTTTAGTTTTCCATAAACAACACATTAGATGATGGCTGTAATGGAGGCCTCCCCATTTGTACCCATGCATCTAATGTAAGAACATTTACTTCCATACCTGTATCGATCAATATGTTTCTCAATAGCCACCCATCCACAACAACATTCAAAGTAATTTATTTTTCATAGTCAATGCTATCAGGGGGAAGATTTTCATACGTAATATTCAATCCATTCTCAAGACTTATATGCGAGTGTTCCCTTTTAACCAACTCCCTAATTTCAAAATAAAGTTCTCCTAGCACAACATCTTGCACACCTCTCATAGATCATTGATATCAGTTTGGACTATCTCTGATGCTTTATTTTACTCCTTTAGGTACTATATCTCACCCTGAAGATTCCTTAGTACTTCCATGGTATCCTAGTAAAATTCCTTCTGATGAGCAGGATCTGGGTACCTCACATGCAAAACCTCCTCCTTAGTGATTGTAGGCTTCTTGTGCAATACCTCTCTCACGCGTGCTACTTCAGTGCATGTAGTAATCTTCACTATCAATGCCTTAGGTCCTTTTGTTATCTTAGGCATCCACTGATCCTCTACCACGTGTTGGATTCTAATCATCCTGACACCATTTTTTTCTTGCTTATGTTGCTTACTCAGATGCTCATATAAGTCCGGGGGCTCTTTATAGCTATGGTTCTTTTTGCATAAAGAACATGCAATATTCTAAGGACATTTGTTCCTATAGTGGTCAGGAGATCCACATGTATAACATGTTCCACAAGGGAACTAACCTCTTCTTCCACCACATCCTCCTCCTCCATATCCGCCATGATACCCATGTCCCCTTCCACGACCTCCTTCATAATGCCCCTCATTCTGTCATAACGTGTTTGATTATGATCCCAATCTTGGTGTTCATTCTTACCCTTAGAACTATCTATTATACTTGTCTGTCGTACCCCAAGGTCTATAGCATCCTGGATCTGACCAATCAGCTAACAATCCTCAGTATCATGGGTCATGGATGTACAAATTTTGCAAAAGCAAGATACATTCTTCCTTATCATGTGCTGTAATAAAGGACAGTGACTAGCATCATGATTCAAATGACAAATTTCATAGTCCAACAATAGTGAGTGTACAGATCTGTGAGGGAAACTATCCTTGGTGTGACCTTCCACTTCATAATCTGTACACCAAATTCATAAGCACATTTCATGGGTTGAATTTACTGATATCTTCTCTAACTACTTTGCCATAGCCGTAAGCTATGCTTCTAGGAATGGACTAACACCAGTGTCAATGCTCCTAACTACCTTAGCATGTAAAGCTACTTCCAGGTGCTTTGTGCAAATCGGTGTATGTCTTATGTGACAACACCCTTCTAAAAGGTGTAATCAATCCTCTAATGAACCACTTTGTGCATTACGCTAGTGTGAATATCATAAGATAGCTTAGATAGAAGTGTCTTAAAATGAGAATCATACTCAATTACACTCTTAGTAGTGCCTTTTTGATATCCTTAAGTGCATTTATACACTTATACTCAAACTCAAGTATATGGAAATATTTCCAGAAGCATCTCTCAATGCTACATAATCCACATAATTTTGATTAGGGTCAAATTTCCTCTACCAATTGTGTGTGCACCCCTATAATGTAGTGGTGAATTAACTTGCCTTTTGCTCAGAAGTTTTGATCATTTAGCATGCCACAAGATTTCACACATATGCACATATTCAACAACACCCTCTATACCTCTATACTCTGGGAGATGAAGAGACATATCCATATAGATATTTTGTAGTTGTTGTTGGCCTTGACCACCTGATCCAGAACCTCCTGTGTTCCCTCTGCCTCTAGAACCCCCAGATCCACCGGAACTAGAACCACCTATAGTTGGAATAGGGCTTGTAGATGTACTCCCTTGTGCTCCAACAATAGTACTATATTGTACCCCTATATTTTGTGAGGTAGTTCCACTTCTAGAGGTGAATCCAACATTTTGTGTGCTCACATTCTATGTGGATGATGTGCCTAAGAATGCTCCTCCAAATGACATTGAAGCCATATGTCCTTCCATTGATATTCTTGATCCTTGACTTACTTCGATCTCCTACTTCCCAAGTTTTTTTTTTTGGTTACTTGTCTTACTAGATACTAAAAAACCAAGTGCAAGGGCTAGGTCACTAGGTGGATTAAGATGCATACCCAAGATACAGGTAGTCTCTATTGGCACACTTATTTGTGAGGATGAGGGGGATATCTATCATGCTTTCTAAGATGGGGGAGTTCCTGATGCTCTGGCTCCACATCTTCTACATGAGTTGTAAATCCTTCATGAGCCATCTCTCTCCTCCATGCCATACTCTATCTCCCTCTCACATACCTCATTATACTTAAACCTCATTTTCTCTCTCTCCGATTCTCTATTGCTAGGTTTGCCATCTTAAACCAAACTTGTTCCTGCCCCCACACATGGTGAAGTTTAGTTAGCCATCAGTTTACTCTCCAAGTTCAAAGTTACCATTAAGATCTTGATTATTAGTGGAATACCTTGCAAATATGTTCCTCTTGGATACCGCAAAGATTAAAACTCATCTACCTTTAGGAAAGACTACGTCAAAATTGAATATGCCAAAATATAACTATTTAGAACACCACGAAACCATGTATCCACCGCATGAGTCCAAATCAGATCAACATCATAGAGGGCCTGAAATTCTTCATGTGTCTAGACAAGTGTGTGATACCTCCAATTCTGTTGAGATGCATAAGCAGTAAGCCACTCTTATATTTCTACTGGAAAGATAGTGAAAAACTCTCATATAAGCTGTCATACAGGTTCTGTTCTACCCAAGTGTGTGCATTAAACTCAGATCCACTATTGAACCACTTTGTGTATATTCTTCCTCCAGATTATGTATCCATTCCTCAACTAAAAATAAACTAAAAAAGAGGTCTCGGTAATGAAACCAATGATGCTGCCTAGAATTTACCGATAACACCCTGGTCTCACCGACACATCACTCATCCTAGACGAGCACTCACCCTAAGCGCGAAAAGGTACAGGTACCTCTTTAGGGTTCTTTGTAATAGGATGTTAACATGATGAATGAAGTAACATATAGATTCATAATTAATCCATCATTCTATAATGCATGCTACACTTAGTCCCATGAAAGAACATGCTAAAACATTAATCATGATTTAATTAATAACATGCACTGCTCAAATACACATAGAATGACACTTAGATTCAACCAATATCTTCCATCTATTAATAAATATAGAAGCTCCTTACCGTATTGTCAATCTATACCAATGTACATATGGAACTGATATAGTAGTTAGATCATATGTGTACTTTCTCTTTTACACACATACATCTCCTTCCATACATCTAATATGTACCTAACATCATATATATATGGTGGGGACTTTGCATTCACAACTTGTCTATTCCAGAAATAGGTTGCATGCTATTAATAGCCACACACTGTTTACAATCATAACCACACATGCAAGTGTGCTATCTATAGTCCTCTTGCAGTTAACTAAAGTGTCAATTCCATTCTCCACTTGTCTCCATACAAAAATGCTTTGATTTGCTTCTCCAAAGATATAAAATGTATAGCATGCATGTCTCTACATCATTGATGTGTTCCATATGCATCTTCTAGAAATAGGTCCTCATGCTAAAAAACTAGCTAAGTCTTGAAACCTGAACTTGCCTTCCACGTGCGGGTCCTTCCTATCTTTCCACGCCCTTGGTTTCATGCCTTCTATCCCGCATAGACTCCTTGTGTGATCTTTGACAAGTATTCTTTGATCAACAATGCACAATTTCTATTCCACACTACAAGGTTGTGCACGTGCATGGTATGTTCATTCAGAATTATGCCATCAGACAAGGAATTGATGGGAGTAACAAATGACTTGATTCAAACCTTTGAATGTCAAATTACTAAGCCATTGGTGAATGAGGTATTGTAGGTTGTTAAGCACCTAACTATGGGAGACAAGTGCCATGAATGAGGATAGGATTTTTGAATTATTGGGAGAACTTGATTTGGAGGCACATTTTGATATGGAGGAACTAAAGGAACTACAACTTGAGTGTGCTTGCATGGAGAAAGAGAAGGGAAATTTGGTTTATGTGATAGATGGTGAGGAAGTGGAGAACTTGGATGTTAACCATACTATGGGTATGTACGAGGTAACAAATAGTGTTGATGAGAAATCACACCTACCATGAACCTCTCAAAATAAAGAAGGTTAACATTGGCTTAGAAACAGAACCTAAGGAGGCTACTATCGGGGATTATTGGTTAGAAAGGGAGGTTTCAAAGATCATTGATCTGTTGCGTAAATTTTAGGATTTATTTCCATGTGGGTACCATGAGCTTAAGGGAGTTCACCACTCTTTAGGAGAGATGTAGATCAAACTAAAGGAGGGAGCACACCTGATTTAGAAGAGACCTTACCAAATGAATCCAAATCTATGTGTCTGGGTCAAGGAGGAGATAGACAAAATGATCACATCAGGCATCATTGAAGCTGTAGAGGAATCAAAATGGATAAGCCCAATGGTTATAAGCATTAAAAAGGATGGGAGGATAAGGATATATGTTGATTACAGGGATCTAAATGTGTTATGTGTAATTGATCCCTTCCCAACCCCTTTTACTGAGGAGATCCTGGAGGGAGTAGGTGGGCATGAGATATATTCCTTCATGGATGGATTCTTAGGATATCATCAAGTTAGAATTGTAAATAAGGACCAACAAAATATAACATTCGCCACTGAATGGGGAATTTTTTCCTACATAGGCATGCCCTTTGAACTAAATAATACAAATGTTGTGTTTTCACGCATAGTGGTCTAAGCCTTTCATGATTTTATCCATCAGTTCCTTCAGGTCTAAATTGATGACTGGAAAATGTATGGACTAGTGAAAGACCATTGTTACAATTTTCATTTCATGTTCGAGAGATGTTGGCGATTTGCGCATATGCCCCAACATCAAGAAATTTCTCTTCCCTACTCCATTTGGAACCTTGTTGGGGCATATTATATGTAAGGAAGGCTTGCTGGTGGATCCTCCCAAAGTTTCTGTTATTGTAGGATTGGGAGAACCCATCAGCCAGAGTGCAATGCATGGATTCCTTGGGCATACGGGTTATTGCCAAAAGTTTATAAGGGGGTATGCCCAAATCTTCATGCCACTAGAAGGATTGTTGAAGCACATATGTACATTCCACTGTGGATAAGCACAATAGATGACATTTGACACATTGAAGAATAGGGTTATCATTATGCCCATATTACACTTCCCTTCTTGGGATAAGCCATTCCATGTACATGTTGATGCTTTGAGGATGATGATTGGGGAAATATTAGCACAACTTGGAGAGGGAGTTATTGGCCACCCCTTGTGTTTTGCTAGTAGAAATCTAACCCCAACATAACAAAACTATACTACTACTGAGTGTGAAGCATTGTTAATGATCTATGTGCTATAAAAATTTAGGTAGTATCTATTGGAAACACCCTTTATATTCTACATGGACCCCATGACATTGAATTACTTGGTAAACTAGCCCATTTTACAAGGGTACATATGTGGGTAGGTCCTGTTGTTTTAATAATTTGAGTTTACGGTTGTTGTGAAACCGGGTAAGAGTAATTTGGTACTTGAACACTTATCAACAAATGATTTAGAGGAGGATGCACATAACATTGAGCATACAATGCTAGATGTACAACTTTTTAGGTTACAATGTGCGCCTTCTGAATTAGAAGATATTGTTGTATTTCTCAAAAAGGTATGGCACCAGGAGGAAAGAATAATTTGGAAAGGAAGAAGTTAGCCATATGTGCATCACCCTACATATTAATTAGTGGAGACTTATATAAGCTAGGCCGCAGTGAGGTTTTACACCAGTGTTTGTTAGAACATGAGTGCATTGCAATCATAGAGGAAGCATGTGATGGGATTACAGGAGGACACTATGCAGGGAATGCCACCTTGCATAATATTATATTAGAAGGGATTTTATGGGAAAGCATCTACTAGGATTGTATTAAGTTTTGAAAGGAATGTGACCATTTCTAGCACCTTGAAAAACCAGAAGAAGAGATGAGATTCCCTTGAGAGTGATAGCTAGTGCAAAACCATTTGAGAAGTGGGTGATTGATTTTGTAGGACCGATTTCACCTCCCACGTGAAAGACTCATTCACACTATATCATTACTTATACTGATTAATTAACAAGGTGGGAAGAGGCAGCACCTACAAAGTATTACACAACAACCACAACAATGAGATTCCTGTGGGAAAACATAATCAGTAGGTATGGGTGTCCTTTAATCCTGACTATTTATAGAGGCACACACTTTTTGAATGAGACGGTCAATATTTTGTCCAAGAGCGCATGGAAAAGGTAATGTAGTTGGAAAAAAGGTGATCACTTTCTAGGTGGAGTTAGATGACTGAGAAGGCATGACAAAAATCATGGCATGGTTGTCGTATAAAATAAAAATTTTGAGGTTGGGCAGATGGTCTTGATTTATGACTCTAAATTTCTACACCACCCTAGGAAATTGAAATTCCATTGGTTAGGACCATACATCATCTCATACATCCTTGATTATGGTGCATGTCAGTTACAAGTGCTTGATGGGACGAGGTTACCAGGTTATTTCAATGGGAGTAGGTTGAATCCCTACTATAAATAAGGCTTATGTGTAGTAAAAAATAAGGTAGTATTTCCAATTAGATTAGATTTCCTTCTAGTATGTTTTATTTTGGTTGTTTCCTTTGTCATCACTTTTGGCTTTGTGTTGTGCGTTCTGCGTTGGTGGCTAATTTCATTGTAAGAGGTTCCGTGCGTAGGGGACCACACATATTATTTTGTGTGGGGTGAAGTAGCATATATATTGAACATGGTTGACAAAAACATTGATAGTGTCTTTGTTAGAAAAATTAACACAAAGACAAAAGAAAGAGAAACATAATGGCTAAGGTGTGTAAATTTGTGCGGTTATGAAGGTGGGTTGAAATAATATAAAGACCAAAACAAGGGAAGGATCAAAAGGTATGACATAAGGTAGGCACCATTATATTAAAGTACTTAGTAGACATTGTAGAGGTTATGTACTTCACAAGGTGACATGTATGAAGAAGGTTAGTGGCACTTAAGTGGTAGTGGATCACTTAAAGGTTATAGCTACAAAGCGTGAGGGGAAGTTGTGAAAGTTGACTTAAGTGAAATAAATAAATTTATCAAAAAGTAACATTAGGACACATGGTCGGAGGAACTCTAAGGCATCGATAAAGTATAAATAAGAGATAAGAATAGTCATTTCGACTACTTTTCTTTTAGATAATTAATTTTGTGCTCCCGAGCTCAAAGTGCGATGAGGGTTTTACAAAGAAGAATGACGTGAAGCACTATCATGAACTAGTGGACTTGTGTAAGTTGTAGTGTAATCTTGTGGCATAACAAGAAGGGGAGAAGAAAATAGAGCAGGAAGGAGGTAGCCTGAAAGAGAAGTAGAGAAATTGTCGAGTTAGGGCATTCAAAAGAAAGGGACATAACACCTAGGGCACAAATGAAAAATGAGAGGGAGATGGCACCAAAGAAGGATCAAACAAAGAAACCAGTGGTGGAAAAGGAGGATCCTGTGGATATCTACTCGAGATGCAGTACCCTCCTAGAGTTATTAAGGCCAAAAAGTGGATATCAAAGTTATATAAATGTAAGATGAGAGAATACAACCACGAGAATGATTGATAATGAAAATATGATGTGGCTAGACCTATTGTTAGACACTTCGATGGTGGATGATCTTGGAAACCATAAGGTTGAAAAATTAGTGCAACAAGCACTATAAAAGACTTGAGTTTTATAGCTATGGGAATTTCCCTTATTTTCCAAACTGCCCCATTTTTCAGGTGGTTAATGTTGCGGATGCACAAAGATTTATTCTACTTCGTGGGAAGAAGAATGAGTATCAAATTCCATTTTATTTGGATGATTAGGGGCTTGTGGAACACTGGAAAGGATATGGAACTGATTTATGTGCCAGTGCCAAGATTAAGGAGGTGGAAAAAGATAAATTATGATAAGGGGGTAAGGGCACGAGTAATTGGAGATCTCCTGCACCCAACATTGAGATTTGCCTCTCGATCATTATATGTAACAAAAAGGTGGACATACATTAACCAGAGGTTCTTGTACGTGGCCTATAGGGTGTTTAAGAGGGCACAATACAATGTTGCCCAATTTATTTCAAATGGCATTATCAAAGAGGTGCACATACAAAATGAGGTAGGAATGAAGATCACTTGGGATCCATCCTACTATTAATTGTGTTCTAGGAGATTGGTGTCCCAGATGGACTAGATGAGAACATTTGGGTTCACCCTCTTGTGCATGAATCCCTTGCAGTCCAATTCACAAAATTCACCTGCAATGGAACCATCTCAAGTGCTTACAAGGATCATATGAATTTATGGTTTGATTAATTTTGTGGAGCTTTTGAAAAAAAGTGGTGCATTCCCCATAAGTTACCACAAGTTGTTAGAAACAAGGTAAAAAAATTTATCACCCAACACTTTTCCTTAGAAAGGTTTATGATGGCTAAAGAGAGATGGGGTTGTGGTGAAAACTCACCTTTCCATTCACAACTAGATATATGAAGTGTGTCATAAAGCTGGATCAAGGAAGCGTAAAATTTGATTCTTTATGCAAACAAGGTGGATGCTGATGTCCACATGTTGCACATTACATATAAGTATGGAACTTGACCTACCTACGTCAAAGTTTTGGAACCATATTTTCGGACTTACACCCACAAGCCAACGATATCATCAAGGGGTATTTCCATCAAGAGTTTGTATAGCTGCTCCCCAAAATAAAAGGAGGGATTGAGGTGGAGGTTATAGACTCTCCCTTTCCAAATCCATGGGAGACGCCAATCACACCCATGAATAAGTGTAGGAGGAAGAGGAAGAGGAAGAAGAACAAGATGAAGGAAGGTTGGATACCTCCAGAAAGAGGAAGTACTACACGCACTGAAATGAGAGCAAGGGCACCAGTACTTCTAAACAGGATGGTGTCAAGGCCTCATTTGTGAGGATGTAAAGAGGAGAAGGAAAAGAGGAGGAAGAAAAGGAAGAACTGGAAGAAAAGAGACAAAATACACCCGATGCATCAAGCCCCACAATAGGCTTAGAGGAAGGAGAGGAAAAAGACCCCACCAATTTCAAAGAGGAATTAGAAGCGTAACTAGAGGGAGAGGAGAGGCGAGGCAAATACTTTGGATGCGGGAGAGGTGTGAGGAGAAGGAGAAGAAAATTCTGTAGGGGCTAATAATATTCCATCGCATGAGGCTTCTACACCATAGAATGCTAGCCAAAAGGGAGATAAAGGGGACTCCTTTACTATACGGGAGAATAATAGATTCACCCATACGGAAAAGAAGCAAATAATCAAATGCAAAGCTATAAGAAAGAATTAAACACTCATGTCACCACACATGTAATTTTTGGATGACCCCACAAAGGTCTCGTGTGCAAGATTCCAGGCCACCCTCCCACAAAAAAATTTCATGGTTGGGATTTGATGGATCAAGATGGGGGTGTTCCTAGGACTAGGAAGATGCTTAGCTGGAGCATGTATTGCCATCCCAAGGAACCTATGTTTGAGTTCAAAATCATGTGATCAAGACCATTCACTTAAATAATAAGGGAGGAGATACATATAAAGTGGTGGATCCTAACCACCTCATAGATGAGTAGGCATGTAATGCTTTGTAAAATATTTCTTCGAAGTAATCCCACATAGTCTAGATATAGGGGCCACTATTCAGACCTTGATCATAGAGAAGAAGAGTAAGGAGAAGGAAATATATAGGTTGCGCCAGGGGTTAAGGGGAGAATAGGTGCTGATGAAGGAAGCGTATGACCGAGCTAGTGCCCTCATGAAAAATATTCGGGAAAAAGTCCAACGTTGTTGAGCCAAAGCCATGAACAATTATGGGGATGAAATGGAGTACCTTAAAGACCTCATGGGGATATTACTCATTAACATTATGGATGACGTGGGCCCCACAGCTATAGATATCACAAAGGAAAAAGAAGAAAACAAGGTCGCAATTGAATCCCGGATCATGGAGTTAGAATATTTTATCTCCCAACTCAAGGAGGAGAATATACTAACAGATGGGGGTTTCAATATCTGTAGAAAATTTGAGCCAATTATCGATGCATGGGTGACATAGGAAGAGGAATCCTTCGATGTGTTATAGGAGACCATACCCACCAACAAGGTGGAGTATGCACAATTGGTCATCAACACCATGACCCAGAAGGAGAAAATCAAGACAAAGTGCAAAAATGTGTACTTTAGAATTGGCGAGCTCCGAGACTTTAAAAATGAATGGATGGATAATTTCAAGGGTGTTTGCACAGAGCTAGGGATGACCATTAACACGTTGAAAGGGAAGGTGGAAGAAATCATCCAGGACCAGGTGCCTAGTATTGTAGGTGAAGCGTCAGGAAAGGCCTTATCGGAATTGAAGGCCTAGGAGAAATTAAAGGACGAGATAAATTCAGAATTCCCTGAAATCCTTCAATTGGTCATGTAGCATTCCCCCATTATTAAATTTTGTACTCATATTATTTCTCTACCACTATTCTTTATTTTTTCAAGCAACATTCTTACTCTCGTCGGTTTTAGTTAACATTTTTTCGAGAAGCACATAGATTTTCTTAGGACGGAAACTAGTTTAGTGTGGGATAATGTTGGACCCCTAAAAGTAACTAAGTACATAAGGCATGAAGCCTTATGGAATGTGGAAATAGGGTGTGAAGGAACACACATAAATATTTCTTAGAGAGGCGTGAAGGCTCGTGCATGGGTAAGATGGAGTCGGGACTTAGTAAGTTTTGGACAAGAAGAAAATACATGCATAGAGAGTGAACGAAAAAAGACCAGATAAAGATATGGATAAGCTATGGAGACTTGCAAATCAAGGAAAGGATATTCTAGGGAATCAATATAGTTATCATGAAAGGATGAGGAGTCAAAGTTGTTAAGGATTAGCTGGCACATGCATGCTAAAGGAACTCAATTGAGGGAAATGCATGGCAACATCTAGCACATTCCCGAGTAGTGGTAGAGAAATGATAAAATGATGAAAGGATTCCATCAAGATTTTGCAGGTGATGATGGGAGTTTAAGAGAAGATTCCTTCAAATGCTTGACATAGAGGGTATTTCTATAAAAAGGAAAAAAGGGGATATAGTTAAGAGAGATGGATAGGGAGGATGGATGTGGAGATAAATGAAAGTGGGACTGAGAGGGATATAGATGTTGTGCAATGAGTAATGGTGAGTGGTGTGATGAAAATAAAGCTCTGCTACTATGAAAATTTCCATGAATGGAACTCTTTTTGATGTAATCTTGGCCACCATACTTTGGTTCATAAATATAATGAAGTAATTCTGTAACGCTCTTGTAGCAGATCTTGATTTGTGTTTTTCCCTTATGTTCATGTGTGTGTTACAGGTTTTCTTGATGATATTCATGGGT
Organism: Taxus wallichiana var. yunnanensis; assembly: GCA_018340775.1. NCBI lineage: Eukaryota > Viridiplantae > Streptophyta > Pinopsida > Cupressales > Taxaceae > Taxus > Taxus wallichiana. The sequence continues at coordinate 122,790,814 of CM031243.1, read as the reverse complement.
TGATTCTACTTTCATTTAGTTGATCATGTTAATATATGCTTGGAATGCATTAGGCTAGGATTTAGTGCTTACATCTTAAATCCCATGGATGAGTGCATTTACCCTCTGGTTGCAATACATTCCCGTGTAAGAAATAACATTCTCATGAAGCTCACATAAAGGAGGGGCTTGACACTTGCGTGCGCCTCGGGTGAGCTCTAGACTAATCTGGATGATATGGCAACGAGCTTGGGATTGCTTCTAAAACAGGCAATTATAATAGAGAATACAATGTTTTAGCAATGAACAAATGTTAGTATTATAGCTTTTAATGTTATTTTACACTTTTTTTGTAGGCTTATATATAATAAAGAGCTAGTGACATAGATCATAGAGAAAAGTGATGAAATAAAGCTGTTCTTGAGCTAAGATGGATGAAAGCTATTTCCATTCTTCTTCATATCATTTTCTTCTATCCCAAAATTTTCTTCTTCAACATCACCTGGGGTAATATGGATTATTTTTATTCCCCTTCCACCTCCATTTTTATTCTATCCATTTAATTCATCTTTTTGATCATCGATGAAGCTCTTTCATCATCCCATCGACATTCAAGGGGGCATCCTTAATTCTACTAATTCTTCTTCCATTCCATTCAAAATTTACTTGTTTATTATTTTCTACTATGTTTGAAGTGACGTTGTTTACACCACCCAAAGAGGGACAAATGTAGACATCTAAAATTTTCCTACATATTTTTACAACTAAAATTCTACTAATTACCCTTTTTCCCTTCATTTCCATTATAATTAGTGATTTCCCACTAATTAACTAATTTTTCCTCCATTTTGGTCAATTAATGACACTTTGTTAATTAACTAGCCTTTACTTCACTCGAATGCCAATTAACGACACTTCGTTAGTTATAATCCTCTTTCGATCAAATAATTAACTATTATTAGTTAATTAAGCCTATTTACCCTTGTATTTAATCAATAAACCCTCTTATTGGTTAAAACCCCCCTTTCAACCATTCAAAATCACCCCATTTCCCTCTAAATCACTTCTAATATATTTCTAAGCTTATCTTAGCCTATTAATTAATCCTATTTGATTAATTAAAGCACCCCCAACTCCCATGAGTTACTAATCACTTGTTAATTATTCTAATCAAGATTAATTCTTCTAATTCTACTTTATCCTTTATCCCACATGCACTAGTTTGCAAGCTTCTCCCAAATTGGAAAACTATATAAAGGACCCTCCTACATTCTTTCACACCTATACCACACTTTGATTAGTAATTTATACAAGCTTATGATAAGATCCTTCTCCATTCTTGGGAACAATTACTTCATCTTTGCATCCATTCTCTCATTTTTAAGTAGAAAGGGAAATCTAAGAATGGCCTATTGGAACATAATGATTAAATGGTTTGCCAACCCTTAATTAATATGGGTTCATCACTATTATATAGGTTAAATATTTAATAATATGAAATACTTTTCTATTATTAAATATTCATATCTAGGTAATATACATTAGGTAGGTGTTTAATAATGTGATTCATTTATGTTTATATTTATTAAATACACTCACCTAGGTATATGTGTCAACCATTTAGGTTGAAAAGGTGGGTCAAGAGACATACCCGATCACCTTATATAAAAAGGACTTTAAGTCCTCATTTGATATATTCGAGAAATATATCAAAGGTGTGCAAATCAAGTGATTTGATTTTACCCTTGGTAAATAGGGTTTTAAGGAGGAGGTGATCTTACTGGATGTAAAATAAGTTCTCTAAAGTAAAAGGTTATTTTCAAAGTGGTTTTTACCCTTTTGGGGTTTTCCACTATAAATATTGTGTCACATGTGTTATTTATTTCATGTAAGTATTTCTTTATTTATTTATGTTATGATGTAATGTTTATTTAAATATTTATTGTAACATTATATATTATGTAAGTTGATTAAATCTGTATTTATTAGAATCCTCAAATTCTAACATGGTATCAGAGCAAGGTAAATTAAATAAATTAAGATCAAATGGTTTGTATTTTATATATTTAATTTTTACCCTTTTTTAACCAACCCGGAAAGGTAAATTAAATAAATTAAGATCAAATGTTTTGTATTTTATTTATTTAATTTGTACGAGTTTTTTCAACTAACCCGGAAAGGTAAATTAAATAAATTAAGAGTAAATTTTTTATATTTTATTTATTTAATTTGTACTACTTTTTCAACCAACTCGAAAGGTCAATTAAATAAATAAAGAGCAAATGTTTTATTTTTTATTTATTTAATTTTTACAGTTTTTTTCAACCAACCCAGAAGGGTATTTAAAATAAGTTCAACCTAAAAGTTTTACTTTGTGAAGAATCAAGGTGAATTCACAGGTGGAAATTTTAGAAACTTCTTACCTTCCGTGAAAACTTGTGTAGAGGTAGAGGTAAAATATTTGAAATATTTTCTTATATAGTTTTAATATGTGCAGGTTGAATTTTTCAATGGTAAATGAAGGAGGAGACAAAGCTCCATCAAAATAGGATTTGAAGTTTTTTCATTAGATATGTGAAAAATGTTGTCTCCTCTGTAAATTCTAAGTGGCCTAGTAAATGTTTTAAATCTTTTTTTCATGAGGGCCCCATAATAAGGGTTATATGTATTTTTAAAAAAAAAAGTATATATAATATAGTTTATAATTTTTAATAGACTATATGTTATTTTTTATTTACATTATATTAACTATAAATCCCTTTTTTTTAAAAAAGTGAATATTTTTACATTATAAATTATAATAGGTTAATATAATGTATTAAAATATAACCTCCCTAATATTATATAGAAGAAGAAATTATGGAATTTTCACATTCTAGAAATACACAACAAGTTTTGACTCCATTAAATTTGATGGTCAAATGAACATCACAACAGACCAAACATAAGGCAGTATGACGGTCATTTAGACGTCAAATTTAATCTAGCCGGATCTTTGTCTACATTATTTTTTTCCATAATTTGTAAGTTGTTTTACATTCTTAGGGGTTTCTTCTTCACTTATATATGGTCAGAAAATTGTTTATATAAGTCTCGGGTATAATGCAAAGCCTTATATATTGCGAGTTATTATTTTGATCATGGGTGGTTAATTAATATGCATTGTAATGAAAAAATTAGTTATGATTAAATAGTTTATGTAGATCTATAAAATTTAGATATATTTATTTTTTAAAAGTTTTTATTTGTAAAAATATGTATCTTTGTGGTACATTGTATATTATAATGCGGTGTGTTTTACGGTTCAAGAAAACAATGGCGTCCAAATATTTCTATCTTGACAAAACCCAAATCTGAATGGAACCAACTATAACATTTAGAAGATCAGGGGTCAAATCAAAACTTATGCTAGGAAACTTTGGACAATTGTTTCTGGATCTGAAGTTGCTCCCATCGGTCATCAAGCAACTCGTAGATAACATGAATACATTTTTGTAACGAATGCGGGAGGCTCTTTTCACAATTTTGTGCAATGTGAATGATGAGTACCTTCTACACATTGGTAATATTGAACATCTAAAAGAGGTATGGACACAATTAGAATCCATGCATGAAGGTACGTGTTTATCTAAAATTATTAAATTAATTTTAGAATTGCTTACAACTCCTATGAAAGGAGATGAAAAAGTAGTTGATTTCTTAGCCAAAATTAAAAATATTAAAGCACAATTAGATGGATGTAATTGTTATTTAATTAGTGAAAAATTAATCTACTTTATTGTTCAGTTAAATATACATGAAAGATTTAAGAATTTTATTTCTATCTTGAACTCTAAATATCAAAACAAAAATGATCTACCTGATTTAAATACCTTGAGTTCACTTTTGATATAGGAAGAGAAAGTGATGATGAACTTTGACTCTAAGGAGAATGCCTCTCAGGCACTTCTTGCTCAGAATTCAAAGTTCAAACCTCGCAAGCCCTTCTCAGATCAAAAATTTAGATCTAAATCTTCTTTTGTTGATAAGAAAAGTTTTTCTTTTGATCAATTGTGTGTTAGCTTTAGTGGTAAATGTCACAAATGTGGTAAATTTGGACATAAAAGGAAGATTGCAAAACTAATAAACCTATCCATAAAAATAAAAAACAAATTGTTTCTTCAAAATACAATTTAAGGAAAAAGGATAGCTCTAATGATATTCCTAAAATGATTGCATTATATGTTGCGTTGTATTCTTCCTCTAATTTTGAATGGATTCTAGATTCAAGTGCATCAAATCATATGACTGGTGTTTCAAATTCTTTATTTTATGTTGTGAAAATTAATGAACATGTGTATCTTGGTTATAACTCATCTTAGAACCAATAGAGAAAGGGAAAGTAAAATTTTCTAATGGTGTGTTGAATAATGTTTTATTTATTCCTAAGCTCAAAAAGAACCTTTTATCATGTTCTCAATTAACTCATGATGGTTTGACTATTCAAATTTTGAAAGATACTTACTATATCAAGGATAGTAATTATAATATAATAGTTGAAGGAATTCAAAGAAATGGTTTGTATACTTTTGATGATTTCTTTTCTGCATCTTGTTTTATTTCTCAAAGTTTGAATAATTCAAAACTATGGCATGAAATATTAGTACATGTTAATTATAAAAGTTTATATGAAATGGCTAGATATAATCTTGTGAAAGGTTTTCCTATGTTGTCTTCTTCTCATGATGCGTGTGAAGGGTGTTTACACTAAAAAAGTACTAAACCCTTTCACTCACATCTTGAAGAGAGTTCTTATTCCCCACTAAAACTTATTCATAGTGATGTTAAGGACCTCTTGAAGTAGATTCATTAAATGGTTCTTTATATGTTGTGACTTTCATTGATAATTTCACCATGATGATTTGAGCATATTTTCTTAAACATAAATCTGGTGTACTAGGAAATTTAAAGAATTTAAAGCATCTATTGAAAACTCTTAAAATTATAAAATTAAGAGACTTAGAACAGATAATGGGGGTGAATATGTTAGCAAAGCATTTAAAATTTTTGTATTGATTATGGTATTAAAAGGGAATTAAATTCTCCTCATTCTCCCTAATCTAATGGTGTTGCAAAACATAAGAATAGGACTATTTTAGATATGCCTCGCACTATGCTTCATTCTGCTAGTCTTCCCAAATTTTTGTGGGTAGAAGCAATGAACACAACAATCTACATTCTAAATAGGGTTCCCACCAAAGCTATTCATATTTCAACTCCTTTAGAAAAATGGTCAAATCAAAAACTTGATATTTCTCATCTAAATTTTTTTGGTAGTCCTGCTTCTTTATACATTCCTAAAAATAAAAGAAAGAAACTTGATATGACTTCTTTCTCTTGTGTTTTCATTAGATATGGTATTAACACTGCAGGTCTAAAGATTTACAACCCTATAAAAGGGAAGTAACTAAAAACGCAATGTGGGGGTTTTGGAAAAATACTTTTGTTCATCTGATAATGGTAAAGATGTTCTTAACTCTGTTAATATTTCTAATAATGGTTATGATTCTGATATTAAGAATATAGTAAATAGTCATGATTATGTTTCTTGTATTGATACTATAGATGCTTCTGAATCTCCTAACTCCTAGTTAAGAAACCAAAATAGGATCAATATGTGTTAGAGAGTTCTAATCCTATTGATCTTAGGAAAATGAATAGAAGTCATTATATGTACCTTGCATTAATGACCTTGTATGAACCTAAGCCACAAAGTTTTGAAGAAGCTTCTCGGGATGAGAAATGGATCAATGCAATGCAAGCTAAATATAATGCCCTAATTCAAAATCAAACTGGGAGTTGGTTTCACCTCTAGAGAAAATAAGTATTATAGGGTCTAGGTGGTTATACAAAGTAAAATATAATACAGATGGTAGTATTGACAAACATAAAACTAGACTTGTTGCTAGAGGTTTCACTCAAAAACCTGGTATTGATTATGTTGAGACATTTGCCCTTGTAGCTAAAATGAGTACTTGTTAGGACCTTATTTGCAATTGCTGCTCAATTTGGGTGGGAAATCCACCAAATGGATGTGAAAAATACCTTTTTGAATGGTGATTTAAAAGAAGAACTTTACATGTCTCAACCTAAAGGATTTGAAGAAACTAGTAAAGAAAACTATGTTTGTAAATTGAAAAAATCCTTGTATGGTTTAAAGCAAGCTCCTAGAGCTTGGTATGTAAAAATTAATTCTTTCTTTAAATAGTTAATATTTGCTAGTTTTTCTTCCGACAATGATATATTCATTAAACAAGAAGGATCACATATTATCATTGTTTGTATATATGTTGATCGTTTTCTTATGATTTAGTGATAATCCTTCTTTAATTTGTAGAATTAAAGAAAATTTGAAATAATACTTTGAAATGACTGATTTAGGTCTCTTACATCATTTTCTTGGCATGACTATATTTCAAGATAAACATTCTATTGTTATTTCTCAAGCACAATATGTAACCAATGTACTTGAAAAAGTTTAACATGATTGATTGTAAACCAATTTCTACTCCTATGGAAGTTAGACTGAAAATTGATCCTAAACCTGCATGTGAAAAATTTGATCCTACTTTATATAGGTAGTTAGTTGGTAGTTTGATATATCTAACTATCACCAGACCAGATATTTCCTATGTAGTAGGAATTGCTTCTAGGTTTATGCAGGAACCTTATAGAGATCATTGGAATCTTGAAAAAAGATTCTTAGATATATTAAAGGTACAATCAATTATGGGTTGCATTATACTAAGAATGAAAATGCTAACTTATATGGATTTTGTGATTCTGATCATGTTGGTGATGTATTGGATAGAAAATCTACTTCAGTTATGTGTTTAAATTTGGTGCAGGTGCCATTACTTGGTGCAGCAAAAAGTAGCCAACTATTTATATCTCTTCAACAAAAGTTGAGTATAGAAGTGCAATGGAAGCTGCAAAAAAGGCTTTATGGCTAAAGAGGTTGTTCGATGAGATAAAGATGAAGGATCCATGTAGTGTTCCTTTGTTCTGCGATAACAACCAAAGCACCATATCTCTTACACATAATCTAGTACAACATCAGAGGATGAAGCATATTGAAATACATATACACTTCATCTATGAGAAGGTGCTAAGTGGTGAGATAGATCTCAAGTTTGTGCTAATTGAAGAAAAAGTTGCTGATATCTTCACAAATCCCCTAAGTGCTATAAAGTTTTGTCACTTTCGTGAAAAACTTGGATTATTGGAGGTGCCATTGAGGGGGAGTGTGCATGACAATGTCACCTCCTAATGGAACTTGTTTTTGTAAAAAGACCTTTGGGAATTTGTAAAAAGACCTTTGGGCAAGTGTAAAAAGACCTTTACGCATGTATACCTCCTCGGCTTCTTTTTTAGAAAGAAGTGTAGAAATATTTTAATGGTAGTCTTGATAAACTCTTTAGTGCTATTGATTTTACTGGTAAACATCTAGTACAAACATATTATTAAGAAGGTCCGTGGTTATAAAAGGCTCATATATGTTTGGGTTCAATAACCTTTTATGAGAACCTATGGGAATATGTAAAACTCACAAATCATACTTAGCCACTAATCATCGGATGATCTTTGGGATTCCAATTTTTTTGTATCAAAAGGTAACTTGAGTATGATGAAGGTGTTATAATTCCTTCACTCGATAAGCTAGCCTAAAACCTTTATAGTTTAAGGATTATAAATCTTGTAGTGTACCACGGAAGGTAATCTATTGGCATATGTTATCCCACTTAACATTAAGGGGGAGTGTTGGAACATAATGACTAAATGGTCTAGCCAAACCTTAATTAATATGGGTTCATCACTATTATATAGGTTAAATATTTAATAATATGAAATACTTTTCTATTATCAAATATTCATACCTAGGTAATATACATTAAGTAGGTATTTAATAATGTGAATCATTTATGTGTATATTTATTAAATACACTCACCTAAGTATATGTTTCAACCATTTAGGTTAAAAAGATGGGCCGAGACACACCCGATCACCTTATATAAAAAGGACTTTAGGTCCTCATTTGATATATTCGAGAAATATATCAAAGTTGTGCAAATCAAGTGATTTGGTTTTACCCTTGTAAATAGGGTTTTAAGGAAAAGGTGATCTTACTTTGGATGTAAAATAAGTTCTTTGAAGTAAAAGATTATTTTTAAAGTGGTTTTTACCCTTTTGGGGTTTTCCACTATAAATACTTGTGTCACCTATGTTATTTATTTCTGTAAGTATTTCTTTATTTACTTATGATGTAATGTTTATTTAAATATTTATTGTAACATTATATAATATGTAAGTTGATTAAATCCGTATTTATTAGAATCCTCAAATTCTAACATGGCCTTGTAGCCATTTTTTGGTGATATTCTTCCCTCTCTTAGGAGATCAAAAACAAAATTTGATTACTCATGATCCAAAGAGGCTCATGTTTAGAATTAACCATACATTTAATAGTATGAATGGTTATCATTGGATGATTTCATTCATGTTTATACAATAATTAGCTAATTTATTTAAGCTATTATCTTTATGTACTTATTATATTAAATTTGTTTTGAAGCTACTTGGTGTTAGTTACATTCGATATCTTAGTTATTTTAGTATGCATACAACCTCACCATTTTAGAAACATTTAGGCATAATTTTACAAATTAGGAAATAATACAAAAGAGAATGAATTACCTCTATACTCTCCACATGTGTTTCACAACCGACTGGAAACAATAATAAATAAGATCAAATAAATATACCAATAATAAAAAGATCTAGCACGTAAAGTACAAAGAATTGCACAAGATAGGAGATAAGAGTGAATTATCTTGTATCAAGAGATCTGGATTGATTCTAGGTTGGAAAATAGGTTGGAAAGGATAGATCTGATCCATACAAGCTTTTTCTAAGAAAATGGGATCTAGAAGCTCTTTAGATGGGAGTGCCTAGATGTGGGCAGGACCACGCAGTAATGGTGTCTAAACTAGGCACTAGTGTCTTAGTAGATGTTCTAATTATGTTATTTTCAAGGTTTGAACTTATCTTCTTCCTTTCATTATCTCGCAACATCCAATTCATTGTAGGGTTTATGTGTTACATATATAACTATAAAACAAACCCTAGCTACCTACACAAGGCTTAAGCAAACATTAGATGGAATAAATAATACATATGTTTGAGTAATACTGACCTTGGAAATCACCCCAATGTGATTTTCACTGAAATCTACACTACATTTCATACTCTATGTATTTCTTGTGTGTGTGTGTGATTTGAATTATGTTCCTTGAAGCTAGGTTACCTTTATGCTATTCACACCAATATAACGGGCTACAACTACTTCCCCAAGATGAATGTGTGAGATGAAATCCATAAATAGATCTTCATATGCAGTGAATGATACAACCCAAATGCATTCTTTGAATGTTTTCTCTTTCCCAAATAGTAGGTAGTAAGTATTAGCCTCAAGATTGTCCAACATCTAATGATAGTAAGTCATGTATATATATGATTCCTTTGTTTTAATTTCAACATTAACAATAAGAAAATTCAACCCAAAGTAATAAGAAAGATTTTAGAAAAGGTATCAAATGATGTGACATTTGAAAATCAATAAAAGGAGGGAAAATGATAAAAGCACCCAAAGGGGACAATAGCACCTAGGCGCTCCTATCCCTAATGGGTGGTATTTTTTGGGATATAATGGTAAATATAAAGTTTGGTCATATGTTTTCTAATGTCTAAGAGTAAAGTGGTCATTCCAAAAAAACAAATAAGAAGAACAAGTAAGAGGATAAAGAAATGTAAAATAAAAACATGTTCTCTTAACAATTAGTTTTATCACTTAGGAATCATGCATATAACAACATACTTAGAGGCTTGATGTAAATAGAAAGTGTGTGATTTTATGACTACATTTTCCCCCACTTTATGTTGGTGAATGAATATTTGGTAGCATAAAGTAGATAAGTAGAGCAAGGAATATCTTGTAGAGAGTCGAAGGAATTGTATATTGTATATATATTCATTATTTAATTACCTTAATTAAACTAATTTCCACCTCACCTAGACACCTCACCCCACCACCTCACCTAGACACCATCATAAACCTATTCTTAGCATGTTTCCTTTTACTAGGACTCAATATCCACTCACCATAACTAACTAAGACTTAGTCCTACCTACCTTAATTAACTAAGACTTAGTTCAACCCTAAAATCACATGCATATTCTTCCTCTAACCACATTCCCACTTATCTAAGTGCAACATTCCATTTTGATCCATGAGAATAGATAGAGCTGGCCAAAAAAAGATTGCCAAGATCTGTCATTTTTAGTAAACCTAGGATTTCCCACCTTAACCAATGCCGATCAACCCTAAACCAATGATGCGGTCACCTAAACCATCATCGGTTACCATATATTCACTTTGGTAACCTTGTTTGAGAGGTTGGAAGAATTATTCAAGTCTTGGAGAAGAGATCTACATGCAAGCATGCACTAGAGCACTCTCTGCACATCCAGACACCCTAAACTAAACCAACAAGCACTTGATCTAAAAGGAAAGCATTCATGGTAACATTCTTGGGAAGCACAACCATGGAAATAACCACCGGTTACATGGATCAACCATCACCTCCATCCAACAACTAGGTCTATGCAAAACACCAGTAAGTACCTTTAGATCTGCACCTTCCCATATTTATTTAGATTAGTTTCTTCATGTTTGTTTGAGGGTTCTAGTCTCCCTTACATCCCATCATCTCTCACCCTCCTAAAATCCCTCCACCCAATCACCTACAACCTTTTAACCCCCCATACCTAACTCCAGACACCTCTGACTACCCCTAGCATTTCCATCTACCTCCCCATTATCTGTTCATTCTCTGGGAAATCCCAAAGAATCACCAAAACCCACCTTCACTAAGTTTCCATCAGCCCGACCCTACCGATGCTGCGGTTAACCCAAACCATCATCGGTTTCCTCTCAACGACATCGGTCATACCATACCGACATCGGTCTCTCTATGTCTGGAAAACCTTCCTATAACAACAACCTCATACCTTTCACCCAAACAACCCAAATCACCTAAAGCTTGACCTGACCTATCCCAACCACTTTATTTACCTATCTGACTTCCAGATCTGATCATAACCTAGCTTGTTAGATTAGATTTGTTTATTGTACTTGAATGAGATACCTAAATCATATCAACTATAGTAGGACATTATTGGTTCATATTATTTCTTGCATTAAGTTGTTTTAAACAATGGATTGACAACCATCTAGGAAGTATCACACTTCTCAGATCTAGCATACACTAGGCAGTCCACTAACATATATTGTTTAATATTCCTTTTGTGGTCTTGTTTGTATTCAGGTAGTTCCTCCTAGAAAAAGGAAGTTCTCACAATCAACATTGGATCGGGAAATCAGAACGCATGCACTCTACCTTCCACCTTCACTCACAGGTATTCCTCCTCACCCTTACCTTATCTATTTTTTTCTCTTACGTACACACACTATTCGGTGAAACATTTTGGCACACCTAGTGGGACCCATTTGGGTTCTTTGCATTGTTCATTCTTAGGGAATCATTTTGTGTTTATTTATTTTTGAAATATATTTCACATTAAATATTCTCCCTTGGAAACATTCTTCTTCTCCTATCTGTCTCAGTGACACTCGTAGTTTGGATTAAAAAGAACACTTCTTTTTTTTTTGTATTGCATTAGTGAAAGACATACTCTTTCCTATTCATTATTGCTCTCATCGAATATAATTTGTGGATTTGGGTTTAAAATTTTTTGCATTTCATCCTTGTATGTTGCATTTTAGCTCACATTTAAAAATGAGGGCAACCTATATGTTGGAAGTCATGCCCAGCTGATGGTTGACACAATTGAACCATAGAAAGCACATTTCTCTCTTCTCTCTCTTTTCCAAACCACACAAATTTGAATTTACACATCTTCTTAAACAACATCCCACCTAGAAGAAGTTGTCAATGATCACACATGATCAGAGGATTGATAGTGGGCACCCAATTGGTTATCTCTGTCCAATCATCACCTCAGAGAAAGGACCACCCCCACCATAACATAACCTGAAACCTCACCTTTTAGATTTCCTTCTTCATAGGATGCCTTCCCAACCAAAAACTTGTTCTAAATTCACAAGTCAGTCTAAATAGCATAAGCTAAAACAAACATAAATTCACTTTTAGGATTACGTGTTTTTCTTAGCTTTGTTCTTGACTTGCATTTTGAGGTGTGAGTTACGATTCTCCATTTTTCTTCTTCCTTTCACACTCCCCATCATAGCTGGAGTATTCTGGTTATTTCTGAGTGTGTCAGACCTTATCTAGTCATTCTCAAATTTCTGGGTTGATCCTTTATCTAGTTTTAATTCACAAACATCCATTTTTTCATTTCTTCTCATTTCATAGTAACCGTCATCAGTCCAACGTGACCATCGTCGGTTTACATCTGACCATCATCGGTTTACCTAACCGGTGTCGACTTCTAGCTATTTTGGTTATTTTACCTGAAACAACCTTCATCACCTATTCTTTTCTACTTTTGGTCCTTAGGACACCATCATATCACCTAACATTCTAATATCTCTATCAGATAGTTTTCCCCAGTTCATATTCATCAATTTTATTTCATTTTTTGAAACTGGTACTTTCCATAGTGACCGGTATCGGTTATCATAACCATCATCAGTTCCCTTTAACCATCATCGGTCATATTAACCATCATTGTTTTCTGTGTTTGATTTTTAATCAAAACACTGACCATATTTACCCCCCGGACTTCATCCTTCTCTACTTTTGTTGTTTTTTGTCATTTACAGAATACAGTCTTACCAGGTCAACACTAATTCACATGGTGTTGACTCACAACCAAACTAATGCCCTTGTATTTCATGCCAGCCATCAACCACTCCCACCTAGTCCATCACCACCATCCATCCTGTCACCTATGGATCGACTCAACTTATCCCCATTGCTACCGGTGATGAGGAGTTCACAAGACTCCTTGATCAGAATCCCATGGCCCTACAATACTATCTCTCCCACTCATCTACCCGGACTCCTCAGGATAGTTAATATATGACATGCCCATATCTATCCCTCCTTCCCTCACACCCACTTCCATGTCGCTACCACCACTAGTTTGGTGCTGCCCTCATCCACATCACCCCATGTGGTCTCTCAGTTAGGTTCCACCTCTTCCATAACTTCTACCCCAATGATGTCTATTACACCCGTGATGTCAACCATTCCTTCACCAAATACCTTGAGCATAGCCCCATCCACCCCCTTTTCCTCGTATGTACCAGTGGCATCACAACCACCTCTAGTGTCGGCAACCCACACCCCTTTCCAAAATATGGTTCTTTCTATCCCTCAGTCTCTACCACCCATTACCACAGAGTTGTTGTGACCACCCCACCTATTTACATGCATCATCACCAACCCCCAATCTCATCTTGTCACTTATTCGGGGTACATTCCACCTATATCTATCCCCCTTCACAATTTTTCATATTCCACACCCTCATGTACTGGGATGCCATCTACATCATACACCCATTATCAACCTCCCTTTACTAGGAGGCACCCATTCCTCACAACCCACCAATGACCTCATTAGGATGATGATGGAAAATGATGTAGACATTAGAAGCATCGGTTTCTGGCTCATAACTCCTTGACCTATGATGAAAATATGTAATGATCTATTCATCCATCCATTCCTATTCACTTCCATATCTTGTGCATTGGGAAATGCCTAAATTCAACCATTTTAATAGTAAAGAGGACCCACAACAACACTTGTGGTCATCATTCAAGCATGGGTGCTACCTAATTTCCCATGATGATGCTTTTCTCTTACAAACATTTCCCATGTCCCTAACAGGACCCACCTTAGATTGGTACAATAGTTTACCTAGACATTCCATCTACTCCTTCAACCAAGTGGCTCAGGCATTCCTAGACCACTTCTCGATCAATGTAGTCAAGAAGGTCACCATGACCACCTGTATTCGACATGACAGTATGAAGATGAATCTATCATCAGATTTTTTTCCCATTGGTGAGTCTTATCAACCAATTGACATTCCAGCTACCTCAAACTAAGAACTTATTGAGTTGTTCACTAGAGCTTGTGCTAGACACATCTCACCAACTCTATAGGTACAAACCTTCCAAACCTTTGATGAAGCATTCACCATGGCATGAAAGCTGGAAATTCATGCCATTGAAGAAAATAAAATCCAATTACGAAACAAGAACCCCCATTCAAATCAAATGATTCTTCTTCATCTTCAAAACCTCAAAATAACTATTCAAAGGCCAAAGGATCTTCCAATGTGGTAGTCCTCAAGGTGGGTCCATCTCATCCTTCTAATCAAGCCCAACCTTCTTCCAATCTTTCCCTATCTAGGCCTTTCAGCTCCGAGGGGGAACAATGGAAGTACACTTCAATTGGAGAGCCCTATTCTTCAGTCTTGGAAAAGCTTCTTAAAGTGGAGCCATTACACTTCCTCCCATAAAACCTCATACAGGTTTTGATCCTACCCATCCTATGCCTGCATGGTATAAAGAACATGACTACTATAATTACCATCATCAAAGGCCATAGTGATGGTAATTACATAACTTTTAAGAACATTGTCCAAGAGATGATAGATAATGGAGACCTCATCATGGACAACCCAAACACGTGTGAAAAATCAAAATTTTCACATCTTTAAAAATTTGTTCCCTAACCATAAACCATCATCTAATCAAAATAGTGAACCTTCATCCAATGACAATAATGTCCATGAAGTCCACATGGTTTTTGATATCATACCGACCATTCCTCAAATCCCACCTATTTCATCTATTGAGGAAATTTTGGCATGAGCCCTCTACCCACAAAGGAGCATACCTCTTCTACTCCTTCACCCATAGAGGAGTCCCCTTCATCTCCCCTTCACTCTCATGGAGGAACCCACACTTTCTACGATGTCATTTCACCATCTACCTCACAACCTACCGAATAGTCAACACTTTTAATTCTCTCCATCCACAGGAGAATCATCATCATCTTCTCCTCCACCAAGGAAGAAGTCTACCTCACCCCACCTATTATCTCTCCTACCCATGGGAGACTCATCAGACATGCCACTACCTGTTGGGGTTTCTCCTCAGCATCCCAAGACCCCATTGACATGATCTCATCTCTTTTTTACCTATAGAGTCCGAGGCTAGCCAATTCCCTGTCTCACAGACATATTTTATAGGGATTTCCACCAAACCAACTCCATCTTCTTCTTCAATAGTCCCATTTTCATGGTTAGATGATCACTTGGATTACGTTGATAATTCCATGCTCTGGGATGTCTTCGGCTCCCCTTTTCGACCCAAATGCAAATGTTTCCTGAGGATACTTCCATGATCTACCCAAAGGTATTTTCAGCAACTAGATCATCGACATTGACCATGCCTATTGAAATGGATTCTTCTTCATCATCTCTACCTACATCCAAACCTCTACCCACAACTAAAACCATTCCAAGACCTCAAAACCTACCCACACCTATCTCCTCACCCATATCTAGACCCATCACTACCTTGGGTGTCATGCCGACATCAAGCCTTACTCACCCACCTATCAAATTGGACTTAGCCACATCTTCCCAAACCCACACCAACATTATCCCTCCACCTAAAAAGGAAGACCCAACCTTCTAGGCCACATACACCGGTCTCACCTACCACACCTTTGTCACCTTCCCCCTTTCCATCCATCCTAGGGCCCCATCCATCAACCCTGATCAAATAGTCTCCTACCCAAGGCCAGTCAAAAGCTAAACAACCTACTACTACATCACAAGCCTTCATTACACCTCATTCACCCAAAAACAAACACCCTCACCCTCACCCATGCACTTCTTACCACCTATACCTCCACCAATTACTATCCCCCAACTTTACCTATATGACTTCAACCCATACCATCCACCCAACCTCTACCAACCACTTCCACCACACTCGGTTGTCCCCATGGGTAACCCATCCTCTTCCACCATCTACTTTCCCTTCTATCTCATACTCCTCCCATGTCACCTTTACCCAAGAAGGTGCAACCCAAAGATAAGAACCCACTACCCTCCAATAAGGTAGTCAAACCAAAACCTTCCATTGCTAGCTCTTCTACCACACCTTTACCCAAGATGCCATCAAAACCTAAGACAATACCACTTACCAAACCAGTGGACCAACCCATTCCCCCTCCTATAAAGCCTCTTCCCTCATGATCATCCACACCTTTACCCAAACCCACACTCACTTCCCATTGTGATCCATTAGCGGGGTCCTACACCAACATTTTAACCAATCTCTTAGAGACTTCCATCATCACATTACCACCACTTTGACCTTACGATCCTCTCAAACCCAAACCAAAAGGGTTTGATGAAACCAAGATTTGTGCCTATCATCATGTGTCAAGACATGATGTAGAAAATTGTAAGGCTCTAAAACCGTTCTTCTCCAACTTTTTCCTCCTGAAAAAATTTTGATGATGATGATGATTCTGATGAGGACCATGTTCCACCTTCACCTATCACCACATCATCATCCTCTTCCATTACCCATTCAATGACCAATATCTCCACCCCCACAACCATTTTATCCACCTCCAAAATTTGAGATCAACATGGTCCATATTAGAGAGTTGGCCAAATCACCACCCAAATGTCAGTGTGCCCTACTCATTTCACAAGGCTCTTATCCACCACTAGGTTTTTTCCCTCATGTCATTATACCTTTCATGGCACACCCTCTCCATCCACCTCCCCTCAGATTAACATGGTTCACGTTGCCACCCGCACTCAGAAAGAAAAAGGAAAAGAAAAAAACTAGCCCATCAACCAACCCCATGCCCAATATACCATCTACACCCACACCCAAAATCACCATTCAAGGACCTACATACCCTATCTCTGATGGGGTCACCCATCACAATGATAAAACAATTACATCAGTCCCCTCTAAAGATGTCTTTGTATGATCTCATCCAAACTTTTGAATCTCATAGACAAGCCCTTATTGAGGTTTTGTAATCCATTGAAGTTTTACCCAATGACCCCACACCAGTGGCCTCCATTATCACCCCTCACCACATGTGGCCTCACTTACCAAATCATCTCCTTCTTCTACCCCCATGCCCACTCCTCAAGTCACCACCCTCAGCTTCTCTCTGATGAGGAGATTGTACCTCTCTAGTCAGATGACCCTGATCCCACCCTTTTCATTTCCATCTATATCGATAACATATGCATATGACATGTCATGATCGATGGTGGTGCTAGCATTAACATCATCTCCTCCCACATACAATCAAATGTGCATCCCTTCTAATTATATGCATAATAACCCAGTTATGTTGCACTCCTTCAACATGCCATCACCTCCACCCTTGGCACCATTATCCTTCACATTCACGTAGGCCCTCACACTATCCCAAAACTATTCTACATCTTAGAGGGAGAGTTCCAGTATAACCTATTGCTTGGTAGACCTTGGATTCACATCATGGGTTGTGTCCCTTCAACTTTACACCACTGTGTAAAATTTTGAACATGAAGGACATAACTATACCATCCCCACTGACCATCACCATTCAAAACTTGTAACATGTTGTACCACCCAATGATGTACTTGTACTAGTCAAGGCATCTACCACTATCCCCACTTCTCCTTCACCCATGAGCCCATCCACCAATGCTTTTCCACCTCTCTCCCACATCTAACTCTTCTATTCCTACTACTACCTCAACCTCTGCAGCTGAACCCTCTACTTCCCAACCAACCACTACCCCTCTTTCCCAATCATCTAGTGAGTCATCTATCCCCGCCACCCACATATCAACTACTATGATCCCTTAGAAGGTGTTTTTCAATGCCTCACTCTGGGGGAGTACCACCTATACAATATCGACACATTCCTCACTCCACAAGAGTATGGAAACCTACACCAACACCCTCAGTTATGACTACCACATAGGTGAGGTTTTCCTTATGGTCCTCCCCACCTTCGCACTAACCTAATGTATGGGGGACTTGATACTACCACTTATTCACCCAAACCTCCATCCCAAACATGACCATTTTCATCTGACCTCCAATCTCTTACTAACCATCACTTCACCCACACTTTCCTTCACCATTGCACATGGAAAGGCTTTGGTTTTTGGTTTTTATGAACAAGGCCACCATACCATCATTTCATGTACCACCCATAAACACAACAATCATGTAGTGGCATTGGATTTTCCACACCATCTCCCAAGAAGGCCCACATCACCTCATTGAGGAAGAAAACCTTCTTCACCCCATTCACCAACATCACCACCTTCACCCACAGAGTCCATAGATCCCAATCTATTCCTCCTAACTTTTTTTTTAAACACAATTTCCTTGGGACCTCTGACCTATCAACGTGATGGAAAGGTTCCCTCTTCTCTTCCCTTCCTGTATCCTGACATGATCGATGATGATACACCTTCTATTAACATCATTCAATGTCGGATGATGAGTCTATCCTCACCTACCTTGGTGTGGAAGATTCTTATATTCACCAGGTCATTACCTTCTAGACGTGAAACCATGTTGAATGAATCAACTATCAAAATCAACATTAACACTCAGGATGACCCACATTTCTAAAGATAGGCCAATCTTTAGATGTTTTTTGAACAAGAAGCTTTTACTTCTTTCCTCTGGACCATAGAAACACTTTTTCTTGGTCCTATGCTGATATGCCCAGTATTGACCCAAACATTGTGGTCCACAATATCATTACCATTCTGATGCCAAACCCATAAAACAAAAGCTATGAAAATGCATCCTCGCATTGCTCTTCTTGTCAAAGAAGAACTTCAACGCCTTCTCTCGGTTTCCTTTATCCTACCCATTGACTATCCCCAATGGATTTCTAACATCATTCCTATCACAAAAGTGATAGGGGACTCCACATTTGCATGGATTTCCATGACCTCAACCTCACTTTCCCCAAAGATGATTTTCCTCTACCAGGCATTGACCAACTGGTTGATCTCACCACCGCCATGAGATGCTTATCACTCATGGATGGTTTCTCGGGTTATAATCAAATATTACTCACTCTAGAAGATCAACACAAAACTACCTTCATCACTCCTTGGGGACCTTCTATGCTATCGAGTCATGCCTTTTGGCCTTAAAAATGCTTGGTGCTACATATCAAGCCATGATTTATATCTTCCATGACATCATGCATCACATATTGGAAGATTACGTGGATGACCTTCTTGCCAAATCCAAACATCGGGCCAAACACTTGACAGTCCTTAAGGTCATCTTTGACCACCTCATCAAGTATTGTGTTCACCTTCAACCTAAGAAGTGTGTCTTTGTGGTACTTTCAAGAAAACTCCTTGGTTTCATCATTTCTTTGCATGGCATAGAAGTCGATCCTACTAAAGTGAAGGCTATTCTTAAAATGCCTCCACTACTAATCTCCATCAACTTTGAAAGTTTGCAAGGTAAGTTGCAATCTATCCATCGTTCATTTCACAACTTTTTCTACCATTGTCAACCATTTCATCATCTCCTCAAAAGGATGTCTCATTCAAATGGGATGATGAATGCCACAAAATCCTTTGATGCCTTAAAAAAATACCTTCTTCAACCACCAGTGCTCATTCCTCCTAAGGATGACCAACCCTTTTACCTATATATTTCTGCTACTTGACCATTCCTTAGGTGCCATGCTCACTCATCATGATGAACAACACAGGGAACAAGTGGTTTATTACATAAGCCATACACTTTTGGACTACGAAGACTAGGTACACCCATGCTTGAAAAACTTTTCTTAGCCTTAGTTTTTGTCACCACTAAACTACGTCATTACCTACTCAACCACAAAACCTTTTCATCACTAACATTGACCCCTACATTACATGTATGCCAAACCCTACCAACATCAACATGCATGTTGGCTCATGCTTCTTGCAGACCTTGACCTCAAATTCATCCATCAAAATTTGTCAAAGGCCAAGCCATCATTGACCAACTAGCAGATGCACCTCTTTCCAGAAATCAACCCTCTAACTTTGATTTCCCCTAAAATCCATTACTACCCTCTCTTTGGATGATACCACTTACCATGATGACCTTATTCTTTGATGGTTCCAAATGTCAGCATGGAGGTGGTGTAGGTGTTATCCTCATTCCTCTTGATGGTGAACCTATGCCTTTATCTTTCAAACTAGATTTTGATTGCACTAACAACATCACCAAATATGAAGCACTCATATTAGGCCTTCAAACCACCATCTCCCTAGATGTTAAATCAATTAATATCTTTGGTGATTCCCAACTGGTTGTAAACCAAGTCAATGGTATATACCAGTGTCATAATGAAATACTACAAAAGTACAAATGTCATGTCGACACACTTTTGACTACCTTTGACCATTACAAACTTCAAACCACCCCACGTTCTACCAATAAATTTGTGGATACCATGGCCTTTCTGGCTTCTCAAATACCTTCACGTCTGATTCTCGACATAAAAGGTTACTCCTCTTATTTACCTCGTGACCAATAAAAAAATATTTGTCATAATACAAAGGTTGTAATCACCCTCTTATTTACCTCTCAAAAGAGGTCCATTCCATCATTAACCAACCACCCATTACACCTAAATTTTTGATACGTGACCTTTGGTATAAGTAGTTTGCAGACTACCTTTCCCTTTCCATTCTACCTCCCGATCTCACTCGTAATGGACAACGTGCCTTTCTTAAAAGTGTCTCTCGCTATGTCATCATGGGTGGTCTCCTTTATAAGCACAACTTTGACGGTATTCTCTTACGATGCCTTACAAGTTCTGAAATTCCTTACACCATCAAGGAAGTTCACGATGGAATTTGTGGAGGCCACTTTAGTGGTTTAGTTATCACTAAACATTTCTTCACCTTGGCTATTATTGGCCAACCTTAAACCATGACTATTGTGACTATGTCAAATGTTGTGTGAAATGCCAACAACATGCTAATCTTCATCACACACCTAGTCATGCCTTACAGGTCACACGAGACCTTTGGCCTTTCTCTCAATGGGGTTTGGATCTTGTCGGAGAGAGATCAATCCTCATTCTTCACAATGCCATCAATGGATTATAACTACTACTAAATATTACACTAAATGGGTAGAATCCATTCCCCTCATTTCTACAAAAGTCAAGAAAATATGTGAATTCATCAACCATCACATCATTTTTCACTTTGGTGTTCCTCACCACCTCATCACTGATAATGGAAAGCAATTCAAAAAAAAACCCTACAAAATTTGTGATGATTTTGGCATTCAACTCAGTTTCTCATCACCTTATTACCCACAAAAAATGGCCAAGCAAGAATCAACCAATAAAACCTTGAACAAAATTCTTATGAAAGTAGTTGATGATACTAGGAAGGATTGGCATACACACATTCCTTTCACCTTGTGGGCTTACCACACTAGTATTCACACTTTGACTACTACCACACCTTTCTCTCTAGTCTATGGTACTTGAGGTTTCTTGCCTCTCTCTCAAGTCCAAGATTCCATCTCTCTCACATCTCACTACAAGACATGCTCAATGATGATGACTTTCATCTAGGACCATTTAGCAACTTGAGTTGTTAGATGAACATCATCTCAATGCTCTTGATCATCTCCAAATCTACCAAAAATGTATCAAACATGCCTATGATAAATGTGTCCATGAACAAACCTTCCAGGTCGTGACCTCATCTTGAAGGAAAATCAACATGTAACCAAAGAAGAGAAAAGTAAATGGGGAAAATTTTCTCCTAATTGGCTTGGACCCTATATCATTACTCATGCCTATGGATCAGGTGCTTATCATTTGTCTTCACTTGAAGGTAAACCCAAACCTGAGCCCCTCAATGCCTTGCATCTTAGACCATTTTATTGTTGAAATCAAGTCTTATATCACCTTCTGTCTATTGACCACTCATCCCTTGAGCATTGTTCACCTTCCATATTACCCATTTTGAGGATCAATGACTAAACAAGAATCATGTGATTACCCATCACCTTTTAGCCTTATCTTCAATATGAGTACCATGGATCTACTCATGCATGATTCTCATGGATACTTTTCATCTTTTTCAAAGATGGAATCCCATGGTCATTCATCACTTGAAACCATCTCTTTCATAGTTAACCTCTATGTGTATGGTTTTGTCTTCTAAACAAGAACCTAATCTTCCTCTATAGTCTTTTCCATGACTTAAAACATCCAAAAAAAAAAATGGGATTCAACTCCTTGAGTCAAACTTCCAGCAAAAAATGACTCCCTCAAAAGGGACATCTCTTCTCTCTATCTCACCACTATAAATAGACTTGATCCCTCGAAGGACAACTATATAAAGTCATTGCAAAAATACAATAAAATGTTTAAAAGCTTCCCACATCGATCAACTTCACGAAGACCTCAAGGAGATAATATACTCATCCCATATAGACTTCCCACATCGATCAGTCTATCAAAAAAAAAAAAAAAAGAAAATGATAACTTTTTTCATGGACTTGCCTATTTTTTTATCATGGGTTTCTTGCTAGGTAAACATGTTGTCATACACTAAGTTACACTAAACCACCCATTTTCACCTCATTTCCTTTTCACCCTAATTTTCTATCTACTCAAGGGACTTGCTGCAACTATGACATTTCATGATCATGTGACTTTCTTCACCCTTAGAATAGTCCATTATGCAATGCCTTTTAGGGTCTTACATTCATAAGCCCATCTTGGGTATGGTAGACTCATTAGGGTTCTTATCAATTAAGTGGCTCTTTTACCACCTCTTACCATTCACCTTCTTCATTACTTATTGATTACCTATACTGGACCAGACCATCGACACCTACATTTTAAATTTTAAAATATTTTCACTATCACCTAAGAAACCACCATGCCTATGACCTAAGACTCAATCATGCCTAAACCTAGACTCAAATCATGCCTAAAACCTACCAACCCATTCCTCTAATTCATCATATTCTTCCCTAGCTTATGGGAGAACTACATCGACACCTAGGCCCCTTTTTTTTCGGGGCTATGTAGGTAGCACTCTAGGGCATGGGGCCCTTGGAGGTTAGCTCGGCCACTCTTTACCCTAACCTATTTTCCCCATTTTCCTATTCATATTCTATCTTAGTTTCCATTTTCTACAACACTTGGAAATTAATACAAACATACATATCTACCATGTTACCACATCATAAAAACATCCAATCAATCATTTCACATTTCTATAATATCAAAGATTTTGGAAATCTACACCATAACATACATATAACTCATCATTTATTTCCCATGTTACCAATAACTTGGACATTAAATCAAAATTAAAAACAAGACTCCATCATGCCTAAACCAACCTAACCATGCCTAAACCAACCTAAACCATGCCTAAATCACCTAACTCCAACCATGCCTAAACCTAACCTAACTCCACCATGCCTAAACCGACCTACTCCATCATGCCTAAACCGACCTAACTCATCATGCCTAAACCCCAACTCATCATGCCTAAACCAACCTAACTCCATCATGCCTAAACCACCTAACTCCATCATGCCTAAATCACCTAACTCCATCATGCCTAAACTAACCTAACTCCATCATGCCTAAACCACCTGACTCCATCATGCCTAATCCACCTAGTTTCCACCCATATACATATAACAATGGAAATTAAAGCAACTACATCATCCATACCATAAATCCCATCATCTATACCAATGAAAGTCTGCACATCAATACAAATGTACACCGATACAAATACATAAAAGTATCTCAAAATCTCATATACATACCTCACCATCTTCGGCACATAGTAGGCCGATATATGATCAAAAATCTCAAAAAAAAACTCTCATGTACATCCTCACTATCTTTGGCATGCAGGCCGGTATATATATAAAAATATACAAAAATATATACCCTAAACATATATGACTAATCAATCATCACCCCATCTCGATGTCCAAGTCCAGGTCTCATCTGTCTCTCTCCTCCTCCTCTCCTCTAGCCTCAACGCCCTACCATCATCTCTCTCACCCTCTATGGGTCTAGCCCTCACCTCTTCCTCTTCCTGCCTGTAGCTTGGGTCAGGCCTCCGTGAGCTAGTAGCCTCTCCCTGACCCTGTCTCTAGGCTCACCTAGCCCCCTTGTACTCTCTACACTATGTGTGTGAGATCTAGTCCTCTCACTCGAGGCCTATTATACCCTGTACTCTCACATAGGAAGGGACATCTATCCCAGCAGTAGTCAAATGATCTTGGTAGTACCTCTGGCCTCATTCAGGGCATCCCTAATCTTTGGCATCGACACTATCTGTGTGGGTGTGTGTCATGGGTCTCACAAAACTGTGAACTCTTCCTCTACTACTGTGGCCTTGGCCCCTATACCTTGTGAACCTGAACCTCCTCCTCTCTATACCATGGGACCTATCCCACAGATGCCTATACCATGGGACCCTACCTCCTGAGCCTGAGGTGTTGCCTGTGTTGTGACTTGGGCCTGTAAGGTCACAATCTGATGCTGTGTGTGGCCCAACTGGCCCTATAAACCTATACTACACTGCATGCCTAGGGTGGCCACCTATCCCCCCCATCTCCATCTCCACCCTGTGTGGTATGCCTTGTCCCTATGTAATCTGGGCTATAAAAAGCCACCACCACTATGCCTTGTAATGTGGAAACATGTGCCTCGACCTATCAATACCCCTTTGTAATACTGTGATTTGGGCTTGTAAAGTGGCAACCTACCCTATAAAGTATCCTCTAAACTATAAGGGTAGCCAAGTCTGGCTGCCCTAGCCTAGGTGGTGCTGCTCATAGCTGGACTTCCCACCACTACCTATATCTATCTCTATAACTCAGTCATCAATCCATCCAGGTCCTCCACTTCTCCTCCTCCTTCCCTATCGAACATTGTCGGCTATGGTAGAGGCATATAGGCCTCTCACGTCATCTCTCTCATGTATACTTGAGGGAATGGTGGTGGCACATCTTGGGGCAGCCCAAACTACCACTTGACCTATCCATGGTATCATCTCATGTGCTCACCACACATGATGCCCCTCTATCCATCCACCTCAAGTAGTTGTAACTCATCTAACTCCACTTTGCCATCTTCCTATATGAAGGGAAGCCAACATATGACCTCCAAATGATGTCCACTCTAGATAACCCCTCTAGTATGCCTATAATATGCCACATCATGTGTAGCCTGGTAGGATACCCTATGCTCTCCAACACAATAGGCACCCAACACCTATATCCAACTCAAACCAAGCCCACATCGAATGCATCCGGTGGGGCATACCAACTAGACACACATATGATGTGCTCATATGCCCATAATGGAGAAGAAAGGTGCAACACAAAATGAACCTCTGAAACCTCCCATAGGCCCATACTCTCCTATATAACTACACCAAGAATGTTGGTGCCCAAGAAAAATGGGTCCTATCCTCCATCATGTCATGGAGAGAACCCCATCAGCCCCATGGGAATCTCCCACCCTCCACATCTAGCAGCAAAAAAAACACACTACCTCCATGATCAGGACCACTAACCTCATCTCCTCAGGATGGGCCACGTACATATCTCCATAGCTCAGCTCACGCTATATGGAACCTCATCTCTACCATCCCCTCTCCAAACACCATCAACATCATCTCCTCTAATGCCTCTAAAGAAATAGAATAAACCTACATCCCCACTATCGGTAACCACAAGATCTTGTATACACATCCTCTAGGGTGACTGTGATCTCACCCATCGGCAGATGAAATGTGTTGGTCATTGAATCCCATCTGTCGATGAGTGTGACCATCAAGCTCGACTCTCTAAACTATGTGCTTGTAGTGTCTGACCCAATAAGGCCGACATCTATAACATGATGCCACTCCTCTTCCATCATGCCCTCATACCACTAGTAATAGAGGTGGTACTACTTGTCTCTCATCCATAACTGGTCCCTAGCCTACCCAACAAACCACACCATTATTAAATCTTGACCATACCTAACATATCACTTACCCGACTAACCTATTCCCAAAATTCTTATTATTTATTTCCCCACAACCCTAATGACCTACCCCTTTCCCCCATCCCACTTTCACACCCCTCAACTCATATCATATATACCTTTTACCCTACCTATTCTCAACACACTTACATTTATACCTCACTGCCTCTCTTTCTCTTTCCCTCCCACCATAACCCTTTCTCGATCTATTTTTCCTCAAAATCCAATCAACATCATCATCATGACCAACATCGGTCCATCATGATCATCATCACACATCACACTTTACTTTTTTGACCGATGTTGGCTATGGCTGACGATCATCACCACCCCCTTGACCAACATTGGTCACTTTGTCACCAACCCAAACCAAACCCACAAAACCCTCCCCCATTTCTCAAAATTTGACCATACCGACCTAAATACCTACCCTATCCTACCCAAATCTCCTACCTTTCTCCCTACCCATATTTAACCCACATTGGACTTCCTACCCTTCCCATTTCATCAATTTTACTTCCAAATTCAAATTTAATTCCTACCCAAAACCATTTCTACCCAAACCAATTTCTACAAACTATTTCAACTAACAAGAGTAGAATTGATCAAATCTTACCTCATCTCGGTTCCATCAGTGTGGTGGTACATCTTGGCCACACACACCGGTGGCCCACCCAAACCCTCTCCCCTCTCTGCATGCCCAACTCCTCACCTCCAACCAATCAAATCAATCACACCACTCTCATGGACCCATCTACTAGCTCCTCTCACCAACTCGTAATCTCCACCTCATCTCGGTATAATGCCTTGTCCTTCTCTCTCGAAAAAGTGCAAAAGGTCAAACGAATCTGTCATTTTCTCAAAATCACAACACAACAATGATTCCATAAAATATGAAATTTTTATTTTATAAACCCAAATCGACCTGACCGACGTCGGTCATATTTGTGCCCTAGCCAACCAACGTCGTCACCCTATAACCGACATCGGTCACCCTTATAGCTATTTTCCCTTGCTAAGCTTCCTTTTACCTACAACCATTAGTGCTCACACACCTTTTATCATTATGACACCTATTGAACCATACCTACAAGCCCAAACTACCCCTACATTTCCTTAGTTGCATCTTGGGATTTGTTATTTTACCTATACCTTGGCCTTACCCATGCCATGACCTATTTTCTTGAACCTGACCTACTTGGTGTGACCATTGACCTTATGTACTCACTTATACCTTGCGATGTTGTTACCTATGTTGTTTTAGCCTAACAACCATACCTTTCCTATTTCCATGTCATTTATCCCAACCCAAACCTTTGGTGTACTAGAACATACCTAAATGTTCCTACCTAACCTACGTTGTGTTTCCGGACCATATCCTATACCTTGGATACCTGAATCACTTCACCCTTGTTTGGATAAACCTATCGACCTTGGATGATGTAGAGTTTGCAAGCTCTTCAACCTGGTACCATGTTGCAATCTATACGTGTGTGCATGTGTTTGATTTTCATTACCCATTACCCATTTTGGACCCTGGCCTATTACCTATTACCCAAGTTGACCACTACCCTTCCCCCTACCTTTCACTTCCACCAACTACACATTTATCAACCCACTCACCAATTTTGTATTACACCTCATCAGTGCCTAGGTTTGAGGGGGATCACCTTCACCCACACATGGGGCAACCACTTCTTGTTTTTGTCAACATCACTTACCAATACAAGCTACATGAAAAAAGGGGAAAAAAAATGTAGACACCAAATTTAGGTCACACTCCCCTTTACCCCACATGTATATTAATTTAATTACCCATAATTAAATTAATGCCCATGCTCACAATATTCATTATTTAATTACCTTAATTAAACTAATTTCCACCTCACCTAGACACCTCACCCCACCACCTCACCTAGACACCTCATCATAAACCTATTCTTAGCATGTTTCCCTTTTACTAGGACTCAATATCCACTCACCATAACTAACTAAGACTTAGTCCTACCTACCTTAATTAACTAAGACTTAGTTCAACCCTAAAATCACATGCCTATTCTTCCTCTAACCACATTCCCACTTATCTAAGTGCAACATTCCATTTTGATCCATGAGAATAGAAAAGATGGCTAAAAAAAGATTGCCAAGATCTGTCATTTTTAGTAAACCTAGGATTTCCCACCTTAACCAACATGCCGGTCAACCCTAAACCGATGTTGGTCACCCTAAACCATCATCGGTTACCATATATTCACTTTGGTAACCTTTTTGAGAGGTTGGAAGAATTATTCAAGTCTTGGAGAAGAGAGATCTACATGCAAGCACACACTAGAGCACTCTACACATCCAGACACACCTTGAACCAACAACCAAGCACTGATCTGAAAGGAAAGAATTCACGGTAACATTCCAGGAAGAACATCCATGACATGACCACCAGTTCATGGATCACCATCACCTCCATCCAACCACCAGGTCTCTGCAAACACCAGTAAGTACCTTTAGATCTACACCTTCCCATATTTATTTAGATTAGTTTCTTCATGTTTTTTTGAGAGTTCTAGTCTCCCTTACATCCCATCATCTCTCACCCTCCTAAAAATCCCTCCACCCAATCACCTACAACCTTTTAACCCCCATACCTAACTCCAAACACCTCTGACTATCCCTAACATTGTCATCTACCTCCCCATTATCTGTTCATTCTCTGGGAAATCTCAGAATCACCAAAACCCACCTTCACTAAGTTTCCATTCCAGCCCAACCCTACCGATGCTGGTTAACCCAAACCATCATCGGTTTCCTCTCAACCAACATCAGTCATACCATACCGATGTCGGTCTCTATGTCTGAAAACCTTCTATAACAAAACCTCATACCTTTCACCCAAACAACCCAAATCACCTAAAGCTTGACCCTAACCTATCCCACCACTTTATTTACCTATGTTGACTTCCAGATCTGATCATAACCTAGTTAGATTAGATTTGTTTATTGTACTTGAATGAGATACCTAAATCATATCAAATATAGTAGGACATTATTGGTTCATATTACTTCTACGTAGATCGGCGGTTTTGACTATTTTCCTAGATCCTTCACACATGTTTTAACATGCAACGGTTCACTTAATTTCACTTTTTGAATGTATCCATGAGCTGAATTGTCTAAAATTAGCTTTGATTGCTTGGTTCTTGAAATGCTCCTTCTTACCTTGTGGATGAAGGCACCTCCCATCCTCCATTCCTATATATTCCAAGCTTATGTTCAAGTAAAAGGCCTAAGAATTTTATGTATCTTGCATTGTATTCTGCTACGATCTTTCTAGGAATTGCATATCCAAACCCTGATCTCTTGTGTTATCTCTCTACTACCTGTATTGCATCTAGACTACCATTAAGATGTCATTACTCAAGCACCATCCTCCTACTATTTTTCTTGCATTCCCAATCTCTTGGACTCACATGAACACTTAGAGAAAGAAAGGAACATACTGAGGGGATAGATACAGACACAACTAGATTTTCCAAAGCTCTTGCTTGTCCAGGTTGGAATTGTGTGTTTGTTTGCCTTGTTTGTTGAATTGTCAATTTCAAATCACTAGTTTAAATCATCCATATCAAATAGAGTAGAAAATCATCCATATCAAATAGAGTAGAAAATCATTCATATCAAATAGAGTAGAAAATCATCATATCAAATAGAGTAGAAAATCATTCATATCAAATAGAGTATAAAATCATTCATATCAAATAGAGTAGAAAATCATTCATTTCAATCAAATCATTAGTAAATTTTCCTCTTTAACATTACCAAGGAAGTTGTGAGGAACTATAGCCCTTTTCAGGGTCATGATTTTTCTTCATCTCTAAGGTAGGGTTTGGAGGGTTTTGATCAGATTAGGTTATTTTCTTTAGATTAGATTCACACATTTACATAAGTAACTAGCTACATCTAGCTAATAGTTTATCTTTAGTTTTTTTATTAGATTAGAACACATTTCTTAAAGATTAAAAAAGAATAAAAATATTTCCTTTGATAGATTAGTTTATTTTTATTGCTTTGATCCAAAATATTGTGAAAACCCCAAAAACATAGATTATATTTTCTTTAGTAATTAGGTTTTTATCAGAAATCATTGTATCCCATTCTGCATGACCATCAATGGTCCACAACAAGAAAATACATATAGTTGTGATCCCTTGGTCCCACAACCCAATGGGCCAGAATTGATAACTGATATTGATACCAACTTACATTTAACAGTCTTACACACACCTACAAATTTTGCTAAGAAAATAGAACAACTCAATACACTAAATATCGTTGCTAATCAAGCCTATGACTATTGGAATGCTCCTAGAAACAGGGCTTGATTACACGCATGACCATCCAAGGGCCACAACCTCCATGAGTCTTTCATTGTGATCCTTAGGTCCCAAAACCCAACGGGCTGCTAGTCAGTTGGATCGAAACTAGTATTTAGATTGTCACCACTTCCACCGACATCATTGCACAAATATCTTTACTAAACATAACTTCCATTCAAAGCTAAGAATTTCTAGACTAGACCAGAAAATCACCCATAAACACTTGTGGCTCCATCACACCTCTCATTATTACTTCCATGACCTTGTCTGGAAATCTATACAAGGCACCCGTAGGTCATTTTCCGCGTGTTCAACAACCAATGAATAAAATCTCAGTTGAGCTCAATATTGATTGGAGTTTACGAATGGCCATTATCTCAAACCAAACCATCACACCACTTCAAGTTAGGAGAGCATTCTTTTCCTTAGAATTTCAGATCTTGACATTACATGTTGAAGATATAAGATTTCCTAATTAGCTTGATCCCCGTCACCACACTCATATTCACAATAATTCTACACCGGTTGTCTTGGCACGACCTCAAGAGGTTGGGTGCGAAGAAGGTCATGTGTTTATTTTTGTCATATAAAATGGTGAACTCCGACGTGAAGAGCTAGTCTCTCAACATTTTCACTTTCTTCATCCACCCTTATTCTAAAGGTATCCTTATACCCCATGAATATGTTAGGATACAAAGAGTATGGTCGACCATCTCAGATTTTGACATGTACCAATACCAATCAAGTATACCAAAATAACCACCTTCGCTTTCAACGTGGGTGGAAAACCACTCCTCCACTAAAAACCCTCTCGCTTCAGGGAACCAATGTTGGTTCCTCTGTATGTATTGAGTAACTCAACCAGGTCACTCAAACCTATCCCCACAAAAAATCAAGTTAAAAAACCTGAATTTCACTGGTGAAGAAATTTCATCTCCTCAGATATTGTTTCATGATGCCCCATTAGCATGCAATCCAATCAACTCCCCATTTAGATGAGGAGTATTTATCACGATATGCTAAGAGTAAGCAAACCTTTAAGAACATAAACCAATATTTTGATAGGTTGTAAGGACAGGTGATTTCCTACTTCAAAACAATAATTCTACCCCTCCACAAACCAACAATTCATAGTAGGATACCATACTCCTCAACAACCTCCAAGGGTTCAAAAAAAGGTACCTAAGCAAAGCATTTCCTCATCAACGGGCGATGTCATTTCAGCTTTGGTAGACAAAGTCAAGGAGTTAGAGCTTGCCCAAAATATGTAGAATTCATATGCAGGGCAAGTGTGAACTCCTTCCTACCTGTAGAATTATGGGAAAATACCTACTGCACATAATCCTCTAGTTTACATGAATACTCAAAACCCTGGAGATCTACTTATGGGGACAGTACCTTGGGTATGCCCCCAAGCCATGTATGGATATATGCTACAGAACCAGTGGAAGTGTGTTCTCAAATGCCATACCAGATTGGAAATGCAATATTCCCTAGATTTGTGCCTTCAATTCCATATCAAGGTAATCAACCCCCCTATGTACACATGTATTCTAAATCTCCATAGGGGGACATGTATACCTACCCAAGTCCATATGGACAACCACATGGGATGTCATACACCCTAAAAATGTCTATGATATGCCCTTTCAACAACCAATACAGCCCCCACCTCCCCAATAAGGGCCCTCAATGGTGGAAACATACACAATAGGGACCTATTGTGATGCCCATTAAAACAATCCACTTGAGACCCAAGAAACAACCTAGAATTAGTTAGGAAAATTATGGAATAATTTTTTTTTATTAGAAGTGTGTACAACTAGGTTGCAAGACAACCGTTAACACTAACGGTGTTCCAAACAAGTTTAATATACTCAAACATACTTTTCATTTATTAACAATTATCGGAGGTCACAAGGTCCAAATTTTAGGGTTAGAATTTTTAGTTAGGTTCAGGGGGTAAATTAACACCATACCCACTCTCTAATAGGATTAGAGTTTCAACTTGATTTTTCTCACACTTAATGCATTAAAAATTTCCTTAAATCATTCCCATTGGATAGGAAATTTTCTCACTTTCTAACCATATAAAGAAGTCCTCCACACTCCTTGTAAAACTCCCGTTATAGGCCGACGGGCCTTGGGAGTTAATTTTTCCCAAAAGGGACACATGTACAGTGGGGAAGAAAACCCATTTTCTGGGTTGGTGGGTCATGGGGTGGTGTTTGGAATTTTTCTTGCACGGGGAGAAAATTCCTATTTACGTCTGCACCTCTGTAGTGCCATTAAGGACACATGTCGGGCTCACTCCGAGCTCACGTGGGGAAGAAGGAAAGGTATGGGCAGAGAGGTAGGGTCAGTTGGTGAAATTTTCCCAAGGAGAGGGGAAAGGAGTTAGTTTGTCACGCGCATTCGCGAGGAGACTTTCCACGGGAAAGGGCGGAAGTGCGGGGGTCCGCGGGAGGAGAAACAAAAATTTTCCAAAATGAAAATTTCATAAGGAAAAAGGGCATGAGGGTTCCACCCCCTCCCCTCTTCTAACACCCCATGCTACCATGTGGCAGTACTGAAGGATATGGGATTGCGGGCCGGGAGAAAAGGAAAAAAATTCTAAAATTTTAAAAAAGAAGCCCAAGGAAGAAAATGATGTCATGCCTCTACCATTGCCCCATGAGGACACATGGTGGTCTTTGATTGGCTGCATGCTAGTGGAGGAAATTTAAAAAAAAATTCCCTAAATATATACTTTTTAAAAAAATTCTAAGGATTTTTCAACGGGAAATTTTCGGGCCGTGGGCCCTCTAGGGAAAATTTTCCCAAATTTTCTTGCTAAGGAAGGAAAAATTCAGAGGGTCATAAATTTTGTTAGAAATCTCATTTTTGGAAAACAAGGACTTTCTGGAAAGCTATTGATTCCTCTTTGCACAAAAATCATAAAATTTACATTTTGATAAATTTTAAGGGTAAATTTTACGAAAAATGTTATGCGGGATTTTAAAAAGCAACTGGTAATTTTTAACTTATAAATATTGTTCAATTTGATCTCTTCTTTCACTCAACATGCCAAACAAGTATGGAGGATTATTCTAAGAAGGATTTAGAATGTTTTGGGAAGGTAAATTTTCTCAATTGATTCCAATTTAAATTTTTCCAACAATTGATAGAAAAATGACTGCAAATTTACTATGAGAGGTTTAGGCCCAATTTTTGCAAAGTTTTAAATCATTTCTTAAGTTTTTTTGTCAAAACAAGTTCTTTGATAATGTATCATGTTAAATTTTAATGTTTCCAAGTTGATTATTATGTGCAGGCCCAAACTGTACATTTTAATTAAATTCATTTGCTAGTTTTAAATTTACAGTAAAGATCCATTTCTAGATAATTTGTTTACCAATTTCATCATTCAAGTGTGGAAATTAATTTCTATTCTAGTCCAAGGCAATTATTTGTTTAAAAAAATCATTTAAAAGCTAAATTTTAAAGTCTAGTTTCCAATTTAATATATTTCTAAAAGAGACAAAGTGATATAATTCTTCATACGTATTTTTTCTACATATTTCTAAATTGGAATTTCAATCACAATCTGATATGCCAATTTGAATCAACAATGAAAATGAGGAAAGATATTGCAATTCTTCCTTAATTATAAAAGAAATACATCTTTATATTTTTTTTTAATTCCTTGAACACGAAAAAAAAATTCAATTTCTTTCTTTTCCATTCAAACAAAAAGAGTATACACATCATTCATAGTTCAAATATGTAACTTTCATAACCACTTACAAACATATTTCCTTCACAAATATATTACAATTTCATCCACATCAAAGTAGGAAAGGATTACAAATGAATTTATATGTTCACAAGGACTGGAAAAATTGTCTTCATCTCGCTCTAGAACAACAACATGTAAGTTTCCTCTTTCTTCCAATTTGATCACAACAAAAGTGGGGGAAATGAAATTCTCTCCACACAACCAAGACATCCAATGAAAGGAGAATCCATCCTTAATCATTTCCCCCCGAGCCCAAACCATAATAAAATAAAAGGTGTGATTCAACCCATGGCAATAATTGGCTTCCAAAAAACACACAACATTCTTTTAACATGCATAATTCAATATAAAACATAGTCCAAACAAAAACAATAGTTTACAACTACATTTGCAAACATTCAAACAGAACTCAGGCTTGATCATGAAAGCCAAAGGAGAAAGGACTATGGGGGAAGCTACTTATGCCTCCCAATGGGAATTGGGCATCCACCTATAACAAACCGCCAATAAAATTCACCAAACATATCCTTATGCCCCCACAATCCCTCCTTATGCCCCCATAGATTTCCTTATGCCCCCACAAAGTAATAAATGCAAGCTATTTCTTTTCCATGGTGGATCCCAAACCCAAACTCCCTCTACAAAAATTCTAATGCCACTGGAATTCCCTTATGCCCCTCCCCATAATAATTCCCCATAGCCTTCTCCTACACCATTCCTATGGCAGTCTACCCATACAGCCAACAAATACATAACAACATTCACCATTCACACAACACAACAAGAAAATAACAGCATAAAAGAAGAGTTAAACTCCTACCTCTCCATGGTAGCTTTTGTTTCCAATAGCAAGCATTAATGCAAAAACATAGTCCCAAAACAACAATGCCAAGTATGAAATTATCTCCAATCTCCTCCAAAATCCACAAGAGCTCCAAACAGCAAAAATGTGCCCCCAAAGAAGTATGTAAAAATATTCAACAACCCAAAACAAGCAAAGAGTTTGAATTTTATAGAAGATGGAAGAGAAGAGGATGATGTGGATCCATGTAGGATGCCACATCACACATCCTCAACTCCAATCACAAAAGACAAAATTTCATTCTCTAAATCACAATAAAGAGGTGGGTGAAAATATGACAAATTACTTGCACACTCCAAAAAGCCCACACCCAAAGGACTGAAAATTAAATAAAATGTAAGAAGAGTGCAATAAAACATGCAAACATGATTAGTAAAATGCATTAAAAAGGCTAAAATCAACCCTCCAACCATAGGTATGGTTGGTAAATAGCTTTAAGAGGTATGGGACAAGTTTTACTTGTCCCACAAGCCTCTAAAAACAGCCCCCAAGGACAAATTCGAATTTCCAAGGGGGTGGAGAATTTCATACTCCAAAATATGACTTACACAACTCTTACACAACTTACACATCCCTTACATAATTAATATATAAGCCAAAAACTCCCATTATTACTTTCCTATATCCAAATTTAATTAAATTAACTTTCAACCATATGATTTCTCATTTAATTCTCCACAACATAATTGAATAAAAGAAAGGAACACATCACTAATAAAATACATCAAAGTAATAAATAATAAGTAACCACATTAATAAAATACACAAACCCATGGTCACATATAAAGGTGATTCTCCCCATGGGAATACCTAACAAAAAATAACACAACACAATAAAACAAGTTGCCATGGTGACCTTTTTGAATTCACCTAGAATTTCATTGTGGTTGGTCTCCAATCCCTCGATGTTTGTTGTGATTTTTAACCTACAAAAATAAAATACCTCCTTTGGCCTCATGGCCATATTAGAACATCTAACATGATATAAATATAATCACAAAATCATCTAAATATGTGAATCACAACAACATCAAAGCAATTTAACAAAATCACTTACAATTTATATCAACAACATCAAAGTAACAACTATATCATCATCATATAATGTCCATTTCTAAGTCTACTCACAATATCCAAAATCACATGTCAAATAGTATATCATCATCCACATATGAGTGTCTCTAATAATCATCATGCATCATAACCAAATCAAGATCAACAATAATCCATGACCAATGTCTAACATCATACTAAATCAAAACATAATAATGTCCATAATGTAATCACAACATAAACATACGTATCAAAAGGTGTCAAAGTGAAGTGGGAACTACACCTATTATGAATATCTCAAGGAACCCTAGACTTCTCCATTCAGACAATCATGCTCTTGAGACCATTTCCTAATCTTCCAAAGTTCAAAGGGGAGGGTGATCCTAATGCCCACATCAAGGCTTATGCAATGGCCATTCAAGATATCCTCCCATAGGACACGCTTATTTCAAAAAATTTCTCTAACACACTAGAAGGTATTTCTCTCGACTGGTACTATAGGATACCAAAGGCTTTAATACACTCATTCAAGCAACTCGTATCATAGTTTATCAAAGATTTTGATATGAAAAAGCTTTTGAGAATAGGAATCAGGGAATTCCTTCATATCAAGCAAGAACACAATGATTCTATAGCCCACTTTATTTAAAGGTGGTGATAAGTCCTCTCTTGCTTTGCAAGTGCTCAAAATCAGAACTTTGTGATTTTTTCCTTCACTCTCTCAATAGAGAGACAAAGGAAGAGGTTCAAAAGTTCCCACTAAGGAGCTATGAAGAGGTGCTAGAGGGTGCTCTTCAGATTGACCAAGTGGCCATTGATAGTGGTCGTAAGACTTATGGAGAAAATGGGAAGTTAGTCACTCCTAGTCAAAATAATCCTAGTTACTCCAACAACACAAAAAATAATCAAGGACCAAAGATCCTTAATAAGAATCATGGAGCCACGAATGACGGTGTGACTAACTAGCCCAAAAATCCTAATGTTGTTAATTCCACCAGTACATGTGCTACAAATAACAACAACAATAATGGAAATAGTCAGAGAAATAAAAATTTCTCACCCTTAATAAATGTTGTGGATTTTAATCATCCTCAATAATAAAAGCAACAATCTCAGCAACAGAGGAAAACACCAAACCCAAGCCCTAGTCAATACCTAGGTGGGTATCCCAACCAATTCCAAAACCAAGGGCAAGGGTTCCAAAATTTTAATTATAACAACTAGTAACTCGAACAATAACCGTAGTTTTGGGCCACAACAAGAAACAAACCAAAGGCCTCAAGATTATGATCCCAACCTAGACTTTTGTTTCTATAGGGTTCGTGGGCATGACACAACAATGTTCCACGATTGTAACAAGTTTTTACAGCATTTTCTAGAAGACCAAAGAAAATTATTTGTTGACATATTTTTGGCAAACCCAACAACACCCACTCAAAATGCTTACATGGGACCAATGTCTCCACATAACACACCACTAGGGATCTTTAATGATCCTCTCCCCACGCATCTAAAGGATGGTAGATTTTATCCCAACAATTTGAATAAAGGTATTATAGTAGGGAATTATGATCGTGAAGCCTCAACTTTGTCAAACCCACAAGTGGCACCTCCTTTGGATGGTCGCTAACAAACAAAAATTGTGGGGTTGGTAGAGTTAGACATTGAACCCCAAATTAATGCTACCATAAGAACCAAAGACTATTCTTTGCAGCCAATATCGATTTATCCAGCTATTCCAAAAATGTTCTTGATATGCTAAGAAATATTGTAGCAGATTATGACCTAATAAGTGATATAACCAAGACCTTTTCACACATTTCCTTCTTATATCTACTGAAGAATTCCCCTACCCATAGAGCCGCTCTATTAGAAGCACTAGGTCTTGGTTGTTTAATTAATGTTACCCCTCTACCAAAGGCATGAATAAATCATGTAGACTTCGACGTTAGTCCCTCGGGCACCCCGAGAGAGATATTGGGTTCATGTTTGACATCAACAAGATGCCCATAGATGTTGAGATAGCTCGTAGGGGTGACCCGAATTTGTTTCTACAAGTTTGGATTTACAATAACTATGTAAAGCATGCAATGATCAATGATGGGGTAGAATTTAACATAGTTCCCTTCTCTTTTCTTTAGAAGTTAGGGTATGGGGAGACCAATTTCTCCTCAACATGAAACACACTAAGAGGCTATGATAGCCTCAAGGAAACATTGATTAGAACCATAGTATTACCGGTTACTCTCAGGCCTAATATGGTACTAACTGAATTTTATATTATAAACTAGGAAACCAACTATAATATGATCCTTGTCCATCCTTAGATCCACCACATGAAGGAAATCCCCTCCACTATGTTCTAGGAGGTTAGATTCCTGCATTTAGGGAAATTATTTGTGGCACAAGGTGATCCAAAACCCTTTGATATACATTTACCTAAATTAAATAAGAGGAAAGGTGTCTACTATGATTTTGAGCTTCCCACGAATTAGTTAAATAAACCTACAAACATGTGATCTCGAACAAAATCTAATCCCTACAACAGAGTCATAAGTCATGGGGATGATTGAGGGCATCTCGGTGGTCAAGGATGAAACCATTATTGTAGAAATAGTGTCACTAGGAACCACAAAAAATTTATCAAGCTATTGAAGAAGGATTTGTGTATTCTCTTCCCCTTTGATTCTATGGGTATGGGATACACCCTGGGACTTAGTTCTCTTCCAGTAGATGATTTTTGCATGGTTGAAGTAACCGAGGTAAAGGGAGAAGGTAAAAAGATGAAACAATGTCTAACTTTCTGAGTAGTTGGAATCTCCATTTTGATGGGGCCAAGTGTCGTTTTGGTGTCGGGTAGGTGTGATCCTTAATTTTCTTGAAGGAAGGATTCTACCCTTTCCTTTCAAGTTACATTTAAAATGCACAAATAATGGGGCTGAGCATGAGGCTCTCCTATTAGGTCTCATTTTAGATAACAGAATGGGAATCCTCAATATTAGGGTGTTGGGTGATTCAAAACTTGTCACAAATAAAATATCTGAGGTATATGAGACTAAAGTTGAGCATCTGCAACTTTACAAAACAACAGTACTAGGCCTAACAAAAGGGTTCAATTTCATATCAATTGAAGAAATTCCATGTAAAACGAGAACCTTCTCACAAACTATATAGCAACTTATGCTTCGTGTTTCACCCCAAGCAATGACCTAGAAGATACCAACTTCATGGTTTTAGTTTACACAGATCCCTTGATTCGTAAAGCACCAATGACCCCAATGTTGACATATGTAGAAGCCGAGAATCAACCCAATTTTTAGACCATGTTAATGGTGA
Source organism: Taxus wallichiana var. yunnanensis (assembly GCA_018340775.1). Lineage (NCBI taxonomy): Eukaryota > Viridiplantae > Streptophyta > Pinopsida > Cupressales > Taxaceae > Taxus > Taxus wallichiana. The sequence continues at coordinate 122,751,230 of CM031243.1, read as the reverse complement.
TGAATCGAATCTAATATATTTAGACACTTTTGCAAAGCTACATCTTACCTATCATGAAATAGACCTTTCCTTAATTCTCGCATTCCTCTTCCTATTTTGGGAATCCCATGATCGAATCCTCCCGGGAAAAGATCTTGAGATTTACGAGGTAGAAGAAGAAGGGATTTAGAATTACCTCTGGCCCCACCTGAGTTTGAGGAGGGAAACACCTCCTTAATCGAGGGAATGATCGATGTAAATATTGGAACAAAGGAGGAACCAAAAATCTTAAAGTTGGGATCCTCCTTAACTCTAGAGGAGGTGGAAATACATACCCAAATTCCTTCATATTTAGTTACAAAGAAATGATGGGAATTTCACCACATATTGTGGTACACAATCTCATCACCAAATTAGATGTGAAACCGATTAATCAAAATTCGAGGCCCATGAAGCCAAAAGTGGCCCTCATGGTGAAAGAAGAAGTAATGAAACTTCTCTAGGTAGGGTTCATCAATCCAGTCAATTATTCACAATGGGTATCTAATATCATCCCTATTCTCAAAAAGAATGGAAAGATCCACATTTACATAGACTTCTAGGACATTAACAAGGATTGCCCCAAAGATGATTTCTTGTTACCATATATCGACGTTATTGTTAACACAACAACTGGATTTGAATTTTTATCTCTCATGGATGGGTTTTCTAGGTACAATCAAATCAAAATATCCGAGGAGGATCAAACCAAGACTACATTTATAACTCCTTGGGGACCTCTTTGTTATGTTGTCATGCCATTCGGTCTTAAGAATGCTAGCGCCACTTACCAATAAGTAATAACACATATATCCAATGACCTTATTCATAAGATTGTGGAATCCTACATGGATGACTTGTGGCTAAGGCTAGAAATTGTTGTGATCACCCATAGGTTCTTCGTATAATCCTTTCACGCTTAATAGAATCGGTGTCACATTGAATATAGAAAAATGTGTATTCGGCATAATGAGAGGTAAGATTTCGTGTTACATTATATCTTCACGAGGGATTGATGTTGACCCAGCCAAAATCTGAGTTATACTAGAAATTGTTCCACCATCGACGAGTTTGGTATCGATATTTTCTTGGGAAACTTGGTACAATCAAAGGTTCATCCTTGACTTCTTTGCTATCCATCCAATAAAAATTTGTTGAAAAAGGATTATAGCATTGATTGGGCACAAGAATGCAATGATGCCTTTCAGTTAGTTAAACAATTCTTGTTATCCCCTCCCATGCTAATTCCACCTAGATCAGATCTCCCTTTGATCTTGTATTCACGAGCTATGAATGTTTCACTAGCTTGCATGTTGTCTCAAGAGGATGATGATAAATGAGAACGTGTGGTTTATTTCATTAGTTGAATGTTTCTTGATTACGATAGGAAGAAAAGAATTTCTCTGCCATAGTCTTTGCAACAAAGCACTTAAGGCATTATATGTTGAATCAAGAAATGAGGGTTATTGTTAAGTTAGATCACTTGCGGACATTCCTCACACAAGGATCCTTGTCTAAAAAGGTCGACATTTCATAACCCTAATGGGTGAGTTTGAACTAAATTTTTAAATCGAGTGAGTCCGTCAAAGGAGAAATCATTACAAACTAGTCAAGGCTAACAATCCATTGAATGGAGGTGACTGGTAGATTTAGGAATTCTCGATGAGTGCATGTACTTTGTCAAAACCATGCCCCCTATCTCTGTATGTCCTTGGTATACTGATATTGTCAATTTCATCATGGACCATACATACCTAGAAGGGGCAATGTCATAACAAAGAAGGCAATTACATGTCATTTCTGCTAAGTACATTATTTTGGAACAAGTTCTCTACCGTAGAGCCTTTTATAAAAGGTTGTAAGGATGTGGTGACGCCAAAGAATCCAAAATTTTTATTTATGAGTCACACATCAAAGTATGTGGAGGTCACTTCGGTGACCACGCCACTACTCATAAGATACATTAGATGGGCTACTTTTGGCCCACTCTAGAACATGGCACCATAGATTTTGTGCACATATGTCACAAATACCAAGAGTTCTCCCATGATATCCACATACAAGCACAAGATTTCAAACCAATCATAACCCCATGTCCATTTTCCATGTGGGGCCAAGATTTGATAGGGAAGTTCTATCCTCGTCAACAAATGGCCATAACTTCATAATCGCAGATCACATAATACTTTACCAAGTTGGTATAAGTAATTCCTCTTACCATCGTGCTGGATCTGTAATCACTAAGTTCATCTTGAACCAGATCATTTGTAGATATGGGGTGCCGCAAGTCATTATTTCAAAAAATGGCATGTCTTTCAAAAATGACGAGGTGTGTGAATTGTGCACAAAGTTAAAAATAAGTCATCACATGGGTTCCCTATACTATCCTTAGGATAATGGACAAGCTGAGGCTACGAATAAAATGTTAAAGGCCATCCTTCTCAAAACCATTAAGGAGAATAAACAAGATTGGAAACTAAAACTTTTTCATGCCTTGTGGGCCTATCGAACGTAAATTAGAACACCAATGGGGGAAATCCCTTTTCTTTAGTGTTTGGTGTTGAGGTGGTTCTACCACTCAAGTAAAAATACCTAGTCTTTGTATTTCACTACACGGGATCCTGGGAGAGGAGGGTTATCAAGAAGCATGACTCTCCTAATTAGAAAGTCTTGATGAGGCTAGACTTAATGATGAACAATGACACAATGTTTAAACTGATAAGATGGCTTGGTAATACAATAAGAATGTTTATGAACATGAGATATATGAAGGAGATTTAGTGTTAAGACTTAACAGTTGGATAGACAAAAAAACCAGCGAGGGAAGGAAATTCAAACCTAGGTGGTTGGGTCTATATCGAGTAGTAGAAGACTACAAAAATGGGGCATTTTTCCTGTGTACACTAGAGGGTGAGGAGTTTAGTGAATCCATGAACTCTCTTCACCTAAAGAGGTACTATGCATGATCCACCAATTTTCATATGTACATTACTGCATCTGCATTGCATTTTCATCCGCCTGTTCATTTTGTAAAATTTGTGATCAAGGGATTTATTCTTATAAAGCAACTCCTAAAAACTTCTGAAAAACATTGGCAAAACATTCAAATCATATCTCTTCAAATCTTCATAGTATCATCAATTATTTTTGAATCATTTCATCAGTTCAAGAAAGATAAGACAAAGTTTTGACCGTGATCATACCAAGGCCTGCATACTTGGTTCTTGCTTATAGTCTCTTTCTAGATTAGGTGTCCTTTCCTATGGTCTGTTCTAAAATATTCATGGTGTCACATCTATCCCATAAAAATATATTTGGAAATAATAACATACTAAAAAAAATTCCTAGACGGGTAAGTCAAATGAAAATCCACAAAAAATATGTATTTTACACATTTATTTTCCCTACCAACCTTTGGTGTTGAGCCTAGATCTCTTAATGGTGATGTAGGGTTAGGAAAGGAGAGAAATGCCCTTACCCAACTATTCCTTATCCGTGGTGATGAGCCCATGCTTCCTCCTAGTATCATGGGGCAAGGAGTAGGGGGTCTCGTTAATAAACTTGAAAGTTACAAATAATTCTCTCAAATGTTGTGAGTTCATAAGTCAAAAATAAAGTGAGTTAGATGTCCAAAATTCCAAAAGATTTTAAAACCCCAAATCCAGATTTTGTCAACCAAGTGGCCATCTATGGATCCAAGTCTAGATAAAATGCAAAGCAATTCACATTCTAAATTATGAAGTAGCTTGAGTAGGATAAGGTTGTAGTGTCTCAATTTGGTCCTTCTAAACCTTTGTCTTTCTCTCATCAATAACATTAAAAAAAAATTCATAACTTGTGCCCCTTCTAGTTCTATGTGTTAAGCCCTTGTATCTTACTAGTTGCATGGAGTTGGGGGTGGGACAAGAATATCTACTTATCATATCATTTTTTCACCATGTTTTGCTAAGAAAATATGAGGTATCAAATATTGCTTAAAGAAACTAAAATTCAAACATCAAATTGTGTTCACATTATTATATATCAACATTATGAAAATATAAATAGAAATCATTTTGTTATCATTTCACATCCACTGCATACATTTTGAAAAGCATAGAAAAGTGAAAATTCTAAACATCTAGAGTACACATGTGAAAGAAACAAAAGAAAGTCAACTCATATACAATGGAATACCAAACCAAAAATAAGAGTCTATATATATCATGGTGAATCAAGTTTGTATATAATGTCACCATGTGCTAGGCATGGTCAAAATGCTTGCAATGAGCCCGAAATATACAAAAAAATCACATAAACACCCAAAAAATGTCATCAAAGCAATAAAAATGGCCCCATGGCCTGTCAATCCCTATGGGATCCCTTGAATGGTGCCCAACCATGTCTAGGGATCCTATTACAGCTACAACGATGTTGGGAGTGAACCAAATGATGTGAGTGCTCATGGTGGCATCCGCTACCTATGGCCTCACTGTGAGAATGACTCCATCTCATCAAGTGCTTGGAAGTATCATATCTGGTCACCTAGGTATGGAGGGAAGTCACTATCTCCACTATCCTCCACACAGGGGAAAACACGTCAGTGTGTGCTGCATGTGGCTAATGGGTTTCCCAAGTTGACATTCAATTCATATCGGGTCTTCCCGAGGGGATCAGTAGAGTGTCCATGCACACCCAAAAGATGATCTCTCACCACTCCTCTTTCATCTCTACGAGAAAATAAAAAGAAATGATAAGTTAGAAAAACAAAATAAGGAAAGAGATACAAGCCAACATTCCTAACTAACAAAGTCGAGAGAAAATTATTAAACTTACTCGGATCTCTAGGAATCTAGGTAGGATCGAGTAGGCTGCTATCGGGCTGTGTGGGGCTTCCCTAAAGCTGGAAGTGAATTACTATCCTATGATGAGACTCGTCATCCCCCTCTCCACCGTGAGGAAGTGTCATCTCTGAGACTAAGGTCTCTCTTAGCATTGGCCTCCTCGTATGCTGCTCTCAACATCTCCTAAGTATCATGCCACTCAGGGTCACTCTCCTCCTCCTCCACATGGGTTGCCTCACTAGTCCCAACACCAACTCCCTCATCCTCCATGTCCTCTCCAACTGACTCCTCCTCTGTCTCATCCCTTGTATCCTCCTCAGAGTCGAGTCTAGATCAATGGGCTCATCCTACTCCCCACTGTGAGTAGGAGCAGCCATAATCTGAAGTAAGGGAACTTAAGGGTTACCAAATTACCCGTCGAGCATGAACCACCCATCTAACCATAATGGGAACACCTAGAATGACCACTGTCCAACCAAGATCCCCTCTAGGGCCCCTCCAAGCCTCCTGAATAGTCCTATAAATTGGTGTAACTGGAGGGAGCATATCAATGTACAGAAGGCCAAACTACTAGGGGACCCGATCAAATGGGTGGACCTCAAGTCTCCCTACTCTGTCAACTAGCTAACCTGTCAAAGAGAAAGCTACCATCGTAGTCACCTCCTGTCCCCATATCCTTGCCATGTCCTGGTAGGGTGTAGCAGTCATGTCTCCATAGTTAGGAAGCCACTATCCGGTGTAGCATCCTAAGTACTAACATACATGTCCATATAGTGTCCCAAACATCCTGTGGATCTGAAACTAGTTCTCCCTGCCATAGGGAGTGAAATGCTCATAAAACTAGCTCATAACAAGAGTGGGCTAGCTCAATGATCGCCCATAAAATTTGACTACCCTGTACAAATCATGCTAGGTAGTCCCCAAGATATCTGCACCCTAGAAATATTTACGGTCATGCTCCTCGATCTACGTAATGATAAGAGCCCAAAAATATATTAGGGTGTCACCTCCCTTATCCCCGATCAATCAGAATGACAAGATGCCCATGATGGCTCTGTGTATGACAGGAATGGGAATGGTGGCAATGGACCAAACCTTCATCCCCTTCTTTGAGCCAGATGAGACAATGGTGTCTCCCATGTATGTGGCCCACTACGTCATCACAACCTTGGACCCCACTATCTCCAAAGTCAGTCTCCTCCCAAGTATCGGAGCCCAAGCATATGTTACACATCCTCCAAGGTGATGGTCCACTCACCCCAGACACCTAGGAACTGGAAGGTGTTCTAGTCCAAATCCCAATAGAAATATAAGTCACATAGAATTGGACTGGAAGGAGCAACATGGGAAACCCATGCAATCCTCCAAATACCAGCCCTCTAGAGAAGATCCATCTCATCATGAGTTAGTTGATCCAGATACCAGGGAGCCAATCACACTCCCTCTCCCGACTCCATCTGATGTACTCCTTCTGAATTCACCAAAACATGGAAAAATAGCATGTTATTAATATATACTAAATAATAAGCTCACAAAAACATTTAAAAACATCAAAAATCCAAAAAAATCAAGTTAAAAACATGTTTTGGTAATTTTGTTCATAACTTCCACCTGCTTTGGGTAGCGGTCCAGGACCGATTTTCTAAACATTTCTTTTACCCTAAAAATGCTCAAAAAGATTAAAAAAGAACACTTTTGACCAAATAAAAGAATGCCTTATGGGTGCCCCCCATAGAGACTCATTTAAGACAAACAAATTTGAAAATGATCCCTCCTAGGTGAACTTTTCAAAGTTTTTACATTTTAGGTATTAAAAGAAAAAAGTGAAAATAACCAACCTTAGATCACGCTAGTCAATTTCCCACTCATGGAGGCATGATTACGGTCTTTCCATGGTCATATCTGTTGCGCTCTCGTAAAAAATGGTCACAGTGGGTCTAGAGCTCTAAATTCACCAAATCGAATAGCAAAAATAAATTGGAAAATGAGTTGTTTTGATATATATATATATATATATATAGTTGTTTTAACCTCATTTTGAGTATATGTGTTCACAGGGATGGAGCGTTGGCACTGGTATATTTCTATATCCCCGCATAGATGGTAAGTCCTCTTGTCGTTTTGATCTAGTGTTTATTTTTCGATATTTTATCTATATGCACTTGAGTCTTCTTTTCCTTTTGTAGGTAGCGGGAGTTAGGGCTGTGATATTTTGACACACGGTCATGTCAAGTATAGCTTCTAACTCCCCATTTCGGGAACACCATACTCAGACTCTATATATATGCACCCAAAATTACATGTGTTACATTGTCAGAAAATGGTTACAAAAGTCCCCAATGATGATTTAGGTGATATCAAGAAGGTGTTTGAGAACCAAAACCCATTGGCAATGTATATTTGTAGACTAGACATCCTTACTTAGATTTTCCACACTTTCTTCTAGCTTCCTGCTCTTTCTACATATGTTTTGGCCTTCGATGCAGGGATCGGCACGCTACCTAGGTGGCGGTTCTAAAACCACAGCCCAAAATAGGGTGGTGGTCTTGACCGCTTTTTCTAGATCCTTCACATGTGTTTTAACATGCGCAGCTCAATTAATTTTTCCTTTTGCATGCATCCGTGAGCCGAATTATCTAAAATTATCTTTGATTTCTTTGTTCTCCTTCCTCCTATTTTTAAATAGATTTAATTGGTTAGAACTATTCCCTCTTTCCTTGTGTATGAAGGAACCTCCCATCCTCCATTCTTTTATATTCCATGTTTTTATTCAAGAAAATGGCTTGAGAATTTTGTGTATCTTGCATTGTATTACTGCTACGATCTTTCTAGGAATTACATAGCCAAGCCTTGATCTCTTGTTATATCTCTCTTCTACTTGCATTGCATCCATATTTCCACCAAGCTACCATTTCTCAATTGCTATCCTCCTACTACTATTCTTGCAATCCCAATCTCTTGGAATCACATGAACACTCGGAGAAAGAAAGGAACATAGTGAGGGGATAGATAGAGACACAACTAGATTTTCCAAAGCTCTTGCTTTTCTAGGTTGGAATTGTGTGTTTGTTTAAATTACTAGTTTAAATCATCCATATCAAATAGAATAAAAATCATCCACATCAAATAGAGTAGAAAATCGTTCATATCAAATAGAGTAGAAAATCATTTATATAAAATAGAGTAGAAAATTGTTCATATCAAATAGAGTAGAAAATCATTCAAATCAAATAGAGTAGAAAATCATTCATTTAAATAAAATAATTAGTAAATTTTCCTCTTTAACATTACCAAGGAATTTTTGAGGAACTATATCCCCTTTCAGGGTCATGATTTGTTCTTCATATCCAAGGTAGGGTTTGGAGGGTTTTGATCAGATTAGGTTATTTTCTTTAGATTAGATTCACACATTTGCACAAGTAACCAGCTACATCCAAATGATTATTTGTCTTTAGTTTATTTATTATATTATAATGTATTTCTTAAAGATTATAAAAGAAAAAAATTGTCTTTGATGGATTAGTTTTCTTTTATTACTTTGATAAAAAATATTGTGAAAACTCAAAAAACATAGATTAAATGTTCTTCAATAATTAGGTTGTTTATCATAAATCATTGTATCCCATTCTATATGACCATCAACAGTCCATAATAAGAAAATACATATAGTAGTTATCCCTTGGTCCCATATCCCAATGGGCCAGAATTGATAATTGATATTGATACCAGCTTACGTTTAATAGTCTTATGCACACCTATAACTTTTACTAAGAAAATAGAACAACTCAATACACTAAATATCGCTACTAATAAAGCCTATGACTATTGGACTGCTCCTAGAAACATAGCTTGATTACACACATGACCATCTAAAGGCCATAACCTCCATGAGTCTTTGGTTGTGATCCTCGGGTCCCATAACCTAATGGGCCTACCAGTCAGTTGGATATTGACACTAGTTTGTGTATATTAGTATTTAGATCTTCGTCACTTCCACCGACATCATTATACAACTTTCCTTATTGAACATAATAGTCAATCAAAGCTAATAATTTCTAGACTAGAAGATAAAATCACCCATAAACACATGTGGCTCCATCGCACCTCTCATTCTAACTTCCATGATCTTGTCCCAAAATCTATACGAGGCACTCGCAGGTCATTTTTCACATGTTCAACAACCAATGAATAGAATCTCGAATGAGCTCAATATTGATTTGATTTTATGAATGCAGACATTATCTAAGACACAACCATCACACCACTTCAAGTTAGGAGAGCATTCTTTTCCTTAGACTCACATATCTCGACATTGTGTGTTGAATATATAAGATTGCCCAATTAGATTGATCCCCATCACCAAACTCATATTCAAAATAATTCTACACCAGTTATCTCGGCACGACCTCGAGAGGTCAGTGCAAAGAAGGTCACGTGTTGATTTTCTATTGTACAATTCCTCTTGGAAAAAGGAAGTTCTCACAATCAGCATTGGATCGAGAAATCGAACGTGCACACTCTACCTTCCACTTTCACTCATAGGTATTCCTCCTCACCCTAACCTTATCTATTTTTCTCTTACATACACACACTATTCGGTGAAACACCAACATTTAACACTTCCCCATGGATATGTTTTACTCTAGATGGTCACAAACCCAATAAAAAATGGTCACCAAGAAAAAATGAAGTAATTAGTTTAATTGCACAAAGTGTGTAACGTGCCACTACTTTTGTCCCTATTGTTCTGATTATAACTTTGTAACCAAGCATATACTATTTAAAATTGGAAGATAATGTCACCAAGAATTTTTTGATTCTATACTATATTTGTTTTTCCCTAGGAAAAGAATACCTAGGTGGGACACTATCACCCATCATTCATGTCTATGTTGGGTGCTTCTATCCTACACTAAATTTAGGCCCAATTCTAATCTAAAACTTATATATTCACTCTTATTTATCCTTTTTTTTTTTTTTCCATTATGTGTATGGTTTGTGAACTACTGAGAGGGTGAAATATTATCTTGATTATCACCCCCACTCATTTAGGGTACATGAGATGAATAAATGCATTTAAGGTATGTGAGATGAACAAAGGCAAGTGTGGCCCAAACAAGGAAAGATGAAATTGATGTGCACATTTGAAATAGAAATTTAATAGGTGGAATAGGGAATATGCATGGTAACAACCATGGCATATGTAAACAAATGAGAAAAGGCTAGCCAAAAGTGTTAGTGATAAACAAATATACATGATTCAATAAAAACAAGTCAAAACATAGTAACATAATAAAAGACACAATGAGTATATTTTTGAATACATGGGACACTACCCAAAATGTTGAAAGACAATTGAATCTTGTAAGGTGATAAAAATAAATAAATAGTGAATTATAGGGAACAATGTATAAATAATGACAATCAAGATACAAGAAAAGAAGACAAAATATAAGCAAATCAAAGAACCATGATTGGAAGTAGGCCTGCAATACAAATGCTATATATGAAGCACCTGTTAGCATGTTAGGAAAAATTTATAGTATGTCACAATGGATTAATCTGGAAATAGTAATTAAAGTAGTATATATCGTAATGATAACACATAAGTATAGAGAAATATAAAATGTAGATGCCCTCGAGAGCCTCAATGGGATTGGTATGGTACAAGGTAAAACATCATTCATCATGTAGAAATTGTTGTAGCTCAGAATTACACCCTTTTCTAGATCATGGCATATTGAAAATTATGGGCCAACATGGGATGATCTCTATTATGTGGGATTTGCATGAATGAGATCAAAATCCTGATAATTTTGACTTCCTCTTATTCCTCTTAATAACACTAAATCTACTCGTAAACTTATGCTAAGAACCAAACTAAAAATGAAAAGGGAGGAGGAACATCATGAAAGGAAACTAAGTTAAGAATAAAAAGGATGGCGAAAGCACCAAAAGAAGATGATCACTCTCTCTTGAATTCTCAGAGAAGTAAGAATATCCAATGCAAGGCTAGAGGGGAAGATGCTTGCCACTTTCAAACTCTGTAAATAAATCAACTCACAACCCTGTAAGTTGACACAAATGACATGAAACTTTACAAAACATAGGTGATACACATCATAAATGAAAGTACATAAGGAAAGAAGACAATAATGCAACACAAGGGGTAGATTCAATTCATAATTAACATCATATTATTGTTACATGTATAGACTATTATAGCCATTCGTAGGGTAAGATGCATTACAAAATTCATGCTATGGATTTGTAATCCTTAGTTCTATCAAATTTTTGACATAATAACATTACAAAACAAGAGATGATGTATTTACAAAGTATGAGTTCTATACTTATAGAAAATGGGAAGGATAAAGAAGAGGGAGACGAGAGAGAGATGCACAAGTATTCATGTCAACTTCCCACCAAACATCATAAATGATTTAAAACACACTTGGGAACTTAAAAAATCCATTCCTCTATGCCATTTGACTTATAGGAAGACATATGGGTACCATGAAGCAATAAATTTGGTTGTTTCAAGTGGTTACACATTTTAAACAAGAAAAATTTCACTTTCCCTAAGAAACCTATGTTTTCCTTTTTCACTCTCAAAACTCAATCAAATCATGTGTTTTTTAATGTAAAAATGAATCCCCGAAGATACATTTGCAATGCCACCGATTTCATGCAACTTGGAGCATTGCAGCAAAAGTTATGTCCAAAAAACAATTCTTCCTTATTCCACAACTTTGAATTTTAAAATATTCATAGATTGAGAAACCCGCAAGACATTAACCTCTAATCATCTACGAAATATATTTTCCACATGCGATGGAGCTTTACCTATACATTGTGAATTTTTTTATTTGGTGACCCCTTTCTTTTATTCCATGGGTTAGGATAAGTAGTGGAACAAAAACTTTGGGAAGCCTTTGGAACACTAGGATAGTGTTCCATGAATTCTACCTTGGGTGTGTTATGAACTTGTTTCCTATTTCCACACGGTGTTTCATTTTTCCACACGGTGTTTCATGGATTTTTATGAGCATAACCCATTTTTGTTTCATGGTATTGTTACTAACTCTACAAAGCACTAACTCTACAAAAATCTACCTAAGTCCCGAGTCCTAATTCCTTTGTTTCACTAGTAAAGAGAACCCATGTAACACTATCTTCCTTGATTCCATAGAATTTTGTTTCAATGTTTTGTGTACTTATGCCTTAGCCAATTTTAGACTTGTAAAACTATGGTTCCAATGTCCAAATATGTTTAAGACCCTTGAAACACCAAATATGACCCAAGAAGGACCAACATGTTTCCCTCCTTCTATCTCCATTCCAATTCTATGGCCAACTCTTGACTAATTCTATGGCCAACTTCAGGCCAATTATATGGCCATTTGACAGAGTAAGCTTTTCAACCATAGACTTGATGAGTTGTCAAAAATTGTAAAGGAGGAGTAATTTTGGATAATAAATACGTATAAGAGATTTGTATTCACATCAAAGAGTACCATGTGAAAGCACATGTGTGTATAGAAAAATGATAGAGCATAATATGAATCTAAGTAACATGATAAGTAATGTGTAACATAGAATAAAAAGAGAAAGTAATGTGTTGGTGAGAAAATTTATCGTGTGAAAAATTATGTGGATTTCTTACCAACGCTTGGAAAGTCGAATTCCCTCTACATAAACGATTGATATTTTTATTTGCATGTGTGAGTAAAGTGAGTTTTATCTGTGGTGGCCTTGTGGTTAGGGATCCAATAGAGGCACTCTACCGACCTTTGCAGAAAAGATAACAATTACTTTCCAAAGAGGACTTTTTCGTAAGAACAGGAAAGGGAGTGAGAATATGAAGTGGGGGAACTAGTGATATAAGTAGAAAATCAGATGCTTACAAACACTAGTTAGAAAATATTACACATGCATTTTTAAAGAAGAAAACAACATGATTTTGGGGCTACTCGGCTAGAGGAAACCATATGTACAAAGACGTACACATTCATATGCCTTGGAAAATACAAATTTCTTCCTTTATTAGCTTGCAAAATCATAGTTGTACATAGTGAGGAAATGAGGAAATTAAAGAGAAAATGGCTAACTCTTTTTCACTCACAAGTAAGCAAAATATCTCTCATGAATTTACAAGAATACAACTAGCTAGAAAGATAAGAATTTCAGAAGAATCTCAAATGAGGAGATTATTACAATTTATAGAAGAGGATCAACTCTTCATCTATCCCCGAATGACTCTTCGTATGTCTTGACATGACTTAAGACTCTTCGCCTTCCTAGGAAAAAAACATTAAGTCCCTTTTTATAACATAAAGGTGACTTATTACATTAGAAACATTAAGACATACAAAAAAGTGCAACCCCAACGTGAAATTAGAACATTGAGGAGAGAAATTTGGGGGTGAGAGGAGAGAGAGAGAGAGAGAAAGGAGGAATCATGCCGATGAATAATCTTATCCTATTGACTCTTGTAAAGCTCTACCAAATTGAACCTAATACCTTTTAACTCTTTGTGGTGAATGATTTTCTTATGCTACTAGTGGGTTGCTTCGGGGAAGTTCTTTAGATGCACAAAAGAAACCACCTTCAAATGACCCATAAACACCATGAAATAAGTGTTTAGAAATGTTATTGAATGGAACCATTTGGAAATCATAGGTGTTGCTCATGTAGATGCCCTCTAAAGAGGTTGAACCTTTAGAATAAAACCTATTCTAACTCCCCGCAACATTGCCACACTACCAAGTTGATTTGAAGTAATCCTAATGAAACAAATTATGAATAGTCCTGACAATATTGATGGTGAATTCCACCTCACACATACTTATTGAAGCATTAAATGAATGTTCAAAGATGTTTTTGAGATCCATGTAATTGACCTCACTGTAACCTACTCTCACATACTCTGATGATAGAGACTGCACTGGTTTCCCCCTTGTGAATATGAACTTCATTATTTCTTGATAATTACTATATTTGGAAAGGGAAACTATTTTTGGTAAGTGTCGATATTTTTCCTCTTTGGTCCCTAAATAGTTATTCCAACTTGTATGTTCAACTCTGATATACATTCCCTTTGTGAAATATGCCCTCAGAACAACTTACTATTTTTAATAAGTGCCTATGAGACAACTTACTATTTTTAGTAAGTGTGAAAATTCAGCTCTTTCGAATTCAATTGGATATGGAAACTTGAATTCCTTCTTCTCATTGTGTTCCTCTCACCTTCTAGACCAGTTTGCTATTTTTGGCAAGTTCTTATGGGACTACTTACTATTTTTATTAAGTGTCAATTGTGGGATGAGATGACCTTTTTGATGACTTTCACTTACAAAACTTCCTTTGTGTCTACCGCCTCCTTCGCAACTTCTTCAAATGATCACTTACCTGAAATAGTGGTCTTTCATGTAAGAAGGCCTACTATTTTAGTAAGTATGCTTCTTCTAGTCGGATTATGGTGGGAAGAATATTTTTGATATGGTTTTTTTCCCAATATCAATCCCTTGAAATTTCAGGCTTACTCGATCACCTGAAACTTGAAATTTTTTTACCTAGCAAGGGTCACGGGCACGTTAGGCATTAATGGAGCTTGAAAATTTTAGGTATCCTTTTCCACCTCAGATCATGATGAAAATTATATTTTTGATGTGGGTTTTTCCTTCTTATTTCACTAGTGAATTTTCTTTGCAAACTGATTGTCAGTTGATCAAGAAATTACTTTTTGTTTTCATTGTGTAGAAAAGGAGATTTATTCACTACAAAAAGTATTGCTACCAATCGAGATCTATTATTGAGGTTTTTATAACCTCAAAAAATGGTTAAGATAACAAAAAACCTCATCTTGATCTGTGCCTTAGTTTGTAAATTACTTCAAATTCTTTCTCTAGTGGCAATGAGGGTTTTCAGATGAAAATCTTCATTTTTCTCTTCCATTCTTTGTTTTTTCAATCATATTTTCCTTTGAGATCTTTGTATTCTTACGATATGAATTACTTGGTGGATATGGTTGAGTAAAAAAATGGTGGTTTGAATGTCTGAGATAATTTTTCCAGAGTTCCGACAGGGTATGGAGATGTGGGGGGAAGAAGCAGGCACAAAAATGGCTAAGTGATGTACTTTCATTAAAAAAACATGAAGGCACAGGGCTGGGAGAATTTTTGTTTCCCCTTTATTCCCTTGACTAAATGGATGAAAGGTACATCAATTTTCACATCGCACCGTGTCGCAACACTTGGTGATCATATGTGCATTGTGAGGATAAGCTCCGACAAGCTCTTGGGGGTTGAACTAACGATGCAGAGGGTCCTATGGGTGATCAAAGGGATAAAAAGGGTTGGGAAAATTTTCATGTCCCTCATGTTCCTTTTCTAAAGGGATGAAAGGGACATAAAAATGTGCCAGGCTCTTGAGTTGACACGTGTCCACTTCAAAATTTGGCTAAGTACAAGAGCTTACCTTGAGGCCAACTTGCAATGATGATATCTTGAGCTCCCAGATGAGTTTCAAGGTGAAATTTTATATGAATTTTATTGAAAAATTCATTTTTAAACTAATGGTGGGATTATTATCTCTTTATTCCTCCATTTTAGCCCAAAAAATCAGATGTTTGTTCTAGCTCCATAATTGAGCATGATAAAAACTAGATATAAACATATTACACCTAGGTGTTGTGAAAATATGATTCCAACATATTAAATTTATCTTAATAAAATTTAAATTTATATATTTTTAGCTCCTAACTCTTTATATAACTCCCAAAATTGCTTCTCGAAGCTCAAGTGTTTTTTTAACATTGTGCACTTCCTAGGCCTAAGAACCCGTTTTTGATGAACCTGCCCCAAAACTTCAAAATATTCCCTGAATCTTCCAAAATATTTTCCTTGATATTATTAGACATTGATTATATTTATATGTTGAATTTTTCTCCATTCCACTTCAAGGGGTGCATTAGTCCCGGAAGGCCATTGGTAGCCCTTCCCAAAACTACCCAAAATTGACATTCTTCAAGAACTCCTAAAATCACCTAGGGGGACTGAATTTTATTTCCTAAATCACCTAGGGGACTGAGTTTACATCTAATGGAGTATCATTGGATTTAATTAGTAAGGTTGATGTTAAGGATGGGTAGACTTGGGGTGTCTTGGAAAGGTAAATTTTGAGACAGGGGCATCGTTGTCATGTTATAAAATTGGAAATTTCCTTGGTGTACATTTTTAGGACAACAAAATAATATATCTACTCAATATCTAAGTTGGTATTTATGAATTTTTGTAAATATTTGAACTTGAAATAGAATAACTAGGGGAGGGGTGCAAGGTTCTCCCGGTGTATGTGTGGATGGTAAGGTCTATGTAGGTAAGTGTGCCCTCAAAACTTATGTTTGAACATAGAATAAGATTCCATAATATAGTAGTGAGGGGGAGAATATGACATCAAATGTGAATTCCATGATGATATATCCAATAAGGATAGGGCAAGGGCCCATTATTTGCTAGTGTGAAGGTAGTACACATGTGATCATGATCAAAGACTCTATGGACATAGGGGATTGCATGTGGAGAAAGATACTGCAAAATGGTCATATATATCTATGAGTATCTTATGTCCTTTGAGGAGACAATTTCATATGAGGTGGAATATGATACTCTTGATGTATTCGTTGTGAGAAAAAAACTAGAAGCCACCCATGGAGGAGATATAGGTCTTTGTATAATAGTAGTAGTATTAATTGTAAGGGCATTAGATCTTAGAGGATTATATGCCAAATTCATGGGGCCATCATGAGAATATGTAGAAGTAGGTATGCTAGTGATAAAAGTAACTAAAAGTGTGGTCGTAAGAGGATTTAAAGACAAAGAAGTCTTGGGTGGGGTTCCTCTAATAGTGATAAGGTGTCTCTCATGTATGAACTTGAGCCATAAGTGAACTATGGATGGTACGGATTTGGAAGCCCTAAGCCAAGGGAGTCCTAAGACCATGTCAAAATGTGGAACTATTGATCCAATAGTGAAAGGTATGGAGATAGTGAGAGGAAAAAAAAATGATGGGGAGAATGACATGCATATGAGAAGTAGGTTATGTATGGGTCATCTGTGACAATGAAAATTTGATATTTTTTAAGAAGGATAATGAAAATTTATTGCACTTGTAATTCGGATCCACAATAACATTGTTGATAACATGAGAACCAATGAAAGTGTTAATGCGTAATCTACGTGATGAAACTGAAACATGTAAATCAACATCAATGAAATAAATGATAGGTGAAGGTAGATTAGTAGTACCAACAAGAAATAAAAGAGGATGATATGAAGATTAAGGATGAGGTACAACATGATAAGCATGATTAGAAGAAGATTTAAGAGCTGATTTTTCATACTTAGGTAGTTGATAATTGAATAATTTAAGCTTTCCATTATCATTATTATATTTAGGAATATAAATAGTAGATTTAGGTAACTCAATTTCATGATTATTAATCAAATCTTGAATGAAATTTCTAAGCTTGAAACACTTATTAGTAGAGTGGAAATTACATCTATGATAATCACAATGTGCGTGTTCATAAAATTTTATTGCCATAAGGCCTATTAGGATCTATTTCATGAGGAGGTAGAAGAGAAATTAGATTACTTTTAAGGATTGAGGAACCAACATATGTGGTGGGTATGAAAATGGAGTAAAAGTGCAACATGTAGGCTATAATTTTAGCTTCGTAAGTTGAGATATAGCATTGATAATAGGATTAGGGTCATAAGGATTTCCCTTGAAGGAATATTTTCTTCGGAACTTGTTAGTAGAAGCATCAAAAACATTAGCAATGTATTTAAGTTTTCCCAAAGAAAGTAACTTTATCTCTTGAATTGTCAAAGTATGACATAACTAATCAAAAGAGAAAAAGAATAAAAGAGTAAACACTCTTACAAAGGAGGTAACAGGATTTGGAGGAAAAGATCTTACAATTCATATTTATGTAAGAAATTATTCATTTTAGAAAGATTAGTATTATAATGCAACACATAATCACTAAGATACTCATTAGTGCCTTTATTTATTTAGCCATTTGTGTCTATAATATCTTCGTACCAATATTCATATATCTATGAGCTAGAAACAAATTGTCAAGAGGATTAAAATATCAAATAGAATGTAAAGGAAAATCAAAAAACCATCGTAAGGCATATTCTTGTAAACTCCTAGGAAATAACTTTGTCAAGAGTGTGTCATTACAAGCTCAATCCAAACATGCAACATGAAATGATCCAAGGTTCTCTTGGGGTCTCCATAGCAATCGATAGAGGAAACTTACGTGAGTGAAAGTTGGGAGGAATTGGATAAGAAGAAACCTCTGGTGTAAGAGGACTATGAAGAAGAAGTGAAGAATTAAGAGATGAAGAGGAAGAAGAATAGGAGGCCTATTGCAATTGAAAAATTTGAGTTTACAAATCATTGTATAAAGACTCTAAGGCATGGGTTCTTAAATAAGTGCTAGGTTGGATGTGAGAAATTATAGGGTAAGAAAATTGATTAGTGGGTGTTGAAATAGGAATATGAATGGTAGATAGCCCCACAATGGTGAGGGAAGAAGAAGGTGGAATAAATGAGGTGATATAAATAGAGATATCCAAGGTACAAACCATACTAACATGAGAAAATTGTCACATGCATGTTGAGTTGCTAATAAATCATCAAGGACATGTGTCATATGAGTGGGATTATCACGTATGAATAAAAAGTGGTGAGATGAGGATTATATCATAAGATTTTTTTCTATTAGAGGTTTCGTCATGAATGTAGAATAAAAAGTGGTGAGATACTATCGAATGATTACGTATGTGGAAGGATCTTGATCCATATTTTAGTCTTCATCATAAGATTTTTTAAATACTATTAGAGGTTTCAATATGTCATGAATAGGGATCTAATAAGAATTGGGAACAAAGGTTTATCATGTGTGGTTTCAAAAATACTTCTACGAGATGATCTTATTCTTTCAATGCATGTGTGGTTCATTATAAGGTTCTTGTGTTCCACTTGGACCTATAAAAAAACCCTAACTACCTCTACAAGGCTCAAAAAAACAATATATGGAATAAATTATTCACATGTTTGAGTCATAATGACCTCGATAGTCATCCAAATGTGATTATCACTGAGTGTTGCACCACATTTCAGACTCTATGTAGTTATTATGTGTTTGAGATTTGAATTGTGTCCATTAAAGATATGTTTCCCTTGTGCCATTCACACGAAGATTATGAGCTATAATTACTTTTTCCCAAGATCAATGTGTGAGATGGAATTTGTAAATAACCCTTCATATGTAGTTAATGATACAACCCAAATGTAGTATTTGAATGTTACTCTTTTCGCAAATAGTAAATAACAAGTATTAGCCCCAAGATTTTCTAACCCCTAATGATAGTAAGTTAGTCATGTAAATATGATTCCCTTGTTTTATTTTTGTCATTAACAACAAGAAAATTCAACCCAAAGTAATAATAATTATTTTATAAAAGGTACTAAATGATGTGACATTTGAAAATTGGGAAAATGAGGGAAAATGAAAAAAGAACCCAAAGGGGAAAGTAGGACTCAGGTGTTGTGGTATTATCTCGACATGTTCGGAGGATCTAATAATAAATATAGAATTGGGTCATATGTTATCTAATGTCCAAGAGTAAATTCATCATTCTAGAAAATAAAATAATAAGATTGTGTAAGAGATAAATTAATGTAAAACTAAATCACATGTTGTTGACATCTAGTTTTATCACTTAGGAATAAATCATATAACGACATACTTAGTGGCATAATGTAAAAAAAAAGCATGTGATTTCATGAATACATAGGAAAAATAGTACAAAATAGATTAAATTACCTTCATACTCTCCCCATGTGTCGCACAACTAAGTAGAAACTAAGTAGAACTGAAATGTTTTGAAATGTAGTTATAGAAAGGAGACCCATGCCCCCAATATCCCTAAAATTGAAACCAAAACCTATTTCTATGGAGAATAAGGAATGAAAAATAAAATCCCCCGAAACTCCTTTGAACTCTATCATCTGAGTCTAAAATTATGCCCAAAACTTGTGCCCATAAGTGAGAATGTGAAAATGTCGAGAAAATTATTATGACTACACCCAAGGAAAAATCCTAGAAATGGGTCAGGAAAGTCTATGCGGTCTTGACCATACCATACATTTTTGACCCTAAGCTTGATTTTATGATTTTTTGTGTCTCATGTTGTTTCTGAGTAAAATTTCATGTTCTTTCTTGTGTCTCACCTTGAAATTTTTTCTGTGTCTATTATAGGTGTATAATATACCCAAATGAATGCCCCTATTTTGATGTGCATCTGTTAAAGAGTTTGAATGTGTAGATCAAAGAATAGATGGCTAACTATGTGTGATAAGTCCGATTATCTACATAGAAAGCACATGAAGGGATGATGTGGTGGCCACCAAGAAGAACCTATTTATGCAAATAATATGCACATGGTGGAGACCATGGTGCAAAAAAATCCCAACAATAACAATA
Source organism: Taxus wallichiana var. yunnanensis (assembly GCA_018340775.1). NCBI lineage: Eukaryota > Viridiplantae > Streptophyta > Pinopsida > Cupressales > Taxaceae > Taxus > Taxus wallichiana. The sequence goes on along the minus strand of CM031243.1, from coordinate 122,730,824 downwards.
ATAATAATAGTAGAAACAATTTTAAGAGAACTAGTAATAATAAAAAATAGTAATGCATATGTAAGTGAAAACATAGCAGTCTGCAAACAATGTCATGTAAAATGCTTAAGGCTTACAAACACGTAACACCCATGGTGTTGTAAGACAATCAAGGATGTGGGGCCTATAAATGAGAGATGCAATTTTACATAAGAAATGAATGATGCCACAAACATGGGACACCCATTGTGTCACAAGACTAATAAGGTGCTCGAGGCCATAATTAGAGTAGTAAAAAACTATAAACACAACTAGACAACATGTATTGAAAACTAAAGTATCATAATGTGATAAAATGACATTGCAAGTAATATAAAAGAGCATATAAGAAAAAAACTACCAATTTTGTACAAGACACATGTGTTAGTATTGTTAATTCAAAATATAACAAATACACTATGTATGTAATCAAACATAATGAGGAAGTGAAAAGGTACTATAATGAAATAATAACACCTAGTTTTTGTGGTGGGATGCCCCCGTGAGAAATATGTGAACAAAAATAACTCCTATAATTATGTAGCAATCTGTATGTCTTGCATCATGCTCAATATACCCTATGAATGCATGTGTGTAAAAATAAATGTTATCTATCAAACTAGAAGGATAAATATGTATAATGCAAGTCGTAATAATGTATACTATAGAAAGATCATGAGTTCTTTTTTAATATATTTGAATGTTTTTTCCATTTGTGATTATATCAATATTTTTGGGATTTTCAAGTGCATAGCTATGTACAACCAAAGGGGGATATTATGAAAGCTACCAAAGAATAACCTTTAAAGGAGGTGAAGCAAATACTAAAGATGATGGAGGGTAGGCCTTATATGTGACTCAAGTGCTAATGCAACAATGGTAGTGATATGTGTCAAAAAGGGCCTAAGAGTAGAGTAATGTATAAAAATCTGTGGTATCTAAGGGTGGTATGGTGGACTAGAAGAATGAACATTCCTTGAAGAATGATGAGGAGATATAGAGTGATGTGGGTACTAAAGGAATGATGAGACATCCTATGAGAATGTAATCCACTAGATATAATATGTGTGGTGATGCAGCCTAGAATTTACCAGATAACACCCTAAACGTGTTGGCACATCACTCAGCCTAGACTAAGCACTCACCCAAAGTGCGCAAAGGTACCAAGTCCCTCTTTAGGGTTGTTGTAGTAGGATGTTAGCATGATGAAGGAAGAAACATATAGATCCATAACTAATCCATCATTCTACAATGCATGCCATATTCAGATCTATGAAAGAAAAAAATTAAACAATAATCATGATTGAATCAAGAACATGCACTACTCAATTACACACAATAATGACACTTAGATTCAGCCAATAACTTCCATCTATTAATAAACACAGAAGCTCCTTACAATAATGGCATTCTATACCAATGCGCGCATAGATCTAATACAATAATCCAGTCATATGCACATATCTCTTTATGCTCACCTCTTATGCTCTGCATATACCTATATATCTCTCATCTCTTAGGTAATTCACTACATATATATAGGGTGGGGACTTTCCCTTCACAGCTTATCTATTCCAAAAATAGGCCACGTGATATTAATAGTCATGCACCATTTACAAGCATAACCACACATACAAGTGTGCTATTTATAGACCTCTTATAGTTAATCAAGTGACAATCCTATTATTAGCTCGTCTCCATGAAAAATGATTTGATTCGATCTTCCAAAGATAGACAATACATGACACACACTTCTCTACATCGTTGGTGTGTTCCATATGCCCTCTTCCAAAAATAGGTCTTCATGCTCAAAATTGGATAAGTCCCGATGCTTAACTTATGCTTCACGTGTGAATTCTTCTTATCCATTTGCACCCTTAAACCTAGCCTATTTTCCCACACATAATTCTTGTGTGAGTTATGTCAAGTGTTCTCTGATCAAAATTACCCCACATTAATCTCATTGTTGCCCCAATAATGGGTATCTCCAAAAATTGAAGTAAAGAATATAAGAATGGAAGAATAAGAATGAAATAATGTAGATGAATAAAGAATTTTTATGAGGCAGCCTCATATAAATTAGTTTTATGTATCAACTCTAGATACTCCTCCTTTATTCCGCATCGCAAGGCCTACCATTCAAATGAGCGCTTGTTCTACTTTTTCTGGAATGTCAACAACAATGGAATCCAATTCATCCCTTTAATCTCCCCTTTTTCATTTTGCAGAACCAACACAACAATGGACATTATGGTCATTCTTCCTTTTAGAAGATCCATCTTCTACGCAATGAGCTTCCCAAGCTCTTCCAGCCAAGTCTTGTGTGGCTCTTGTGCTGCTGCCAAGGCCTCATGCTTTTTCTTAACCATTGACAATATTTCTACGTGGCCCAATGTTTCATCCTTCATTGCTCTCTAGACCTCATTATTTTCTTCCAGGGTATTTATGTTGATAAACACCTTTAGAGCTGTGTAAATGTTCAAATCCTAGTCTGATTTCTTCAATACTTCTTATAGCACTTATAACAACCCTTCATAGGATGTAATCTTTCACATCACTAAATATTTCTCTCGTTCTACCTCTTGTTCTAAATTCCTTGGTGCTGGCATGCACAGAGGTTCATCTTCAAGTACTAGGTCCACCAAATTTCCTACATAATGTATCATTGAGGGAAATGTCTGTGGTACCTTGGTCTCCAAGTGTGGCCTAGCTCTTATGACATTATCTCCAATCTCCTCTGCGATGCTAATAAATACTTCATTCTTCTTTTGTGCTAAGTCCCTCTCTTGCATTATGCATGCTATCTCTGCATCCTTTGTCTTTAGCTCCTCATGTAATGCTCTTATCATTGCAACTTTGTCCATGTTTCTTCTAGCAACTTCAGTAGAAACCTTCACCAATGTGTTGTTGACCTACTCATCTGACATGACAGTAAGATTTATTGTCATATGTCTAGCTTGGGGTGATGTCTTCATCCATCTCGACATGCATGACTCTTCACATACATCAAATTTAGGATCATCCATGTGGGTATGCATTGACCATGAGAGTTTCTTTCTAGTGTGAATGGTTACCATATCCCCATCCATTAATTCTAACCCAAATAAATTATTTTGTTCTACGAAAGCTTTGGAAATGTGCATAGATGATTTTTCCAATGTCCTCTACATAACCCATAATTGGTGCACGTGTTCCCAACTCATCCTCTTTAATCTAGGTGTCTTGGGAATTGTACCTTCAAGGTTAAGAGCCTATCCCATTACACCTTGAATAGTTGCATGTGCATATCTAGAGGTTTCTTTCTCTCTTTCTTTTTGTCCTTCATCTCTTCATCTTTTTTCTCTTCCTCATTCTGTGGATCATCTTCTTTCTCAAGTGGGGTAGGAGATTCACAATCACTCTCCCCTGATTCCTCTGCTTCTTCATCTAACTTCAACTTTCTTCTCCTATTTGGTTCAGCGGTGTCCTTGTGTGGAGAGAGACGAGGTGATTTCGTTACCATTTGTGGGGTTCCACCTTGAGTCCTTGTGCATCTAAACACTTTCTTAAATATTTTTCCCTTGTTCAACCTTCATATCTTCCTCTTCATCCTATTCCCAAGGTGGAGTGATCGTGCGTTATGAATCTTATCTATCATATGGTTGCTTTCTTTTGCACTCCAAGGCTCCATTATCTTCACGCTCTTGTTCTTCATCCTCTACTTCAACAATTTCTTTGGGCCTTTTTCGCTTGTATGTTTTCCATTGTGTTCTTACTCTTCGGTGGCCTTGGGAGCATGAATTATTTCTCCATCTTGGGCTTCAGAATGAAGATACACTAATGCTGCCACTATATATGCTATAACCATTATTATTGGCTTAGTATTCAATACCTCCAAAATGAGCCTCTCGACATAGAAACTTCTTCCCGGATACACATACTTCTTCCTCAACATGTGGTAGTCACAAATCTACCTTATCTCGCATTGAATACCAATTGTCATGTGTCTATGAACATATGCTTATAAATATCTTACAAAGAATGCGTAAGGCAATTTACACCAAGGGCTCTAGACTCCATCTCTCATTGGGAAGCGCATGATGCGTAAATGTTGATATACGTAAAACTGGAATTGTTTCCCCACTACTGATGGTAGGTCTTTTAGGATGCACCACTCTTCTCCGAATTCCGTGCGGAGCTTGTCGCACTACATTTCTCTACCCTTTTCTTAACGTCATCCTGTCATGGACCCTTTACATAAGTACTTGTTAAACCTTTTAGGTGGTGACTTATTCTCCATGGGGTATTCCCATAACTTTTCCTTCGACCCGTCTCTGTACTCCAATTTCCATAAATACCAATGTTAGTAGAACAGACCCAAAGCTGATCTTCCATCCTGTGTGCTCTTTCTTGACTATTTTCTCTGCAATGTATCTTGTAATATTGTAGACTACTCTTTCTTACATCTTATGTGCAAAGTGTAACCACATAGTATTTACCTATGACCACCACTCCTGGTCATTCAGCTTTGCAACAAGGTGTGTTGCTTCTTGCACAACCTGATAGTTCTTCAACTTGTCTATATCCATACCGCGTGGACCCTTCAGGTCCCCCAACTCCTATCTAGTTTTTAAGATTGTGGCTTTATCTATGAGATCATTCTTTATATCTTCTCATGTCTCCTTCAAACTTGTCACCATTTAGATAAGCGTGGATGATATTCTAACTCCACATCTTGCAAAGTAGAAGAAGTCCTCATGCACCTTACTCATGAGCCACTGACACAAGGGCTCATACTTCCTGAATATATGGAAGCTCATATAATTGGTAGACCCCAATTATATTCAGAATATTCTTTCCTCCACCTTCTTATTTCCTTTTTCTCTTGCTACAAGTGCCTTCTTGGGTTCCATTTTTACCTTATAATCATCTCCTCTTTTAACTCAGTAATTTGCGAATCAAACCCTAGCTTGATTCAATCATGCCCTAGGTTGAAAATTCGTGCCCTAACTCCTCTTTGTGACCTTTATTTACTCAAACCCTTCACTACCACAGATACAAGCCTCTTTTTGAATAGATCTATTTGTCACGCTTGGTTTCACACCCTTCATACCTTAACCCAATCATTTGGTTCTTCACACTTAGCTCTTTCCTCAAATACTCTTAGTCGCAATGGTAAAAATTAATTCACATCCCATCTTTATATAATTTTTAAAATTTTGATGCATTTATTACTCCTTCACCTACCAAATATCCTCTCATTCATTGACCAAATTTGTTTGTTCCATGTGGTACATCTTTGCGCCCTAGCTATAACCTTCTAGCGCACCTTCCTACCCTCTGGTCACAAAATTCTCTTCAACGCATGCCCTTACACCCGAGTACCTCATCACTATACCTTCTCCTAGTAGTTATCATGGCCTCTGCTTACCTTGCGTTATATTGTCCTTTCATTCATCTCCATCCTTGGTCACTTTTGAGAAGTAATCTTCTTTTGACTTAAAGCACACCCGTAGCAGCTTATTCCTTTCACCTTTCAATTCCCATAGTATTTTACTTGGATAACTACAACCACCCCACACTAAAATTATGTGCATTCCTATGTGCATAAACATTCTTCACATAGTAATTAGCTTCATGCTCATAAGCGCACTTATTTACACAATAACAAAAAATAAAGTGATAAAGCATAACGATAATGAAGGAAATACATAATTGAAAACCTAATATAAATGGCAATACTACCTTATTAAAAACACCAAGAAGACTCATTTATAGTAGGTCTTTAGCCTACTCCCATTAAAAGAACTGGGTAGCCGTGTTCCATCAAGTGCTTCTAACTAGAAAAACCTAATTCAAGTATGTAAGTGATGACATACGGCCTCAACCAATGTAATTTGAGATTTCCTGGATGAAGGGCACAAGAACTTAGAGTCATAAAGAAGTACCATTTGTCTAACTGACAATTTTTTCTCCTTTATATTTCTATCATACCATGCTTTCTACCTAGCCTTTTCTTTCTTCTGAATCCAACGTGATATGGCTCATCACTCATCCAACTGAATCATCTTTTCAGTCCTTTCTTCCAAAGCGTGCTCATCAGCTAGACCTTTAGCACACACAATGCATAAAGAAGGTAACATAAATTCTATAGGGAGAATGGCTTCTGCGCCAAACACCAATTGAAATGGTGTGGCTTTGTTTAATCTCTTATAAGTTGTTCTATATGCCCAAAGAATAGTTGACACTTTATCATCCCAATCCTTTCTTCCAACATCAAAAATTTTTGTCAATTTTTGGCTCAAAATCTACTTGAAATCCTTAGCAGTTCCATTTTCCCGAGGGTGGTAAGGTGTAGTCTTATGGTGGGAAACCATAAAATCATCTAATAGGATCCTTATGGTTTCATTTAAAAAGTGTGTACCCCTATCACTTGTCAAACTTAAAGGACATCCATATCTTGTAAGAACATTCTCCCATAGAAACCTAGCTACTGTAGCTATTGTATAGTCCTTCATAGGTGCTGCTTCTACCCACTGTGTGAGATAATCTATGTAAGTAATAATATAGCACAATCTATTCCTATGCGCGGATGGAAAAAAAGGTCCTACAAAATCAATGGTCCATTTCTCAAATGGTTCTCGCACTGATAACAAGTCTCGGTGACATTTCATCTCTTTGTCTGGTTTTCCTAAGCACTAAAAATGGTCACATGCATTACAATATTCTTTACATTATTTATACAATGTCTTCCACCATAATCTAGCAAGTAGGATCTTCCAGAAGTCACATCACTTACATAATGGCCTCCTACAATACCACCATGGGCTTCTTCCATAATATCCTTGCAATCATGCTCTAATACACAATGACGTAATACTTCATCTCTGCCTAACTTGTAGAGGTCACCATTGATTAACATAAATGATGCCGCATGTATAACAAGATTTTTATTTTCTAATGTCTTCATTCCCTCTGGTGCTACACCATTCCAAAGAAAGACATAAATGTCTTCTAATTTTGATGGTGCACGTTGTAACCTATATAACTAGGCATCTGGCATGGTTTCTTCAATTGTCTGTGCTTCCTCTCCTAAGTTGATTCTAGACAAGTGGTCTAGTCCAGAGTTACTTTTCCCTGGCTTCACCACAACTATGAAATAAAACTCTTGAAATAAGAGTACCCATTTGCATATGCACCCTTGTAAGATGGGTTTGTTCACCAAATACTTCAATGCCATGTGATCCGTATAGAATACAAATGGTGTAGCTAGCAAATACTGTCGAAACTTGTGCAATGCATAGATCATTGACAAATCTTCACGCTCTGTAGTTGTATAATTTTTTTAACAAGAGTCACCTTCCTACTAGCAAATCAGATAGGATGATCAACAATAAATTCTCTAGGTTGAGCTAATATTTCCCAAATAGTCATGCCTAAGGTGTCCACATGTACATGAAATGGTTTTTCCCATGAAGGAAAACATAGGATAGGCACGGTATTAAGTTTCTCTTTCAATGTTTGAAATGTGCACTGATATGATTCTCCCCAATAGAATGTACCTTTTCCTTTCAATAAATCCTCCAAAGGTGTGAAATTTTTTTGCATATCTCATTTAATGGATTTTCTATAATATCATGTGTGACCTAAAAATCCACACACCTCACTTTGACCGTAAAGCACTTCTAGGCCTAGAATAACTGCAACCTTATCTGGATCAAACAATAATCCCTCCTTATATATTATGTGTCCCAACATTATTCCAAATGGTGTAGAAAATATGCACTTCTTGATGTTTAAAGAGATACTCAGTTTTTGTACCATTTAAACACTAAGCACATGATTGTCATAGTGATCCTTAACAAGCCCATGTATTGTCCAATCATCGAGGTAGACTTTTAAGAAGTTGTGAATAAAATATTTGAATGCTTGAACAACTATCCATGAGAATACAATAGGCACGTTTTTCAATCCAAAAGACATCACATTATAGGAAAAATTGCCCCATTCATTGGTAAAATTTGTTTTTTCTTGATCCTCCTAAGTGATCCTAACCTGATGATACCTGAAAAACCATATGTGAAGGAATATATTTTATGCCCAATAAATCCTTCTAGTATTTCCTTAGTAAATGGTGTACAGAATGGGTCTATTACACATGCAATTTATCTCCTTGTAGTCCACACATATTTGAATTCTACCATCCTTCTTGATACTGATCACCATTAGACTAACCTATTTTGACTCATCAAGGGGCTTGATAATTCTAGATTTCAACATTTTATCAATTTCTTCTTTTACCTTTTCATGCAAATTAGGATTCATTATGTAAGGTCTCTTTCACACTAGATGTGCACCTTCCTTAAGTTTTATCTTCATTTCCCCAAGTGATTCATGCACACCTTTAAGTTCATGATACCCTCGAGGGAATAAGTCCTGATAATCCTTGAGTAACTCAATGATCTTTGCCACTTCTGATTCTGACCAATAGTCTCTAATTATGACCTCCTTAGGCTTAGCCTCTGATCCTATATTGACCTTCTTTATCTTCATTGGTTCATGGTATGCACACATATCCTTATCTGCACTATCCAAGACCTCATGCACCCCTTGTGAATGGTCAATATCTAGGTTTTCAACTTCCTTATCATCCATGATGTACACCATATTTCCTTTTTCTTTCTCAAGGCAAGCACATTCAAGAAATATGGAGTCTTCTCCTTCTTCAAAACATGTGCCTGATTCTGTCTTGCCAAATAATTCATGTATGAGTTCCTCTCGCCTTTGCACTATCTCCCATGGTTAACCACTTGAAAAATTTTAATGCCTCTTCTATTGGAGGTTGGGAAGAAAAGTAGTCAAAGGTCTGGATCATTCCTATAGTCAAATTTTGTCAGTTTCCAGTCTCTCAATGTAGTTATATGTATACATACCAAGTGCATGCGCACCCTTGTAGAGTGGAATACAATTTATGCACCTAGAGTGAAGGTGGTAATGCTTCTTGTCCTACCAGCTAGAGTCTCACACACTATTGAATGTGGTGCTGAACAAGTTGATCACCATTATAAGTGTAAATCTGTGTGGGTGCATTGCATCTTACAAACCTAGTAGATAAGGTGATTATAATCTCCTTCCACTCCATAAGATTATCTCTGAGAACTACCCACTAGCGCGCTTCTTTGTCCCATGCAAGATATATGCTAACATGTCTCTTCTCTTAATTTGATCTATCCACTATGCTTCCATGGATTTTAAAAATACAGGAAGATATTCTACTCCTGTATACCAAGGTAATGCATCGCTATCCATCGAATAGAATAAATTCCATTCTTGAGTGCAACCTCACTTTTCACCTCGCATCCTACTAGTTCATATGTACCATGAGCCCAATTTTCACAAGCAATACTCATAGTATCACTAATAGAGTGAGAATCCTCCCACTGTAGGATGTCTTCCTTTGATGGCTCATTGACCTCTAGGTCTTGAATAACGTGTACATAGATTTTGTTTAAGTCCTCCTCACTTAGAGGCTCAACATACAGTATATACTTCCCATCTATCAAAGGTATCACAACCCTTTCCTCTTTGTTCTCAAAGATGATATACCCCTTATTGAATCTCAAATCACCATTATTCACATAACAAAAAGGGCGTCCAAGCAAGGCTATAAAATTTTATGCTTCTATAAGTGCTAATACCTCAAAATCCCAAGTGAATTTGGCCCTTTATATAGTTATGGATGCATCCTTCAAAACTCATATGGGAGTGGCCTTAGTCCTATTTTCCATTAACAACACATTAGATGATGGTCAGTAATGGAGGTCTCCTATTTGTACCCATGCATCTAATGTAAGAACATTGAATTCCACACTGTATCAATAAAAATATTACTCAATAGCCATCCATCTACAAAAACATTTTAGAGTGATATCTTTATCATAGTCAATTCTATCGGGGGAATATTTGTGTGTAGGATCATCGTTCATTCTCGGTGTTTTCGCACGAGTGTTCCCCTTTAACCAATTCCCTAATAATGGAATATTATTCTTTTGGTGTAAAATTTTACACACCTCTCTGATGTCATCAATATCAAAGGGAACCTTCCCTGCTTCTTTCTTTCGTTCCATATTTCTGGACTACTCTTTTAAACATTTTATTTCTCCTTGAAGATTTATGAGGACCTCTATGGTCTGTTGATAGAATTCCTTCTGATGGGTAGGATCTAGGTACCTTGCATGCAGAACCTCCTCCTTAATGATTTTTGGCTTCTGGTACGATTCCTCTCTTGTGTGCATGCCGCTTCAACATGTGTGGTAATCTTCATATTTAAGGCCTCAGGTTCTGGTGCTATCTTGGGAATCCACTGGTTTTACTCCACGCACTAGATCATAACCATCCCTGCACCTTTTTTTACTACTTATGATGTTTGTTGAGATGCTCATATAAGTCTAGGAACTCCTCATAGCTATGATTATTTCCACAGGAAGAACATGTAACATTTTGAAGACATTCGTGCCTATAATGATCAAGGGATCTGCATGTATAACATGTTCCTTGAGGAAACTCACTTCTTCCTCCACCACGGCCTCATCCTCCATATCCACCTCGATATCCACATCCTCTTCCATGACCTCCTTCAAAATGGCCCTCATTATTTTCATAGCATGGTTGATTATGATCTCGATCCTAGTGCTTGTTCTTTTCCTTAGAGTTATCTATTACACTTTTCTGTCATACCCCAATGTCTATAGCATCATGGATCTGACCAATCGATTGACAATCCTTAGTATCATAGGTTATGGACCTACAAATATTTTAAAAGTAGGATAAATTATTCCTTATCATGTGTTGTAACAAAGGAAAGTGGCTAGCATCATGATTCAAATGATAGATTTCACAGTCTAACAAAAATGAATGTATAGATTTGCGAGGGAAACTATCCTTGGTGTGACCTTCCACTTCACAATCTGTACACTAAATTCCTTAGCATGGTTCATGGGCTTAATTGGATGATAACTTCTCTAATTTTTTTGCCATGGCTGCAATTTGTGCCTCTAAGAATGGACTAACAATAGTGTCAATGCTTCCAACCTGTCTCAACACACAAATTTGCTTCCAATGCTTCACACGGATCAGTGTATGTCTTATGTGATAGTGCTCTTCTAAATGGTGTAATCAATCCTCTAACAAACCATTGTTCATTCTGGCTGGCGTGAATATCATAAGACATCTTAGATAGAAGTGTCTTAAAATGGGCATAATACTCACGTACACTCTCAGTAGTTCCTTGCTTGATATCTTTGAGCATGCTAACACTCTTTTGCTCAAAATCCAAGATATAGAACTCTTTTAAGAAAGTATCCTTCAATGTTGCATAATCTACGCAAGTTTGATTAGGGTTAAGCTTCCTATACCAGCTGTGTGCACATCCTTGTAATGTAGTAGCAAATTGACTTTCCTTACGCTCAGAAGCCATGATCCCTTTCATGCACCATAAGATTTCACACATATGCACATGTTCGGTAGCATCCTCTATACCTCTATACTCGGGAGATGAAGAGACATCTCCATATAGATATTATGTGGTTGTTATGGGCCTTGACCACTTGATCTAGAACCTCTTGTGTTTCCTCTACCTCCAGAACCACTAGATCCACCACTAGAACCACATATACCTCCTGATCCTCCACTTGTAGCTGGAATAGGACATGTAGATGTGTTGCCTTGTGCTTTGACAATAGTACTATAATGAACCCCTACAGTCTGTGAGGTAATTCCACTTCCAGAGGTGAATCCAACATTCTATGTGCTCACACTCTATGCGGATGATGCCCCTAAAAATGTTCCTCCTAATAAAATTGAAGTCGCTACATCCTTCCATTGATGTACTTTATCCCCCACTTACTCCTCTGCTCTCCTACTTCCCAAGTTAGCTTTTTGGTTACTTGTCGTACTAGATACTAGATAACCAAGCATAAGGGCTAGGTCACCAGGTGGATTAAGATGCGTACCTACAGCCTAGGTAGTATTTTCTGGCACACTTCTATATGAATCCAAGGGGGGATTTCTGTCACACTTTCCAAGATGGGGGAGTTCCTGATGCTCTGGCTCCACGTCTTCTATGTGAGCTTCAAATCCTTCATGATCCATCTCTCTCCTCAACACCATACTTTCTATAATGGTACGTTACTTCTCTATCTCCCTCTCACGCACCTCATTATACTTAAGCTGCCTTTCCTCTCCTACCTTTCTACCGCTAGGTCTTCCATCTTTCACCAAACTTGTTCCTTCCCTCATGTGTGGTGAAGTTTAGTCACCATCGGTTTACTCTCCAGGTTCAAAGTTACCATCAAAAGCTTGATCACCATTGGAATTGTAAGACCACGAACTGTTGTTACTTTCTCCTTTACATTCAAGTATTGATATGTGATTTTCCCATATGAGGATATGTTCTTTTGGTTTTGGGAATTCATGCTTGATTTGGTTGTGTCTTTTCTACTCTTAAGATCTTTGATTGAACTGGAATATGCTTGGATTCATTTTCTTTCATTTCTCGCATATGAGTGCAATCTAATTTCTGGGAGATTGTAGACTTATCTATCTCTATGACTCATCCTTGGATCAATTACATTGATCCAAGGGATGTTTTAATTATATTCGGGATGAAAATTATGTATTGACATTTCGTGAATTATTAAGTCTGACTGAACTTAGAATATATAAGTTCTTTTAAACCTCCTTCATATGAAAATATTTCCATAGTGGAAAGTTTTGTTGGATTCCAAAATTAATCCTGGCAGGTCATTGCAATCGAATTTGGTTTTAGTCATTTTGACATCAGAAAGAACCAAAACCTTAAGCTAGGTAAGATATGTGAGTTTCCCATCTAAAGTTATTTTATTTGATGCAAATCCAGAATTTGATCTGGGAACATTGTATTCTGTTTGAATTCTGAATGATGATTTTAGCCTAAGTGGACCTAAGCTAGAATCTGAAAGGTTATTAGTTTTTAAATCTAAACTATAACCTATTGTTGCAAAGGTTAGTTAATCTAACCTAGTCCTAAACTATGTACTTGATATTACCTAAGGGTTATCTAAACCTAATACTAAGGTGAGTGACTAATGTTATATCCTAAGGTGTTAAAATTAAATTTACCTATGATCTAACCTAAGTCACTAACCTATCCTAAACTAGTGCTATGAATGGGAACCTAAGGGGTCACAAGTTTTGGGCGGTGGTTTCTATGGCATTTAAGGCAGGGATAAGGTTGAGAGGATAGGGAGTACTACCAAGGTTAGCGGAGGTTAATTTGGTAAGTGGGGGCTTACGTGGTAACATCTCTAAAAATGGAAACTCTTGTTTATATTAACATGGAGCTTGCCAACTTTGGCGGGCGGTGGAAATGGAAAATAGGCGGGAGAAATGAATTTAATGCAATTAATTTGCATGGGTCCTCAAGCCCGGACCGCTTTGGGAGACATGCAAAGGGAATTTTGTTTGGTTGTTTCTTTTTTATGCTTTCTATTTTTCACTCTGCATGAGCACTGGTTTTTCGAACCAGCAGTTTACTCTTTGTTGCATGGCAATTTTGAAAGTTTCAAACCTACTTCTGTGTCGTGGGGAATATATAAGGCATGGAGGAAGTAATATTTTGTTGTTTAATCTTTCGTGGAAAAGAAGAGAAAGGGCGAGCTCATCCAGAGGTCTTCTTCAATTTTTTAGCAACACTATCAGGCATGATAGGCCCTAACTATTAAAATATTGCTTTCCTTTAAATGTTTTTATTAAAAGAACTCTGTTCTGATGATATATGTGCATTTTTGCTTGACTGGTAAAAATGATTTGTGGGTTTTGTGTAAACTTGGGTTCTGGGTTGAACGTGGAAATTTTGGGTTCTGAATGAAACTTGTTTTCATTGTTCTTTTGTTCCTTTTTGTGGATTAAACTTGGAGTTTCTTAATCCATTTGGAACTGTCACATTACCTTTCTTCACTATGTATTTGTAACTAAGTGAATAGTACTAGACTCCGTAGGGTTTTCTTGGTGATGAAATTGGTGAATGTGTTTGATTTCTTAAGATCCTTATTGTTGTTAACGATCTGGTTGTATTCATCGATCTGGTTTTTTTGTGAACAGTTGTGTTTTCATACCCATTTGGGTAAACCACTAGTGACTACTGTAAGCTCTTATCTGACTGATTTATTAGATTAAAAACTTGTTCCATGGAAGGAAACATTTTAAAAGACTACGTGTTTTTAATACTATGGTAATCTCTTATTGCTTTGGCTATGAATGGAGTAATAGATTGTTTGCTTCACCATGAGAAACTCTGACTATAACAAGTTCATGTTCAAGGAAATTGGTAAATGATTTCATGGATGGGTTGTTGGTATACTATGTGAAACTTGATTGCAAGTTGCATGTTTTGGAATTATTGAATGATTTGAATCTGTATCTCCTCTTGAGAAGGGGTTTGATTGCTTTTTAAATTTGTAGGTACTACGAGTAATACAGTTTATGGTTTAGTTGTTTATTTTTAAGGTAACCATGAATGTTAGCAATATGGGTATATACTGAAAGATTAGTCGTTGAATGGATTTCATGCTCTTCTTATGAATTCTTGGTTGATCTTGGAAAAGTTGTAAAAGAAATTGTGTTTATCAATTCTGGGTTTTTAAACATACTTAGGAATTGACATTAGAGTTGAAATGGGTTGAAGCATATGGAAGACCTGTTTTTAATCTGATTGTTATTATATAATTATTATAATGGTTTGAACATTTCGACCTTGGGTGTTTTTGAAAACAGGATTTGAATACGTTTATAAATACTGAATATTCAATCTTGTTTAGCGTATTATATTGAAATGGCACCGGATGATGAATCGGTCCAGCTAGATTAGTATTGGATTACTTTGTAATCAAGGGAAAACGTTAAGTTAACCTAACTTGATTTTAATCTCAAATGGTTCGAGCATATGAAGGAAAGTAGCTTGTTTCCTTTGGATTGGGTTTATATTGAGTTCAATAGGTTGTAATGTTTTATGTTAAATGTTGATATTGGTTTCATTGGATGTATAGTGGTAGATCTTGTAGGGATCTAAGGGTAATTCAATATGGTGGCTCTACCTGAACCGAACTGTTGAGTGTACTTAAGTGCTAGAAACAGATTCTTCTTCCTTGATTAGATTTATTAAATGGTTATTATTTCTTGGAAATTGGATTTAGTTCTAAAACTTGGTTACAACAGTGTTTTGGTCATCTTTGTTTTATCTCTGAGTTGAAAAGGAAGGTTGGGAAGGGGCTTTAAAAGAAAGAAATTTTTATTGATCTCTTCTTGAATGTTAATATACTCTTTCTTAGAATTATTTAAGGAACTCAATCAGTAAAGTTATGGGATGGCGGATTATTATATTAAGATGAAAGAAACATTAGGATTAGGGATCCTAACCTGGAAGACTCCTTTCATTTTACAGTAGTGTTAAGATCTTGTTTTAAACTTACTATTGTTTGTTATTCTATTTGCATAGTAATTTAGTATTTATTGCCTTGCATACTTGTCATTGATTGAAAATCAAGTATAATAAGATGAAGGACAGATTGGTAGGAGAACTTGTAGGTGGCAGTATTCCATTCCTTCTGTTTAAATTACTTTTGTATGAACCTGTTGGGATGAATACTTCAAGTGGTTTAGTGTTAAATAAAAGGTGATCAAATCATGATATACACTGTTTCAGCTTTTTTAGATGATTAGGTGCATACTAAACAGATTGTTCCTTCTTACTTTCTTGCAAGAAATGAGATGAATCATCCGAAATAGATTAAGTTGAAATTATGTTTGTAACTTAAGTTATGATATGAAGTTGTATTATAATTGATAGGAGGAAAACTCAAAGTGTATTATGATTTTGGATTGTGAAGGTAATTGTTGGAATCAATTATACTTTAAATTTAGGGCAAGTAAAATAGAATATTCTTTCTATCCATTTTGTTTTAACAGTGTACTAGGACTCTTTATATTGACTTCACTTTAAGTTTAGAAAGTATGAAGTAATTGATGTCATTATAACAGGGTTGTTTAATTGAAACAATTAGTGGAATGCAATTGTTTTAAGGATTAGTGCTTATCATGCTCAGTTCATTGAACTGACCTGCTAGCAATTTTTGTAGATGGACTTCGTAAGTGGTAAAGGAAGGCAAAATATGATATGATGCATTGACTGTTCTAAATTGGTTCTTATGAAGAATTCTAATTTGATTTCTAAACTGTATTGTGAAAAGAAAATTTATCTCTTTTGTTTGAAGGCTATTGTCTTAAAGTATGCCCGATGTGCATAAGTTGTAATTGTATGGGTTTGGAAATGAATGAAATAGTGAGAAATTACTTATGTGGATTGTGTAACTTATCTTGTTGGGATGATCTTCTTATTATCTATATGAATGAGTGTGCATTCTTATTGTTATTATACAATGGAATATAGATGAATTTCTTAAGTAAGCCATAGCTAATTATGTGGCTGAATACTACATTCTTGATTAGTGATTCTTTATAACTTATGATTGTGATTAAAAACTGTAAATAAGATCACTGCATTTATAAGGAACATTGAGAGTGGGTTAAGCCCTAAAATGTAACTATAAGAAGAAGAGGACTTCCCTCTCTTGTAATGCACTAATTATAAAAGGAATATATGGTTATAAATCACTAAGACTTAATAGTATTAAGTCTGATATGTCTCAGCCTATTAGGTTGATACATTTCCTTCGTTGGATAAGTTATTTAAAAATAATGAAACTTAAATTGTTGTTGTCCTATTTTTTTGGATAAAAGGTTGTTAGGTCCCAACCGACAACCAGAAGCAACCTTAAGTTAATTAAGACCCTTTTGTAAAGTTGAACCCTAATTACAAAAAGGTAACTTAAAGAGTGTTGGACTCGGGGTTAGGGAAGGCTACCAAAATATGTAGTTCTGTAACCCAAATATAACTTAACGTAAGTAAATTCTTAGAGGTATGTACATCTTTTCGAGGCTATCCTATAGGATGTTGACACACGTCAACTACAAGGTTGTACCTTTGAGAAGATTAGGATCTTCTTGAGGATACAACAATGCAGATGACATGTGGCAACACCCTTCTGCATTGATCATTAAGATTTACACACCGGAACTTGATCAAGATTTCTCTTTGGGACTGAAGTTAGGACCATAATCAGGTTATGAGGAAGCCCTTTGAGACTTAGGGTACCTTGGCACACGGGTTAACTTTGGTTGACCCAGTATGCCAATTTACCCTTAGTCTTTAAGAGCCTCTTCATATCATGGACTATGATGTTAATCCGAACTAGAGTGAAACCTTGGGACAAGGGGACTGACAGAAGTCAGTATAAGACATTCTATATAACAATAGAGTGGGGTGAAGGATGTATTCTGGATTGATGAGTATGTCATCAAGGAATAAGTAATACGAACAGTATGTTATAAATCTTTGGCCAAAGTATCGCAAGCTTCGATTGCATTGTCCTATGTCACCTAGTCTAAGGATCGTGATGCCGATGAATATTGGTAACAACATTCAGATAGGTTCCTTGGATAGATCACTCAAAACACGGAATAGGGTAAGAGAACCATGAATATGAAGTATTCGAGAAAACTCCAAGCTCAATATTACACATGAATATATCAATAGTTCACCAAGTCATGGAATGAATAGATCGGTGGTACACCGAATCATTACAACTGCATATGGTTATCTGTTATAAGAATGATAGTTATGAGATGTGTGTTCTAAATTATGTATTTAGAATAGAGAACATTAATCATGCAAAAATAAATAAAAATTCCTTGTTTCTAAAGTATTAAAATGGGAATGTTATAGGAATACCTTTCACGTATGCTTCTCAGGATACTTTGTAAAAATTGAATTCAACTACCTCTAGGAAATAATACGTCAAAATTGAATATTCTAGAATATAACTGGTTAGAACACCACAAAACCATGTATCCACATTGTGAGTCCAAATCAGATCAACATCATAAAGGGCCTAAAATTCTTCATGTGTCCATACAAGTGTACGATACTTCCAATTCCACTTATATGCATACACAATCAACTAATCATATAATTCTACTTTGGAAATATGGACAAAAATATCTCATATAATATTTTATATAGATTTTGTTCTACCCAAGTGTGTGCGTTAAACTCGGATCCACCGCTTTGAACCTTTGTGCATATTCTTCCTTTAGGTCGTGTATCCACTCCTCAATACTTTCTAGAGTTAACAAGTACGTCTTTATCATAAACCATCCTGAAGACAACTGAAAAAGAGGTATCGATAAAGGAACCAATGATGTATCCTAGAATTTACTAGATAACACCCTAGATGTGCTTTGACACATTAATCGGCCTAGACTGAGCACTTACCAAAAGTGCGCAAAGGTGTCGAGACCATTTTTAGGGTTGATATAGCAAGATGTCAATGTGATGAAGGAATAAACATATATATCCATAACTAATCCATCATTCTACAATGCATGCCATATTCAGATATATGAAAGAAAAACCTTAAACAATAATCATGATTGAATCAATAACATGCACTACTCAATTACACACAGGAATGACACTTAGATTTAGCCAATAAATTCCATCTATTAATAAACATAGAATCTCCTTACAATAATGGCATTCTATATCGATGCACACATGGATCTGATACAGTAATCCATTCATATGCACATATCTCTTTATGCTTACCTCTTACGCTCTACATATACCTATATATCTCTCATCTCTCGTAATTCACTACATATATATAGGGTGGGGACTTTCCCTTCACCACTTATCTATTCCAAAAATAGGCCACATGCTATTAATAGCCATGCACCATTTACAGGCATAGCCACACATACAAGTGTGCTATCTATAGACCTCTTACAGTTAACTGAAGTGATAATCCTATTCTTAGCTTGTCTCCATGCAAAACTCTTTGATCTGATCCTCCAAAGATAGACAATGTGTGGCACACATGTATTTGCATCTTTGGTGTGCTCCACACACCCTCTTCTAAAAATAGGTCTTCATGCTCAAAATTGGCTAAGTCCTGAATGTTGAACTTCTGCTCCATGCGTGTGTTCTTCCTATCCATTCGTGCCCTTAAATCTAGTATGTTTTTCTACGTGGACTTCTTGTGTGAGTTATTTCAAGTGTTCTCTAATCAACATGTGGATGATGGGATAACATGTGGTCAATGAATACTAGAGACATGTGAATCAACATGTGTAACCAATGACCTAAAAAGAGGACTAGATCTATGTGAATTATTATATGCATCCAAGTACCTACCAAAATACATTGGAGGATTAGAGTTATGTGAAGTAGTATGTTCATCTAAAGACCTATCACAAGACTTAGGAGTAGGTGTAAGGGATGGGGAGAGTCACTAGGCACACCAGGGGAAGGAGCCTCAAATGGGATACCTGAAATAGTAATAACAAGTTTATTTTAAATTAACTTGATACATTAGTGAATGAATGACGGGATAACATGTAACCAAGGAGACCGAGGTGTAATGTAGCATAGGTAAGATAAATAACAACTAATAATGAAATAGGTGTGGTAAGAGGACCAACAATGGTACATAGTCTTATACGATGGTAACAAGGATTAGAGTCAAATGTAATATTTTTAGTAGATATGCTAAGAGCTTGAAGCAACGTCTGATACAAAAAACATTATCTTTGTTGTGTATATCAATCAATACACCATGTATAAGTACTTGATTAATAAACACAATATTAAACAATATATTATAAATAAATGTTTAATATATATTAGAGTCATTGAAAGTAATGCATGGTGTCTAAGGAAGTATACAAGTGATAGTACCAATCATAACATCTAAGGGATGATCATAAGAAATCGGTGGTGGTACCACACGATGAGAATTATGAACTTAATAATTAGATGTATCATTTGTAATGTTAGGGAGTGGATCATTGAAGATTTTTAGTTTAGAATTTCTTCTTGTTGGCTTACAAGATTCAGTTGGCTCATCCTATTCAATATAATTAAATTCAATAATTTCCTTGATAACAAGATGAAGCTTTAGTCATATGTCGTAGAATGAACAATACATCGATGATAATTGCAATAGGATTTGGCATTAAAATTCTTACTTTGAGGCTTATGTCAACCTCAAATGGTGGAGAGAGAGAGAGAGAGAGAGAGAGATATTGTACTCAAGTAATTATCTTAGGATAACATTAGGAGAACATGGTAAACATGTAAAATTTCATCAATTAGGTTGTAATTGTAGCTTAGTTGGTTAAGTAATGACACTAATAGTGTCTTTGTGAGAGACTTGACATCATTATTCTTGTATTTAAATGTAATTTTCCTTTGAGATTTGGCATGAGATGTATTAGGAGTGCTAGAAACATACTTGAGATTATTCATATGTAATAGCATAAATTCACACTCTTTGAGTGTATGACATAGATGGTAAAATGTATAAATTTTCCAAACATGATTGAATCTTGCAAAAGGAGAAAGGACAATTTTTATAAAGAGATATTTTGAGTCACTATCATCTAGGGGATTATTCATCTTGGTAATCATGGTCCAATAATGTAAGACATGATTATTGACATGTTCATCAGATCCTTGGTGGATATTGGAAATTTATGCATAAGAAAATGTATCTCTATTGTTAATACTAAAGTGGGCTAAAAAATTAATTTTTCAATGTAGTGAAAAAACACACATAATATGTGGGAGATCATAGAACCATTGTAATGAAAATTATTTAAGAATCCTAGGAATAACTTAGTAAGAAAGATGTCATAAGAGGCATAATCAATGAAAGACACATGAAATGATCTAATATGATCAATGGGATTACCTTTTCCATCATATATAAGAAGATTAGGTGTAACAAAACCAAGAGGAAAAGATTAATTGGCCACCTCAAAAGATAATTGATTGTGTAAGAATTGAGCTGAGTCTATAACATGAAGAGAAGTGGACATACCTTGCTATAATTTTAATATTTGAACTTGTAATGTGTAATAAATGGTTTCAAGAGCTTATGTGTTTGAGGAAGACGCATGTGAACCATTATAAATGGGTGGTATGGTAGCAATAGTGGTTGAAATAATTTTCATATAACCATTATGCATTGTAACATAAGGTTCCCCGAGGATGTGGATACTTTTGTATATGTAGGAATTTTAGATGTTGATGTGCAAAGAATCAATTAAGACATGCCTAAAACAAAAGTTTCATTAGACAAAAAATATTAGCATTCAGAAGAATATTTATAAAAGGCTCAATGTGATGAGGTTTATCATGAAGTTGAAAAAAATTAGAGTGAAGTGTAATTTGACCTGGGTGCATAGTAGGTTCATTATCATCAAAACAATGCTCGGTATGGGTATCAATGTCATGTAGTGGGACCTCATCAACATTATCAAGGATGGATGTATTAACATAAATAAGCATAGAAGATGAGGTCACAAGGTTATGTTGCTTATGAGTATGACGAGAAATATTAATATGCTCAATAGTTTGACTTGTGAATCGTGCTATGTCATAAGGGCATGAGAGGAAGGCATATACAAATTGAAATAAAATGAAATTATTAAGAATGTAGAGTAGTATATATTTCTAAAAAAATATAAAAAATGAGGGAATCAAAGGCGCGATGTTTATTTTTATGTTATTTTCACCAATTTTTTTCACGCTTTTTGAGTTTGATTATGGTTTTACAACTATAATTTAAAAATGAATGAAATAAATGTTACAAGGGGTTATTCTTATTAATTAATTTCCAACATTAACTATTTAATATCAAAATAACACATTAATACTTACAATAAATGTACATAATTGAATAAAAACCTACCAATACATGGGATTGAGTACACTTAGTTGATTATAGATGATTTTGGGTTGATCTAGGTGTTTTGAATCTTGTAATAGGGGTTTTTAAACCTGTGAGGATTTGGAACTAGAATTATGAGGTAAAGACCACTCCGAGGAAGGACCATACAATAGGGTTATGAATGGTTGTATAATTTTTCTCACTTTATATGGTTTTGCACCTTCTCAAAAAAAAAAAAAAACCTATGAATTTATGAATTTTCCCTTATCATATGCTCTTCATTGCTATTGATCACTCTCAATCACACTATGAGGGTATCGAAATACTTTGTTCAAACCTTAAAACCCTAACCATGGATGATGTACTAAAAAATAAACAATATTTGGGTTATATGCACACTTGTACATTTCCAATGTTGACATTACTCCGAAGAGGATGCAAACCACACTTCATCCTAGACCTATCATGTGATATTTATTTGTAGTGTAATTAGATTTGAAATCTTCTCTTTGATAATGTTTGAATTGAATTTATCTCTTTTCCAATATACTTGAGTGGGTAACTTTGAGTTCTTGAAAATGTGGGAATCAACTATATAGAGTGAAAATATTCATACATGTAGATAGTGTTTCCCTAATAAATGTGTAGAGGTATTATCATAATGTAGGGAGCTTTGGGTGTATTTTGTGCTAGATTTTACAATAGGAGTCCATAAGAGTGATTGAGTGTGTTAGGTACTAAATGAGGTGAGTTTCACTTGTTTATATATGCTTCCAAATGTGGTTTAAGATGGAAATTACAACTAAGAGGAAGTAAGTGACCTAAAGAATAATGTGCAATGAGAATTTTGAGACCAAAGTGAACTAGGTCAAGATTATATACTATGGTCATGAATGTATAGACATTCCTACCCTTGCCATATGTTTTTGACCCAAGAGTGAAAACCTACAATGTGAAGTTTGGAAGATGAAAAGTGGAGTTTATTATTATGTTTCATGCATTTAATTCTTAGAAATTATTGACATGTGAGTGTGTAAGATCAAGAAAGCTAGACAAGAGACCTAGGGATATACCAGATGAGGATGGGTAGAGTGTATTTGTTTGAATAAGAGAGTAATGCCAATAAAAATAGTTTCAAAGAGTATAATTACCAAATTCGAGTGTTTATGATACTAAAATTTTAAGTCCAATAAGTACATATCTCTAGCTATTTATTTAATTTATCATCTCCTCTCTTAACTTGGTTGTTAAATAAAGAATTATTAATTAAGAATATTAAATCAATTATGTACATCATTATAAAATATTTGATTTTAAATCACAATTTTTATGTCGAAACCATACTTTATTAGGTCAATATGACTTGTAAGATCCTATCTTACTTGCATTTTCCTATCATCTTTCATCTTATGACTACCTTTATTACATCGTTTCATTTTCCTAGTGTTGGTATTATTATAATATTTCACACACATAATGCTATATAATAAATTCAAGATCACTTTATAACTCAGCATAACAATATTGTATGATATATTTTCAAATATCATTCCAAAAACACCCAAGACTCTATTAGATCTCCATAAATCAGTTACACATCATTTTAAGTAGACAATGATACAAGTCTAAAGTACTAAACTAGGTCAAAGAGTCTAGCTTACTCCATTATCAAGCATGAAAAATCCTAGAATCATGTCTTAGCAAAAGTAAATTCAATCCAAACATTTTCAAATGTCCTTAAGGGATAAAAGTGTTTAGTCACATATTTGAAGCATGATACATCACACTACTACCACATTGGGTACATGTACTATTCTATTGTTAGGTCAGTGTCCTTTTGTTAAGAGACATAAGGGAAATCATAAGGGTTTAACTTATATCACACTTACATTTGCACAAACACTTAGGAGAACTACATGAATCTTGATCCCACTTGAAGGCATGTAGTGTAACACTTAGATTGGTTTGATATGGATTGATCACCTAGGGTAGTCCATCCTTTCCATATACAAGATATCTTCTTTTTATCTAATGATTTTTCTAAGGGTATTGTAGGTATCTAGGGTTTCCACTTTTTTTTGGTCATTACAGGTTGTGGACAAGAGTGAAATAAAACAAAGCATAATTCCATGTAGGTGAAGTAAATAGAAACTTACATAAGCTCATTTTAGAATGGTATAAGACCATATAAAAGGGTCAATACCATATAACCATTCTTATTAGATTGGTATGGTCCTTGACAAGGTTATTCTCTAGTTCTAATCTCATAAGTGAAGCATCTACATTCTCTAATTAGATTATTTCACCTATTTTCACATATAGATATTCTTTGTTACAACCTCTACAACTGATAGTCCATATCCTCTTTTATATTTTATCTATCATTTATTGTTGTTAAAAATATTAATTTGCTATTCTAATTATGCATGGTTAATTGTGAATTAATTAAATCAAAATAGCCTCCTCTAACGAACACATACATACTATATATATATATATATATATATATATATATATATATATTTTTTAATTTATATTTCACAAAATAATTAGGGTGTAACAATTCAGTAAAAGTAACTCTTTAACTGAATTCATTTCTTTGATAGACACCTAGTTTCCATAGCTATTATCTTTCTTATTTGGTTTCATATTTATCAATCTTCTATAATTTATCTTGAAAATCACATCTATTTCCTTCCCCTAAATCCAATTTTCAAAATTTTCCTATGGTCTCATCATTGTCCCTCCTCTTTGGATCTCTTTCTAGGGTTTCTTATTTTCCAAGACACATTTTGTCACATTTATCAACCATACCCAAAATATTTTCATATTCCTCAAAGGTATTTATTTATTTTTATATATTACATTAAAACATATTTTTGTTCAACATAATCATCAACACAAATTTCAAAATTAATATTTTTTAGAAATAAGGGCATAATAAAAAAATAAACACTTTTTTTTACAAATTCCTTGGAATTTGTTATTCCACACATTTATATTACAAAATACCTCTTTTGGTTTTGTTAAATGCACTTATTATTTCTATAAATTGACATTTTAGTAATTTGACAACAATCATTTTTGCTAAGATTAATCTTGGGCATATCCTTATTTTGGAACATATATTGAATGTAAAATATATATTTTCCAATCCTCTATTTTTTTCTTATTTGGAAAATTTCAAAAAAACCTCTTTTTGTTTGTCCTAATTGTTATCACAATTTTTCAAAATTCACATTTATTATTTTTAGGAATACAATAATAATTAGAAAAACACACAATTATTTGAAAATATATTGAAGGTTTTTTTCCATAATATTTATATCCTAAAATAACTCTCTTGGTTTTCAAAAATTCATTTTTATTTGAAATTTTTGTTTTATTCATTTGACGATTGTCATTTTTTCTTCTAAAAATAAGTTTTTGGCCTATTATTTCCAAATTTGGGAATACTATTATTTTGCTCCTAATATTTATATTCTCTTTACTTTTTACTTCCATGTAATGCCTCATCAATTATTCTTTCAATTTCTAGGGATTACCATGTGGTGCCTTTCTCTTATTGACATACCTAAGCATCATGTATTGATGATAGAATTTCCAAAATGTGATTGATTATCTTCATAGTTGGGATCCTAATTCTCACAACATGTTACTAAAAATCAAATTATCATATCTAATCATGTTTCCAATAATGATGATACATATTATCATAATCATGTTGATTCTATAGAAAGAAAAAACAAAGTATACATTTTTTAATCATCTTACAACTACTATTAATGACCATGACATCTCTTATAAAGCTATAATAGAGCCTACTAAAACATTTAAATTTTATTTTCAACCAAATTTTAAATATATGATTTTGAGATAAAATATCTCAATGATGAGATACCACATCTAAAGGATCTCTCAATGCCCATGTCAATTCTTTCTTTGCTCAAATTTGGTTCTAAGGCTAAAGGAAAGCAATGTGATATAAATGATATGCATGATATTGTGCTCATTCAAGTGAAGTGAAAGTCCTACATGAAGGTAAAAAATTATTTTTTCAAAAAATCAATATTGAATACTAAGGTAACCACATCAGAAAGCACCTACTTTGTTTGAAAAGAATACTAAAAGTATATATATTTTCTATGAGTTACTCAAGAATATATTAATCATTTTGCTACCTAATCATTATTATCCCCTCTATATGCTTGAACAAGTCAAATCAAAACCATTTTTCAATCAACAATGGATTAATAGACACCATGACAATGATTCTCATGTTTTACAATAGACAATCCAATAACTTGAGTATAATGGTTTTATCTCGCTTCGATACACAATATGTTAATAGATCTCTTATCTAGTCATCTTAAGTCCCAAAATATAAATGGAAACCCAAAGTTCCTACATTTATGTCAAATTATCGTAATGTAATAAAAAATGACACAAATGAATATATGAAAGCAATGCATCCTTTAGAAGATCCATCTCATCTAAATAATTACATCATACTCTTGTGCGAGAGAGAAAAGGAAGCAATAAAACAAGGACAAAAGAAAAGTGCTAACAAATAAATGCAAATGGCACACAAATAATCACATATGGCTAGAAATAATTTAGAGTACACAATCACCCAATTTTTTAAAATAAAATTTAAAGAGGACCGAGATCAAATAAATATAACATAATTACCAAGATATAACTTGTAAATTACACACAAGTGTGCAAGATAGGAGATAAAAGTGACTTATCTTGTATCACAATATTTGGACTTATTTTGGGATGGAAAACATGCTAGAAAGGTTGGAACTAGGATGTATAAGATCTGTCCGAGAAACTAGAATCTAGGACCTCTTCGGATAGAACCATGTAAATGGGGACATGAATTCCACAGGGAACTAGTTTCCAATTTGGGTGCTTAGTATCATAGCGGGTACCACTGCTTATGCTCTTTTCAAGGTCTAAACTTATATTATTCCTCTAACTATTTTTCACTTTAGATACATCATAGGGTTCTTGGCTAACACATGTTCCTACAAAACAAAACCGTAACTACTTTCATAAGGCTTAAAGAAACATTAGATGAATTAAATAAGGCATATGCTTGAGTTGGAATAACCTTGACGACCATCCCAATGTGATTTTCACGAGAGAGATATACTACATTTAATAATTTATGTAGTTCTAGTGCATGTGATTGAATTGTGTCCCTTGAAGCTAGGTTTCCCTTATGCCAATCACACAAATATAGTAGGATACAAGTACTTTTCCCCAAGATGAATGTGTGAGATGGAATTTAGAAATAGCCCCTCATATGCACCGAATGATGCAAACCCGATTAAATCCTTGAATGTTTCTCTTGTAGATGGTAGATAGAAAGTGATAACCCAATTTCCTCCTTTCCCCTAACAATAATAAGTTATTAATGTGTGTGTATATATATATATATATATATGATTCCCTTGCTTGAATTTCTTCATTAACAACAAAAAAGGATGAACCAAAGTGATGAAAGAGACTTCAGATAAAGATACAAAATGATGTGGCAATCCAAATTTGAAAAAGAGAGGGAAAAGGGTTAGAAGTACCCAAAGGGAAAGTAGTTCCTGGGCACTCCTATCGCTAATGGTAGGTAATATCCAGGATGCTCAAAGGATATAACAAAAATACATAGTTGGGTCATGTGTTGTTCAATGTCCAAAAGTAAAGTGATATTTTGAGAAGAGAAAATGTCATGAGTATCAAGAGGGATAAAGAAATGTAAAAGAAAATAAGTGGTGTTAATTTCTAGTTTTCTTTCTTAGGAATCATGCATATTGTGACATAATTTGAGGCATGATGTAAATAGAATGTATGTGATTTTGTGACTACACCAATAAGGGAAACACAAAGAATAATTTCATAGATAGTAATTGTGTGTAAGAAATTTAGAGAATTATATAAAACCATATATACAATACCACAAAATATTTCTAATTTAACTCAAAATCAAACACTCATATTGAGCTAAAATTAAGAAAATATATATGTGTAATTTAACAAGAAAAGGATCCTCCATTTGATGTGTTATATTTTCTTAAGATAATGGATGCATATTGGTTGCTTAAAATGTGGAGTATGTGCATGAATTTTAATAGCATATCCCCTTGGAATCTTGATGATTGAATGATGAAGGATGATGGCTTTATTGATGATCAAGGCAGAAATTTTTGGTGTGATTTTCCAATATATTCATTAGATATCTTACATAGAGCATGTATCTCAATTTATAGAAGCCACATGGAGGAATGGATGGCTAGGATGAAACCATGATGGATTTAGATAAATGGTTAAGGTTCATTTGGAAAAGGTATGTTCTAGGAATGGGAATGATTTTTACATTCAAAGAAGGTGGTAAAAGATGAAGGTTCCAAAGATGGAGAACTATAGAAAAGGATTATATTAGATTAATAATGGATTATTGGGATGATTTTTAAGAGAGGCTAGGATAATAGGTGGAGGTAGGTAGCTAGGAATTTTAAATTCCTAAAATATGATATGATGTGATTAGATGATTGATTAGAGAAATTAATCACGATGAAGGGATATGTGGGATGTTATAAGGTTGGATGTGATCTAGAGGATTATTATTGATAAATTATAATTAATGATATTTTCAAAATCAGTCATAGGTAGTTGCATTTCATAGATAAAATTGAGAGCTTTTTGGTGGTATCTTGTTTACTAAAAATGAAGCACGTATGCAAAAATATAGCTTGCTGAAATTTTTGGCCAACTTGAAAAATATGGACTACACACACGGTGACATGGATGTTTGCACATCCACTTTGAGTGGACTAATGAAATTGTGACAACTGGAACAAGTGGTATGAAGAAAGTTTTGTTTTTGATTTCAGTATTCGACACTCATTTACGGATGGGTGGGCCCCATTATTTATAGGTTAGGGGCCCTCGGCTTGGGTTGACATACTTTTTTAATGGAGGGGTTCCTTTTCCTCTGCTCTTCCTATTACCATTATTGAGATTTTGTATATATTCTCATGCTTGTATTAACAAGATGAATGTGGGATAATCTGCTATGAATTGTAAACATTGTGCATTGTAATGTATTGGTGGACATCTCGAATCAATAAGTCAAGCTAACCCAACTTGGCCAATCGAGTTAACATTCCCACCTCACCACTTAACTACCTATCTACTACATCTCATCTCTTATCTACCACACATGAATTCCTTAACCTCCTACTCACCTTATCTCCTCTAACTTCCTTGTTAAGTCCCTTATCTCCTTGCCAACTACTCTCCATCTCCTCCAATGAGGTGCTTACCTCCTCACCGAAAAAGTTAACAACATAGTGCAACCACCACATATCACGACCAACAAAATGGAACTCAAGCCAATGTAATAAAACCACTACTAATTATTTATGCCACCAAGCTATCCCTTACATGACACATGTGGGACTAATTCCCTAACATGGGAATTTGGTGCGCTTAGGGAGGCTTCAACCATGGTCGCTATGATAAAATGAAAAGGGCATGAAAATTATGCCCTTGGTATTGAAACAATATAAAAGGGGGTTACTTCCATTTGAAGGTTAATGGGAAGTAGACTATGTATTGAAAATGGCTTATTATGAGAGCTAGGAGAGGAATTAGGAGAAAATTCCAAAAGGGACTAGGCTTAAATTTTCAAGAGGAATATTGTGGCAATTGGAGAAGATATGGATATGTATTTTGAAGAATTTTAAGTGTATTAAGAAATTATTTTAATAGATCGTGTGTATTTATATGACCCAGAGATGTAGGGTCTAACACCGAACTTTGTTATCAATTGCAGTGAATCTATTTATCAGTTTAGTCTTGTTTTTATTTATTTTTACACAGTACTTATATCTCAAGATGGAAGGACATTCTCTAGTTTGGTGGGAATCCCATCTAGCCACTTGTGAAAAGTAGAAGCATCCTATTGTAAGTTCTTGGGAGGGTATTAAAGAATCACTAAGGGAAATGTTTTTATCCTATTGGCCATAAGACTAACCAGATGACTAAATGGAAGTATTTTAGACACACCAGTGGTCAAAGTGTGATGGATTACACTATATAGTTATGGAGGTAAGCCATGTGGCTTAATTTGGACTTGGAGGATGAGGATGTTCTTACCAAGTATTTATGATTACTTCACACTCACCTACGAAGAAAGGTCATCTACATGACACCCAATGATCTCAATTAGGCATGTGTGTAAGTAGATTGCATAGATGATCAAAAAAGTTAAGGAGAATCGAGTCAAGGAAAAATCAATCAAAAAATAGCCAAATAAAGATTAGGGACAAAAAATTCACAAGGGTAAATGAAAAGGTAAAAATACCCCTACCACCTTGAATAATTGTAAATATCCTAAGTTTTTTTAAGAATTGTGATATCAATGGTCATATTGATGCTACATGTTAGAAGTTGTATCTATAATTTCATCCAAAAAACCAAACCAAGGACTCCAAGAAGTCCATGATAGCTATAAATATAGAGGATGATTTTGATGTAGATGAGTGGTTGGGATGCACACCACCAACATAGAAAATAAGGAACAAGAGGAAGAAATGAGTAAGTTATTTCAAATCAAAAACAAGATTAAGAGTACTAAGGTAAATGTTTTAGTTGATATTAGTTCTCAATCTAATTTGATTTATGATGTGATATAAAGAGGATTGTTCTTGAAACTTATGAGCATCCACATCCTTATCCTTTTGTATGGGTCAAGAAGGGTGCAAAATTTAGGTAACAAAAGATGTAGGTTCAAGTTTGGAATCAATTCTCACTATATAGATATATTAAAAAGATGATGTAATTCCACTTGATAAATTTGATGTTGTTTTTGGAATTCATTACTTATATATCGTGATGTTATATTCGTGATAAAGGAGAACCGATACATATGGTTCAAATATGGAGTCCGTTATAACATCCAAGCACACTAGTGTAATCCAAAACTTGTCATGGTAAGTTCTAACCAAAAAAGGAACTAATTTAGGCAAATCATAATCAATTTTGTTTACTTTTATTGAAATATAAGTAATATGTGGTAGAAATTATAGATGTTTCTAGCCAAGGGATGAGGTATTTGGATACCATAATTTAGTATTTTTAGGAAGTGTTCCAAAGTCCTCGTGGGTTACCACCAAAATGAGAATTAAAGCATGTGATTCAACTATTGTAAGAGTCCCTCTACCAAATATTAGGTTATATACCTGCAATCCTTATTGGAGAGTACATAGGTAAAGAAATAAATTCAAGAGCTATTAGAATAAGGGGTGATATGCCCAAGCACCTTGCCATGTGGTTTTCCTATTGTGATAGTGCCAAACAAGAATGGTTCTTATAGAATGTGCATTGACTACCGAGATTTGAATAATATTATTATAAACAATAGATATCCACTTTCGTACATAGATGATCTCTTAGAACATATTAAACATGTAAATTTATTCAAAAAGTTGGATCTCAAGTCTAGTTATCACCAAGTTAGGATGAAGGAGGAGGATATATTAAATACTAACTTAAAAATAAAATAGGGTTTGTATGAGTGTTAGTATTTGCATGTGGTTTATGTAACACACCTGCTACATTTATGAGATTGATGAATGATGTATTTTGGGAGTTCATAGATACATGTGCCATTGTATATTTGGATGATATTCATAATTTTAGTTCCACATGGGAGGAAAATATAATGCATTTGAAGCAAGTATTACAAGTTCTCAAGGAGAAACAAATGCTATTATTTTCATACAAATGTGCAACAGGAAAATTCACAATTTTCCAACATGACAATGATACCCTTATGTAAACAAAGAAAATTACCAAAATGAAATATAAAAAACCATGAAAACCTCTTAACAACCTTCTGCAAACCTCAGATAAGGGTCTCCTGTGAAACCTTGCAGAAAGAATGTCAGAAGTGTTTTATGGGTGCTCTTGAGTGCTCTCCAAGATTTGAAGGAAAATGCTACAAAAACAGTTCAATAGAGTTTTTGTTCTTCAAATTCAAGAGGTATTGGAAGGAAGGTAAGCTTGTAATTTATAGAAACAGAAGGTAGTTGGAATTGGTTACACAAATAAATGAACATGCTAAAAATAGCATTATGGGAAGTTGCAATAGTGTCGGGAAATAATGAAATTAATTACAAAAAGTTGCATCCAGAAAGGTGGTTGTACGTGCATTTTAATTTCCCCCACCTTTCTAGGATTCTAGAAGTGCAATTAACTAGGGTAGTCAAAGTGGAGTCAAAGTGGAGTTAGATCAAGTGGTAGATGACTAGGATGTGCACACACTTAATTAAATTAATTATTTAATTAATAAATAATAATTAATTTAGCCAAAGGGGTAAAAAAAAGGTACATGGGATTAATTTAATTAATCCAAAGGGGTACAATGTGTATTAATTAATTAATTGTAAATGGGTGAATAACAGGGTGTATTAGCATAATACTAGGAACACGTGGAAACATGAATGTAAATTTGGGGTGTCTACATTTTTCCCCACTTTAAAGTGATCTTGTAGAGTAATAGTGCTTTAAAGATAGTAGACACATGCATATCGGTGAACAGAAAATTGTGAAGCATTGGGATGCCCCAAAAAATAGAAGCAGAGGAATGCCCACTTAAGGGGATGGATGACACAACAAGGTGAAGGAAAACCACATGATAACAAGAAAGCAAGGGATTAAAAAAGGATGGGAAAGGACTTTGTTCATAGCATGAGCATTATTTGGAGAGTAAGTTTTTAGAGAAATCTGATTTTTGTTGTTACAAAATAGAGTTGTCACCATGATTATGAAAGAATCAAGATGGTTAACCCAGATGTGCGTAAATAAACACACACAACAAAAAAAAAGATAAAAAAAGGGAAAAAAAACCCAATATACAAAGTAGGTGTCGATATCATAGTTATAAAGGAGCCAATATGTGATCACACTACTTGTAAGTGGTCCAAAAAGAGTAAACATCAACAAAGCAACACAAAGTTGAAAAATAAGACAATCGGCCTATGCCTCTAATGCATGGCACAATGATGAATAAGTAGATACAAATGCTCCCAAATGGGAATAGGATCAGACTGGAAGAGTGGAGTTAAAGGGACTCCTTATGACACTCTATGAATTTGTTGTGAAAATTATCGAAGTTGAAATTGCCCCAGTGAAGTTATATCACGAAGGAAAAAAAAATTTGTGTGGTGGCTAAGAAAAGTTAGCATATCATGCAAAGAGAAGAAAGTGATACTTGTAAGATTTGCATGAGCATTAGAGTAATAGATAAAAGTATGATGTTTATCAAGATTGTATTGAAATGTTGAATGATTTACTTCAAGGGTTTTCCAATTGTATGATTTCTATGAGAAGTGAATGTTTGTTCGAATTTTTGTGAATTTTTTTATTTTTGAAATATTTGATTTTTTTTTTTGGATTTTCACAAGTTTGGAAATAAAAATACAAAAAATATGAAGAAATTCCATGGCTTATATAAACTAGGAGGAAAACACAACACATGCAAATTACAAAAATATATAAAATAAGTAATAGAAAAAAACCCAATATGAATAGGAAAGAACCACACCAAATTTATATGTGAACTAGGATGTGAATAAATTTCTTGCAATTGGTCCATGTGTGCATTCCAGATACACAGTAGTACTAGTTACTCGAACTATCAAACATAAGAAAATAATCTAAGAATATACAATACAAAATTCCATATCTACAAATGTCAAAAAAGCAAACAAGCTAGTGAACAAAAACACACTAATGTAAAAATTCTATTAAAGAAGCAAATGTATACAAATGTCAAGTTTCCCCAAGAGAAATCCAAAGCCAAGTGATGTCCCTATGCAAAGTTACATTGCGAAGAGAGTGGCTTGATCAATTGGAAAAGATGATTGGGAACAATCAGATGAAGAAAATGGTGATTGTATGTTTTTTCTTGTTTGTTTAAACAATTTTATATTGTTTTTGGGATTTTGAACAATTTGATATTGTTTTTGTAGTTTTTTTGAGACATTTTTGGAATTTTTTTTGGTTTTTTTTTTTTGAATTTTGAACCACGTGCCAAAGAAGAGGGAAAGGAAATTCCCAAGTCAAAACTAACATGCTAAATGGAAGGTCAACAATGGTGGTAGACAATGGGCATAACAACCTGCTAAGGAGAACATGCGACACATGGCGATGTGAAAAGTTACAAGCGGGAAACTAAGTGAAATGAAAATACAAGTAGATGCAATGACATGCCCCCATCTACAATGGTTACTCTTTGGAGACTCATGAGTAGAACTTCTTCGTAGATGGTTTGTATGCACCGATCCAAATTTAGCATTTGTTATAACATAAAGACACAACTAATTAGGATTAAATTTTCCCTCTTTTTCTTATGGTTTTGTTATGTTCTTTTGATTTTCTGTAGGACCAAATCACTAATTTAAAACTATCGAGGTTTGATCTTGTGATTATAGTTATGGCATAGTCTATTATGATATACCCGCATATGTTCTAAGGTGCGAAGCCATCTCTCATCTAGTAATTCTAGGTGCAGTAAGGTGTGCGACATGGTAATCCTCTTTATGAATGAGATGTTGGAGGGATACAAAAAGTTAAGGCATCTCAAATTTGATAGGTAATATGGCTTTAGCCATATACTAGGGAAAAAGGAGTAGCTCCTATAGGTGTACGGAAGGAAGTGTGGTAGGCCCAAATTAGAATATAACTATGTATGCCAATTATGTCTGTGTTTATAGTCATTTCTAGAATAGACTTCATAGTCTTGTTTGATGCTTTAGATTGGCCATTTCATTGTGGATAATAGGGTGTAGCCCATTTTAGGTGGATATTATATTTCTTAGCTAGGGCCTTGAGATCCTTATTTTTGAAATAACCACCATTGTCAGTGACAATAGCAGCAAGGATGCCAAAATGATAGATAATATGGTTGAAAATGAATTTAGAAATATTGCACCCAATAATGTTAGTAAGAGGCATAACCTCAACCCATTTGGTGAAATAAATAGTGGTAGTTATAATAAAAGCGTGGCCATTAGAAGATGTGGGCTTCATTTTTCCTATTAAATCAAGTCCCCATTTTGAAAAAGGCATAGGTGAAGTAATATGTTGCAGGCTTGGGATGGTGCATGAATGAGATTACAGTGTTTTTGGCAAGATTGATATTTCTTCACAAAGTTGCATGCATCTTCCTCCATTATGGGCCAAAGTAGTATCCAATATGTAAAATATTCTTTGTAAGGACTATTCCACTAGTGTGGGCACCACAAACACTTGAATGTACTTCATCTAGCTTGATTAGATTCATTGTGATTGAGACATCTTAAGGGAGTCCCATCATAGCCTCTTTAATACAAGGTGTTAGCAAGAAGGGTGTAGCATGAAGCACATTGTGCTAAGGCTCTTTTATTAGCTAAATTAAAATTAGGAGGATATGATTTAGTTTGAATGAAGGTGTATATATCATGGTACTAGGGATGATCAAGACCAACAATCTCACAAACCATGGTGGAATCCGGTAATTTTTATGTGGGAACCAAAATATGTTCAACAAGGAAATTGTTGTGAATTTGATTATTTTTGAATGAAAGAAGGTAAGTGATAGTTGTCATGACATCCACCGCTTTGTTTTATATATGAGGAATTTGTTCAAAATTCATAATCTAGAAATACCCTCTAAGGTTGTCAACCATTCTTTTATAAGGTAAGAGCTTTTCGTCATTTACCCGATATTCTCCATTAACTTGATTAATGACTAGAAGAGAATAACCAAGAACTGTGAATTCTGGAATCACATGAGATAGAAAATCATAAGCCTCGCTATCGGTGCTTCATACTCTACTATGTTATTTGTGTAATGGAAGTTGATATGATAATATTTAGGTATTAGGTCTCCATCCGGCATACACAAGACAATTCTTGATCCATAACCATGGATATTACAATATCCATCAAAGAACAATGTCCATAAGGGTGTTGCCTCTATGTACAACAAGTCTTCATCTGGAAATTCAAAATTTAGTGGTTGTGAGCCTAGTAATGGTGTTGCAGCCAATTGATCTACCAATGCTTAACCTTTGATAGCCTTTTGATTGAAAATTTCAATGCCAAGTTCACTAAGTAGCAAAATCTAGCTAGACATGCATCATGTTATGAATGGTCTTGAAAGTAGGTACTTAAGAGGATCAACTCATGAAATTAGCTTGGTGGTATGATTTAGGAGATAGTGTTATAGCTTGTTAAAAGTATAAGAAACCGATAAACAATCCTTTTTAACCTATGAGTACTTGGTCTCATGTTCAAGGAGAGTTCTTCTCAAGTAATACACACTTGTTCCTAACCCTTATCATTATGTTACACCAATAATGCCCCAATGACATGTTCTATTACAGATGTATACAACAACATAAGCTTATCATGTATAGGCAGCATGAGCACTAGAAGAGATGTCAAGTATTCTTTCAATTTTGCAAAGGCATCTTGAAAGTCTTGTGTCCATTTGATATGGATATCATTTTTAAGAAATTGGTTGAAATGATGGCACTTATCGCGATTGGGATATGAAGCGACGAAATAGACTGTATTTTCCTTGTAGGCCACTTAATTTTCAAAGGTTATGAGGAGGTGGCATATCTATTATAGCTTTGACCTTGGTAGGGTCCACTTCAATTCCTCTTTGTGAGACAATGAATCCCGAAGTTTCCACTGAAATGACACCAAAGATACTTTTTTTGGATTAAGACAAACATTGTATGCCCTTAACAACTCAAATATACACCTAATAACTTCTAGATGATCCACCCTAGTCTTTGATTTAGCAAGAATATCATTGACCTAATATTCCATTATGTCATGAAGAAGGTCATGGAAAATAACATTCATGGCACATTGATAGGTTACACCAGCATTTTTAAGGTCAAAAGGCATGACCTTGTAACAAAATATTCCCCATGGGGTTGTAAAATCTGTTTTATATTGGTCTTCTTCAGTAATTTGAATTTGGTTATACCTGGAAAATCCATCCATAAGGGATAACATCTCATGGCCCACAATAGAATCAACAATGATGTCAATATTAGGCAAAGGGAAATCATCCTTAGGACATGCCTTGTTAATGTCACGAAAATTTGTACAAATATGGATTCTGGGGTCTTCTTTGCAACTAGTACAATATTATATATCCAATTTGAGTAATCAATGCACCGTATGAATCCTGCATCCAATAAATTTTGTAGTTCAACCTTAACAATTAATGCAACCTTGCGATGCATTTTACATAGTTTCTTCTTAACAAGTTTAACATCTGGATGCACCATAAGCTGATGAACCACAAGAGAAGGATCAAGAATGGGCACATCTTTATAAGACCAAGTGAATACATCCTAAAACTTGGTTAGAAGTGTTGTGAAGGATTTGATTTCAGTTTCGATAAAATGGAACCTAGTTGTAGCAATTTTGGTTGGTCTTCGGTTCCAATGTTAATAGTTGTCATCTCTTCTACCAAAAACTTAAAAGTGTCATTATCTTGAAATGATGTTGGAGGATTGTGTAGATTGTTGGATATTTATGGATCCAAATCTCCTCCCTCTAGTTCCTTTGAAAGGTTTTCACAAGGAGATGCATCCTTTTATTTCTTTTTCTTTTTCATTTTTGCTTCTCGTAAATTATCTCATAAAGGTTTTCACTATGTGAGATATAATTTGTCTTTTTTCTATGTTTAATTTCTTTTTCTTTAGGATTGGAGATTGTAAGTTCTTTTTCAAAGTAAGCGGTAGCATCAAGGTTTATATCAAAACCCTTTTTGTGATCTGACAAGGGAAAAGGGTCCCAAGCCTCGAGGAACTCCTAGATGGCCTCATCATTTTGAAAGAGATCCATGGAAATATGACACTATTGGTCCTGATCAATGAGGTAAGGATAAACAACATCAAGGGTTTGAATGGATAAGTAGTCTAGGAAAATCATAGTTTTGGCTAGGTCTTTGAAGAGGCTATGTGTGGAACCAGGTCTCAATTTCATAATCTGAGTATGCATTTGCTAGATAATACCTCAAAGACTATAGTCCTCTTCTCATATGTCTCATATCCTAGATAATATGTGTAAAGGTTAGACTTGATATTCATAGGCTCAAGAACATCATGCCCTTGTGGGCCAAGGCCTTTTCTGTTCCAATTCATGTTTTTCATCATTTTATGGCCCCTGGTGTAGTCGGTGGATCCTTAGAATTTTGCCTTCCTATCATTGTATAGCAAAGAGTCATTAGAGATTGGAATATGTTCATCTTCTAGATATCCATATCGTCTCCAAAGATTTTTTCCAAGATATTAAGTTGGATGTTCTTGTAGATGAGGAGCATTAGGATGCCCATAGATATGAGGTGATAATGGGATTTTTCCAACAATGAATGTATTTTCAAGTGTGTACTCGCCTAAACCTTTATGAGAGAATGTAATGTCAGGTGACACCTTAGATGTAGATGCTTCAAAGGAAGGTGTGGAAGCATGAGGGATCAATAGTATATTTGGGTCAATATGGTTGGTAACAATAGGAGTTGGGCTAGGTTTGGTTGTGCTATCAGTAGATGGACAATAGTTTTCCTTTTTGTACCTTTCTTTGAAAAACTTATAGTATTCAAAGGGGTTAGTATCACCACGCAAGGTGAACTCTCTACCGTTATGTGGAAACTTTATGCATTGATGGAAAGTGGAAGGTATGGCGTGCATCACATG
The DNA here is from genome assembly GCA_018340775.1 of Taxus wallichiana var. yunnanensis. Taxonomy (NCBI): domain Eukaryota; kingdom Viridiplantae; phylum Streptophyta; class Pinopsida; order Cupressales; family Taxaceae; genus Taxus; species Taxus wallichiana. Next base: position 122,692,165 of record CM031243.1, on the reverse strand, counting down.
TATCCAAGGTCTACCTAGAAGAAGGTTATATGATGTGTCTATGTCAACTACATGACACATAGTGTCAAGGAGCTGCGAGCCTACTTATATGGGAAGAGTGATGGTGCCACAAGACGATGCTTGGTATTATCATAACCATAAATGGTAATGATATTATCATCTAAGTCATCTATTGTATGACCAAGGAAATGGAGAATTTTTATAGAATAGATGTTAAGGGCCACTCCATTGTTGATAAGAACTCTCTTGACTTTATGATCGGTAACATAGGCTTCAATGTACAAGGAGTTGTTAATCAGATTCGGGTTCAACATATCTTGAGGGCTAAAAGATAGGATAGGAGTTTCAGGCATAAGGTTTGCGATCATATCCTGAAACTGTTGAACATTGAGAGTATGAGGAACACACGATTCATTTAGAGCATGAGTGAGAATATCTTGAAATCTAGGTGACTCTTTCAGTAGTTCCATGAGAGAGATATGTTCTAGCATGGTTGTTAATTTTTTTATGAATTCATACTGACCTAGAGTGGAAGATTTGACATTAGAATTTGACTTTTGATTTGAAGGAGCTGTTGGTTTAGATGTTTGAGGTTCTACACAAGACGTAGAAGGTTGGTTTACCGTAGGAACCCATGTATTCCCTTGGCATGTGGTCACAAAATTACTCAAAGTTTTGAATTTAATGGGTGCCATTATAGATGGTACTTCCTCAATAAATTATATAATTGAACTAAAATCAGCGTTATTAGTAGAAGGAACTTTATCACCATTTTTATCATCACCGCCATGTTTGGGAAATGGGTTTGAGAACACCTTAATATTTTTTTTGGGTATCTTATTTGGTGATGATTCTTCAATAGTGATATCTCTACTATCAATGATATCTTGGGAAAAGTGACATAAATCAAAGCATCGATCGGTCGAGTGACCGTGAATGTGATGAAAATCACATTAAGTATCAACGTTGTACCAAGTAGGCTTGGGTTATCCCTCAACCCAAGGTCTGGTGATGGGATAAGTAACCATGTTTTCATTAACAAGTTGTTGAAGGAAATTTGATAGAGGTTCTCCCAAAGGAGTGAAATGACATCGTTTAGAATTAGGAGAGGATGAAACCTCTTTTCTAGAAACAACAAGAGGTTGTTTACCTTTGTTTGGTCTAGTCTCAGTGTTTTGGACATTGTGGACATTGCGGTTGTCTGTAATACCATCATTGACCATATTACAATTACAATTAACATGTTTAGATTTTTCTTGGTGAGAGATATTAGAATGATTACTATGTTTCCCATTATCTTTTGAATGAGGTTTAATCAAACCTTTTGTGATAAGGGATTTTTCAATCTGCGATCCTTTCTCAATAACTTCTTTGAAAGTGTTAAGGCAATGCATTTACATGTGAAAGGATAGCTCACTATTGAGATTGGGTACAAATATTCTCACAAGTGCTTTCTCAGGAATGGAGCATGGGAAATAGTTAGCAATCCCATGCCATCTTTGTAGGAATTGTGCGAAGGTTTCATTTGTTCATTTTTTTGGATTACACAAGTCAATCATTGTAATTTTAGACTCTATGTTAAATGAGAAATGCTTGATGAACTTCTCTAAGAGGTGCAGCGTGAAAGTTTACATAGATCCCTTACGGAGGAGTAGGAACTAGTCAAAGGCTTTTCTTCCTAGAATTCGTGGAAAAAGATGCATTAAGAAGACAACAATATAGGCCACCTCTTGGAAATCCATATAAAACTCCCTGATATGCTCTCTAGGGTCACTCTTGCCTTAGTATTTTTCAAAGTTGGGCATTTCAAAATATTTTAGAAAAGGAACATGCAAAATATCCTTATTGAATGGGTAAGGACATATTTCTTCAAAGATGAACTATTTTCCTTGATGTTTCATACTAGAGATGGTATCCTTCATCATTTTCCATTTTTGGGAAAATGGTGAGTTGTTTTGTAAGAAAGATAAATAGACATCACTTGAAGAGTTATTTTTATCTTTGGTGTGTGTGGTATGACTCTTAAATGAATCATCACTAGATTTCTTAAGTGCCTCCTTGTCATGGGATTCATTGGTTACTTTGGAATTTAAATATCAAGTTGTTTAGACATGTCATTAATTTGATTCATGAGGGATTGAGTAGGATCGGTGGAATAATCAATTTATTTTTCTTTGTTTGATTCATTTCCTTTGGCATTGTTCGAGGTGGACTTGTTTGGATCATCATTATTCGTGTGACTAGGTCTTACCTCATCCTTATTGTTTGTCAAAATGAAAGGTTCACCCTTGTTAGGTGGTGGTTTTCCAAGTAATCTTTGTAAACTATCTTCATTGAAGTCGAGAGGTAATTTTTCTCCCATCTCAAGGAGATTAAGCCAAAATTGGTCTTTATTCATAGGTAAAATATTTTCAACGTGGGATTGTTCTTCAAGTGAGATGTCACTCTGATCATCCTCAGAGTTTTGGTCATTATCACTATCAAAATTTTCAAAAGGATTTTTTTCACCCCTTCTAAAAGTACTATAATCTATCCATCGTGTTCCCACCATTTTTAAAAGAGGAAGGGAGAAAAATAGATATGCAAAATATAACTCAACTGTAACACCTTGGACTGTAGTTACTTCCTCCCCGAGCATAGAAGTGTTGATATGTGATTTCTTTTGAAGGATGTGATCCCTTGATTGAGAAGTCATGCTTGATATGTCTTGTATCTTCTTTGCAAATTGCGATCTTTGGTGAGTCGAATATGATTGGACTCTTTTATTTCTTACATTTTACACTTGAGTTTAATCTGATCTTGGAACAAATTATGGAGTTATCCATCTATAAGACCTAGCCTTGGATCAGTGGCATTGATCCAAGTGATGCTTTAATTTTATTCATGAAGAATTAAAATTATAGACCTTACGCAGGTTGCAAGGTCTGGATGCATTGAATAAGCTAGTCCGGAGTATAACTCAGGCTGATCGTGTTAAATGAATTGGTTCCCGATATCGTAATATATCTGGAAGGTCTTGATCATGGACCAGGTAATAATTCAGTTACATATAATTCAATAGCCATTTGGCAGTGTAGGAGTGAACCCTGTTCGTGAATGTATGTTGTAGGTTCTTTTTCTGAGCATATGAAATGTTAGACCTAACTGGATTTATTAAGGTTAGTAACCTAAAACTAAACTTAACCTAGGGGTTAGATTAGTGTTAATCTAACCTATACCTATGCTAAGAGCTAATGTTCTAAGTTAGTATCTTTGTGCAATGAGGTTAGACTAAGTGTTAGCCTAAATCCTAACCTAAGTTACTAACCTAACTAATGAACAAGGAGGAAAGGGGACATATGGAAAGGTGCAACCATGGGCGGCTGGAAATTTCTATGTCATTAAATGTATTGATAAGCATGAGGGACAGGTAATTTGGTAGAAGTTTTTAAAACGGATAACTAGAGCCGACGTGGCAGGTCACCAAAGTTAGAAATGGTCTTTGATGTGCATTTGTCCATCGCCAAATATGGCGGTCGGTGGCAATGGAGATTTAGTGGGAAATTTGGAGTAAATGCCATTTATGAACTCGGTCTTCGAGCTCGGGTTTCATGGGAAGGCATGCAAAATGGAAAGTTAATGGTTTGTTTGGTTTTTCAAGCGCTCCAGTTTTCCCTCTGTCTGATCACTGGTTCTTCGCACTTTTGATCTTCTTGGAGTTTCATGGAAAATATGAGTGTAACTCGCTCTTTTCCTCCGCAGGAAAATTTATAAGTCATGGTAATAGCAAATTTTTGTTGGTGGATCTAACTTGGAAAAGGAGGAGAAGGTTCGAGCTCTTTCAGTGGTCTGCTTCGAAATTTTAAGCAAATAACCAGGCATGTTAGGCCCTAACCTTTAAAAATATTGCTTTCTTTCAAGTGATTTCATTAGAACAACTTTGTTCGATGATTTATGGGTTTAGATGATTTTTATGGTAGCATCGGGTGATTTTGTTACTGTATCTTCTTGCTGGTTCGATTTCTCAATTTAACCCCTGATGGGTGTGTATTGTATTTCAAACTGTTGCTCTATTTTATTGTGTTTTGCATTCAGGCGTAAGTCTGTGAAATGTATGCTTGAAAGATACTTGACCTGCTCTGTGAGAACCCAAGTATTGTTCTCTTGACGGGTACAGGTTACTGTTGATACTTGTTGTTAATGCTTACTTGTTGTCGATACTGGTAGGAAAAGATACTGTTGGACTTTTGATTGAATGTTCAGTATAACTCGACTTCCTTGTAAGTTCTATCGTGGTTATTATAGATGGTGGTTACAGAATCCTGTTGGGTTTCGCTAAGATATTTAAAGTTATTTATGAAAGGATAACTTGTTGTGTTACAGTATTTCATTGCGACCTTGTTGAAGTTGTTTTTCCCTTGCGTTGAGGTTATGGGATTCAACCCGTTGATAGTATGCAATATATATATTTATTGTATTCAAAATGACTCTGTGGAGTCCATTGAATGATTCGTATATTATGGACCACTGTTGAAGCTATATATATATATTTGAATATTGGTAATTTGATTTTGTCAGAGTCTTGAAGGAGTAACAGGTAATGCGACCTCTGTTATTTTGTAATGAATTTTTGGTACAGACTCTTTGGGTGTATTTTTACGTTTCCTTTCTGTGTAAGCTTGAGCGAAAAATATTGAAGAGGCTCAGTTGGATTCCTTGTTGCGAAATCAGTATTAGCTTTTGTATAAGCCTGATTTTGAATGTTTACCATTGTTGGCACAGTTGGAATCATTAACTATTATTTATCATGTTTACTGTTGTTCGGATTCAGTTGAATCCTTGATGGGTAACCAGTGTATCTGCCTCTAATTAAGCCTGATTTGGTACACTGTTGTTTTTGACACTATTGGGTTCCTTGAGTATAGATAGATATCATGTATCTTGGCTCTATAAAAGTGAATCATGAATACCATACTTCAAACTCTGAATGCGTCCAGATGTGAATACGGTATGTTATGTTTCCTTTCTGATTATTCCAGTTAGATGAGGCTGTGCATGTTGCGGGAATTTTGTATGATTATCTCTGCATAGTCTTAGGGAAACATCAATTGCTTAATGCCATGGAGTCTATTGTTGACTGTGATAAAATAGAAGTTCTTTGATTTCGACCTTGGGTCTAAAAGCCTTACAGTGTTTAGTAGGGACTAGAATGGGCTGTAGGTTGATGTAAGGGATTGTTGGCGTGTTTACGTCTTCTGTTGCAACGATATCTATTCTTGAGCTTAATTGAACTTAGTAGTTTTCGACTGCACCTCAAAAGGCAATGACAATGAATACCTTCTTGTTTGTCGCTTCGTGTGGGAGGTCATGCAGAGTCTGTTTGGTAGATAGTCATCACTGTTTGGCATGATAGCTACTATACTGTAGTTTGTTATATTTTAAACCTTAACAAAATAGTGGTGCTTTGGTGGTCTCGTCTGATTTATTTGCATGTGTTTAAGGTGAATGCTTTGCTCTTGGAAAGACAGTGATGAGTGAGCTAGTTCTAAGGGAAATATGTATGATTTGTTTATTTCTCTTCTATTATGAATATAGGTTGATATAATTGTTGATCTAACTTTTGGAATTGTTCTATCATGCTGATGGAATCATGAAAGGTTATTCATTTATTATGTTGAATATATTAGTCCGTCGATGTTGTTGTCCTTGGGATTCAGATGGATAGTTGGTTAGATGTATTTGTCTTCTTGGTCTCTAACGTTTTGATGAAATATTTGAAAGGTATCTGTGACTATTTAGTGACTATAATATGAGCTACGCGTTTATAGTCATGTTGTTTTACAAAAGCATAGTCTGAAATGTGTTTACTTGTTTGGTGTTTTGATCTCATTTAAACAGGGTGTTTAATGAAAACAATTGATGGATTGCAATTGTTTTAAGAGTTAGTGCTTATCATGCTCAGTTCATCGAACTGACCCATGTTGACAATTTTTGCAGATGGATGCCATAAGTGGTAAAAGCACGCAGATCTGATAGGATGATCAGATTGTTTAATTTGATTTTATGTTGAAATACAGCTTGATTTTCTAAATGTACTATATGAGGAAAGATGTTCTTTTTCCGTAGAGTATTGTATCAAGTATGCTGAATGCATAAAATGTATTTGATTAGTTCTGAAAGGAACGGAAATTGATATTTGTTACTTATGTGTTTATATTCTTATCTTGATAGTTTGACCTTCTTCGGTTCAAATATCTTGAGAGCATTGTTATTATTGTATAATTTGGAGACTTTTGTGATTATCAATGTAAGCTTGCAAGAATATGTGACTGAATACTTATGATTGTTTAGCAATTCTAGTGTGTTCTATCAAAAGTTAAATGGAAATATAGATCACTGTCTTACTGGAAACTAGGGTTAAAATAAACCTAAGCAGGACGCTAAACAAGCTGAATTAAATTATTAATTCCTAGTCTTGATTAAACCAGGACAACGTGTAATTGGAATCTTAATCACTATATCTTGATACTTATAAGTAAGATATAAGTTCAGTTATGAGAACTGAATTAAACCTAAATGGGGTTCAGATGGCAATCTCATGTGAAGTTTATGAGTTATTGTCCAATTTCGTTGATTTAGAATTATGTATATTCTATGAACTCCTTGATGGAACCTTAGTCTTAATAACTTCTCTGTGTAAAGGGTTTTATTAAGAAAGGTCATTCTAAGGTGAGGAACCCAGGGATCGGGAAAGGCTAACCTTAGGGGAACGTCTTTTAATATAATTTAACTCAGCGTATGTAACACTTTTTAACAAGTAGATCTTTTCGAGGCGGATTTAAAGGTTGACGGCACAAGTCAACTGCAGGGTTGTACCTTCGAGAAGATTAGGATCTTCTCGAAGATACAACAATGCAGGTGACTTATGATGACACCCTTTGCATTGATCGTTAATATTTACATCTTTAACTCGAAAAGTTACTCTGGGACCAATTAGGAATGTGGTCACATTATATGGCTGCCTAGGAGACTCAGGGTATCTTGACACACTGGTTTAACTAGGGTTGGCCCAGTATGTCATCTTATCCCTAGTCCTCGAGTGCATCCATATAACGTTGTCACCTTACTAATCCGTTTCCGAGTGAATAACTTGGGATAAGGGGGACTGACAGAAGTCGGTATAAGACATTCCATATAACATAAGAATGGGGTGAAGGACGTATTCCAGATTGACGAGTATGCCGTTAAGGAATACGAGACATAAGCAGTATGTTTCAAATCTTTGGCCAAAGTATCGCAAGCTGCTGATTGCATTGTCCTGAGTCACCTGGTCTAAGGGATGAGATGCCGATGAATAATGGTAACAATTATTCAGTTAGGTTCCTTGGATAGAGCATTCTGAATCCCAGAATAGGGAAGAGAACTGCGAGAGTGAAGTGTTAAATGAAAATTCCAACTCTTATTACTCATGAATAGATCGGTAGATTTCTGAGTCATGGAATGAATAGATCGGAGGTACTCCGAGTCATTACAGCTGCATATGGTTATCTGTTATAAGAATGGTTATTTGATTTGTGAGTTCTAAATTATGTATTTAGAACCAGGAAGCATTTATCAAAAAAAAAAATTGACTTGTTCTAATGTATAAAATGAGGATGTTACATCTTGGTATCAGAGCTGAAGGTTGTAGCTCTTGGGCCTATTGTGTCCATAATCTGATAAAACCTGAATTTTCTTGTAACAGAAAATGGTTAGAACAAGAGGGAACGTTGCGAATAATGCTCCACCTGAAGGAGGGGTGGCAACAACCCAAGAAACTTGATGAAATCCTTGCTGCCCTGTTGGACACAAGAGATCATTTAGCTGTACTTGAACAACAGGCGATGGGAAATGAGGAGGATGAAGAAGCTGGTAATGACAATCAGCCACCTCCTGAGGACAACCCCGATATGGGTGTTGATGTTAATGCTGGGAATGCACCGGTCCAACTAGAAAACAAAAAGGCCAGGTTGGCGTAAAATCATTAATGATATAAAAAGGATAAGCCCACCTAAGTATGATGGCACCACATTAGGAGATGGAGATGAGAACTGGCTCAGCGAAATGGAGAAGTACTTTGCAATAAGGAACTTCTCAGAGGAAACCAAAGCTATTTGGGGAGCCTATCAGCTTTCCCACGAAGCATCTTCGTGGTGGGATAGCCGTAAAGCTGAACTAAACATTGATGAGACCAACGTTACTTGGGATCAATTTAAAGGCTATTTTAGGCAACGTTGGCTGCCACAACTTTTCTATGATCAGAAAATGACAGAATTTTAGAACTTAGCTCAAGGGAAGCTAACGGTAACTGAATACTGGGAGCGGTTTACAAAACTCCTCAAGTATGTACCACAGTATCAAACTGACGAGAAGTTCAGAATACAGAAATTCATCATGGATTGAATCCCATGATAGGGGAGAGGTCGATGTTCACATCCAACCACCATGGAAGGAGTTGTTGAAAAGGCCATAAGGCAAGAACAAGAAATTAAAGGCTATTTCTGCTCATAAAGAGGAAGTGCGGAAGAAGACTGCAAACCCTTCTTCAACCTCTCTTGCACCCAAAAAGGGACCATGGAAAAAGTTTGGAAACAAAAGTAAGTTTCCAGGGGATAATAGTAAGAAAGCAGTGGCAAATAAACCTGCTGGAAATGTAAGGGATAATTTTGCTAAAAATTATAACAATGGGCAGAAGCCCTATGGAGGACAACGTGACAATTACAAGACTGGAGGCAATTTTGAGCCTAAAAAGGGACCTGTAGGAGGCTGCTACAATTGTGGCAAAGACCACTACGCAAATCAATGCCCTTTGAAGAAGGATGATCGTAATCAGTAGCATAAGATACATGCTGCAGTAGTAGACAAGCAAGCTGAAAAGCAAGTGACACCTATAGAAGTTCCGGGTAAGTTATTTGGCATACCTGTCACTATTCTTTTTGATACAGGAGCTACTGAATGTTTTATTTCTAATAAACTTGCTTCTAAACTTAAGAGAAAAGCTGGAAAAATGGATAAATCTTGGACTGTATAGTATGGTAATAACTCTGTTCATACAGTGAGTATGTGTCTTTTTGGGGCAGTCCTTGACTTACCTAATTTCTCCATGGAAGTTGACCTCTATGTTACACCTTTGGGATCGTATGACATTATCATCGGTGTCAATTGGTTAGCTAACCATAAAGCAAAGGTAGATTGCTATGAAAAGAACATAAAATGTTTAGATGATCAGCTGGAAACAACAGAGATTCAAGGTGTGAAACGGGAAATTTCAGTTAGAAAACTGTCAGCTATGCAGCTTAAAAAGGCTAAAAATAAAGGATGCACCCTTTATGCAGTAAAGATATCTAAATTTTCAGAAGAAGATGATGATTTCATGAAACAATTTCCTCTATTACAAAGTTTCAGGGATGTTTTTCCTGAGGAATTACCAGGGTTACCACCCAAGAGAGAATTTGACTTCACCATCGAAATCAAACCAGGAACAGAACCTATTTCCAAAGCACCTTATCGGATGACTACTACAGAGTTAGTTGAGCTTAAGGCACAGTTGCAAGAGCTTTTGTCTAAAGGTTTGATTAGACCAAGTGTTTCACCTTGGGGAGTGCCCGTAATATTTGTGAAAAAGAAGGATGGAACACTAAGGCTGTGTATTGATTATCGGATGTTGAACAAAGCAACAATCAAGAACAGATATCCACTTCCAAGGATCAACGATCTATTTGATCAGATGCGTGGAGCAACGGTTTATTCTAAGATAGATCTTCGATCTGGGTATCATCGGTTAAGGATTAGAGAGGAAGATATTCATAAAACAGCTTTCCGAACAAGGTACGGACATTATGAATTCACGGTTCTACCTTTTGGATTAACTAATGCACCCGTAACCTTTATGAACTTAATGAACAATATTTTTCAAGAATATTTGGACAAGTTTGTACTTGTATTCTTGGATGATATTCTCATTTATTCTAAAAGCGTTGAGGAGCACAATGAGCATTTGAAGATAGTTTTGGGAATTTTGAGAAAAAGAAAGTTGTATGGAAAGTTATCCAAATGTTCTTTCTTTGATTCAGAAGTTCACTATTTGGGTCATGTCATTAGCAAAGAAGGAATTGCTGTAGATCCCTCAAAAATAACGGCAATAACTGAGTGGCCTGCACCAAAGAATGTGCATGAAGTAAGAAGCTTCATGGGTCTTGCTGGTTACTATAGAAAATTTGTAAAGGATTTTTCTAAAGTAGCTGCACCAATAACTTCATTGCAAAAGAAGGATAAGAAATTCATATGGAATGATAAGTGCGAAGCGGCTTTCAAAAGTTTGAAAGACCAGTTGACTTCTGCACCTATATTAGCTGTACCAGACCCTAATGGGAGTTTTACTGTTGTAACGGATGCTTCTGGGGAAGGCCTTGGAGGTGTTTTGCTACAAAATGATCAAGTCATAGCATATGAAAGTAGAAAACTTAAGTTACATGAGCTGAATTATGCTCCTCATGATTTGGAACTTGTTGCCATTGTTCATGCACTTCAAGTCTGGAGACACTATTTACTTGGGAAACCTTTTGAGTTGAAAACTGATCACTTAGGGCTGAAATATATTTTTACTCAACCTAATCTTAATGCCAGACAGAGAAGATGGTTAGAATTTTTATCACAATATGACTTTGATATTAGCTATATCAAAGGGAAGGAGAATAGAGTAGCTGATGCTCTAAGTCGTAGGAGGCACATTTCTGCTCTTATAACATTAAGAACTCAGTTCAAAGATGAGGTAAAGAGTGCCTCAGAATCTGATATTTATTTTCAACAAGTAAAAGCAGCGCTTGCTACAGAACCAAAGGATATAAGGTATAAAGGTTTTCATTTTGATAATGAAGGAATCTTGCGTTATGAAAACAGGGTATACGTACCTATGCTGAATGATTTGAGGAAGAAGTTGTTAGTTGAATTTCATAATTCGCCTTTCTCTGGACACCCGGAATCACAAAAATGCTTGCTGATTTGAAACAACAATACTTTTGGAAAGGTATGAAAAAGGATGTTATTAATTTTGTGACTCATTGTTTGGAGTGTCAGCGGGTTAAGGCAGAACATATGCACCCTCGCTAGGATCATATATCCTCATAGCATACCGCAAAGATAAAATGGCAAGTAATAACCATGGATTTTGTACAAGGATTACCCATGTCCGGAATAAACATGATGTTATCCTCGGTAGTTGTAGATAAACCGACTAAGGTAGCTCATTTCATCGCTGGAAATCTAAAGGATGATTCACCAAAGTCTTGTCAAAAGATTCGTACCTAAATTTTTAGATTGCATGGTGTACTGAATTGATTATATCCGAGGGATCCAAGAATGACGTCAAGGTTTTGCAAACGCTTAATACAAATCTCTTGGAACAAAACTAAACTTCAGTTCTGCATATCATCTGAAACGGATGGACAAACTGAGAGGGTAAATCAAGTGTTGGAGGACATGTTGCGAATGTATTGCATGGATCAACAGTATAAATGGGAAGAGTATCTTCCATTAGTTGAATTCGCATACAACAACACTTATCATTCATCTCTTAAAATGGCACCATTTGAAGCACTTTATGGAAGAAAGTGCGAACTTCATTAGTGGGATAGTGTTGAGGATAGAGTGGTAATTGGACCAGAGATTCTCACAGAAATGGAACAGCAAGTTAAGCTGATTCGTGAATGATTAAAGGAAGTAGTGGATAGACAGAAGAGCTATGCTAACCTTAAGTGGGTTGATCGAAGGTTTGAGCTTGGTGAGAAGGTTTTTCTTCGTGTTAAACCCAGAAAGAGTTCTATAACTTTTGGCAAGGCTGCCAAGTTGTCACCTCGATTCGTGGGACCTTTCGAAATTGTCGAAATAATCAATCCTGTAGCTTATTGTTTAGCATTACCACCTGCTTTATCTCGCATGCATGATGTTTTCCATATTTCTTTGCTTAAGAAATACGTTTCAGATCTGTCACATGTTTTAAATTGGAATTCCTTGCAGGTCCAAGACCCAGGAATAATCGTGGTTAAACCCACACGAGTGCTAGAAACTCACCAATTGCATTTAAGAAATCATGAAATACAGCAATGTAAGGTCCAGTGGGACCAGTTTAACGAAGAAAGTGTAACTTGGGAAAATCTGGAAGAGATGAAAATTGCTTTTCCTTCTCTTTTTCAACAGAATGAAATCTGTTGACAAAACATTCTTTTATGAACTTATTTTTTTAAGTAATTATGAAAGCCAGATGAAGGCAAACATTATTCAGGCTGAATAAAATGTGTTGTGACATTGATTTCTGGAACTATTCAAGTTGGAAAATAGTCGCATTGTTTTGTGAACTAATAAATTGGTTGACCTGAAGGTTAATCGAATATGTAATCATCGGGACGATGAATCTTTTAGGAGGGAAGCATGTAACACCTTGGACTGTAGTTACTTCCTCCTGAGCATACAAGTGTTGATATGTGATTTCTTTTGAAAGGATGTGTTCCCTTGATTGAGAAGTCATGCTTGATATGTACTGTATCTTCTTTGCAAATTGCAGATCTTTGACTGAGTCAGAATATGATTGGACTCTTTTATTTCTTTCATTTTACACCTGAGTTTAATCTGATCTCGGAACGAATTATGGAGTTATCCATCTATAAGACCTAGCCTTGGATCAGTGGTATTGATCCAAGTGATGCTTTAAGTTTATTCGTGAAGAATTAAAATTATAGACCTTAAGCAGGTTGCAAGGTCTGGATGCATTGAATAAGCTAGTCCGGAGTATAACTCAGGCTGATCGTGTTAAATGAATTGGTTCCCGATATCGTAATATATCTGGAAGGTCTTGATCGTGGACCAGGTAATAATTCAGTTACATATAATTCAATAGCCATTTGGCAGTGCAGGAGTGAACCCTGTTCGTGAATGTATGTTGTAGGTTCTTTTTCTGAGCATATGAAATGTTAGACCTAACTGGATTTATTAAGGTTAGTAACCTAAAACTAAACTTAACCTAGGGGTTAGATTAGTGTTAATCTAACCTAGACCTAGGCTAAGAGCTAATGTTCTAAGTTAGTATCTTTGTGCAATGAGGTTAGACTAAGTGTTAGCCTAAATCCTAACCTAAGTTACTAACCTAACTAATGAACAAGGAGGAAAGGGGACATATGGAAAGGTGTGAACCATGGGTGGTAGTTTCTATGTCATTAAATGTATTGATAAGCATGAGGGACAGGTAATTTGGTAGAAGTTTTTAAATGGCTAACTAGAGCCGACGTGGCAGGTCGCCAAAGTTAGAAATGGTCTTTGATGTGCATTTGTCCATCGCCAACTATGGCGGTCGGTGGCAATGGAGATTTAGTGGGAAATTTGGAGTAAATGCCATTTATGAACTCGGTCTTCGAGCTCGGGTTTCACGGGAAGGCATGCAAAATGGAAAGTTAATGGTTTGTTTGGTTTTTCAAGCGCTCTGGTTTTCCCTCTGTCTGATCACTGGTTCTTCGCACCAGTCTTCTTGGAGTTGCATGGCAAATATGAGTGTAACTCGCTCTTTCCTCTGGCAAGGAAAATTTATAAGTCATGGTAATAGCAAATTTTTGTTGGTGGATCTAACTTGGAAAAGGAGGAGAAGGTTCGAGCTCTTTCAGTGGTCTGCTTCGAAATTTTAAGCAAATAACCAGGCATGTTAGGCCCTAACCTTTAAAAATCTTGCTTTCTTTCAAGTGATTTCATTAGAACAACTCTGTTCAGATGATTTATGGGTTTAGATGATTTTTATGGTAGCATCGGGTGATTTTTTTGTATCTTCTTGCTGGTTTGATTTCTCAATTTAACCCCTGATGGGTGTGTATTGTATTTCAAACTATTGCTCTATTTTATTGTGTTTTGCATTCAGGCGTAAGTCTGTGAAATGTATGCTTGAAAGATACTTGACCTGCTCTGTGAGAACCCAAGTATTGTTCTCTTGACGGGTACAAAGTTCTTGTTGATACTTGTTGTTAATGCTTACTTGTTGTCGATACTGGTAGGAAAAGATACTGGTTGGACTTTTGATTGAATGTTCAGTATAACTCGACTTCCTTGTAAGTTCTTGTGGTTATTATAGATGGTGGTTACAGAATCCTGTTGGGTTTCGCTAAGATATTTAAAGTTATTTATGAAAGGATAACTTGCTGTATTACAGTATTTCATTGCGACCTTGTTGAAGTTGTTTTTCCCTTGCGTTGAGGTTATGGGATTCAACCCATTGATAGTATGCAATATATATATTTATTGTATTCAAAACGACTCTGTGGAGTCCATTGAATGATTCGTATATTATGGACCACTGTTGAAGCTATATATATATATTTGAATATTGGTAATTTGATTTTGTCAGAGTCTTGAAGGAGTAATAGGTAATGCGACCTCTGTTATTTTGTAATGAATTTTTGGTACAGACTCTTTGGGTGTATTTTTACGTTTCCTTTATGTAAGCTTGAGCGAAAAATATTGAAGAGGCTCAGTTGGATTCCTTGTTACGAAATCAGTATTAGCTTTTGTATAAGCCTGATTTTGAATGTTTACCATTGTTGGCAGTTGGAATCATTAACTATTATTTATCTTGTTTACTGTTGTTTGGATTCATTTGAATCCTTGATGGGTAACCAAAGTGTATATATCTCTAATTAAGCCTCATTTGGTACATTTATTGTTTTTTTGACACTATTGAGTTCCTTGAGTATAGATAGATATCATGTATCTTGGCTCTGTGAAAGTGGGTCATGAATACCATACTTCAAACTCTGAATGCGTCCAGATGTGAACACGGTATGTTATGTTTCCTTCGATTATTTCAGTTAGATGAGGTCAGTATGTTGCGGGAATTTTTATGATTATCTCTGCATAGTCTTAGGGAAACATCAATTGCTTAATGCCATGGAGTCTATTGTTGACTGCGATAAAATAGAAGTTCTTTGATTTCAACCTTGGGTCTAAAAGCCTTACAGTGTTTAGTAGGGACTAGAATGGGCTGTAGGTTGATGTAAGGGATTGTTGGCGTGTTTACATCTTCTGTTGCAAGGATATCTATTCTTGAGCTTAATTGAACTTAGGAGTTGTTGACTGCACCTCAACAGGCAATGGCAATGAATACCTTCTTGTTTTTCACTTCGTGTGGGAGGTCATGCAGAGTCTGTTTGGTAGATAGTCATCACTGTTTGGCGTGATAGCTACTGTACTGTAGTTTGTTATATTTTAAACCTTAACAAAACAGTGGTGCTTTGGTGGTCTCGTCTGATTTATTTGCATGTGTTTAAGGTGAATGCTTTGCTCTTGGAAAGACGGTACAGTCATGAGCTAGTTCTAAGGGAAATATGTATGATTCATTTATTTCTCTTCTGTTATGAAGTATAGGTTGATATAATTGTTTATCTAACTTTTGGAATTGTTCTATCATGCTGATGGAATCATGAAAGGTTATTCATTTATTATGTTGAATATATTAGTCCGTCTGATGTTGCTGTCCTTGGGATTCAGATGGATAGTTGGTTAGATGTATTTGTCTTCTTGGTCTCTAACGTTTTGATGAAATATTTGAAAGGTATCTGCGACTATTTAGTGACTATAATATGAGCTACACGTTTATAGTCATGTTGTTTTACAAAAGCATAGTCTGAAATGTGTTTACTTGTTTGGTGTTTTGATCTCATTTAAACAGGGTGTTTAATGAAAACAATTGATGGATTGCAATTGTTTTAAGAGTTAGTGCTTATCATGCTCAGTTCATCGAACTGACCCATGTTGACAATTTTTGCAGATGGATGCCGTAAGTGGTAAAAGCACGCAGATCTGATAGGATGATCAGATTGTTTAATTTGATTTTATGTTGAAATACAGCTTGATTTTCTAAATGTACTATATGAGGAAAGATGTTCTTTTTCCGTAGAGTATTGTATCAAGTATGCTGAATGCATAAAATGTATTTGATTAGTTCTGAAAGGAATGGAAATTGATATTTGTTACTTATGTGTTTGTATTCTTATCTTGATAGTTTGACCTTCTTCGATTCAAATATATTGAGAGCATTATTATTATTGTATAATTTGGAGACTTTTGTGATTATCAATGTAAGCTTACAAGAATATGTGACTAAATACTTATGATTGTTTAGCAATTCTAGTGTGTTCTATCTAAAGCTAAATTGAAATATAGATCACTGTCTTCTTTCGAAACTAGGGTTAAAATAAAGCTAGCGGACGCTAAACAAGTTGAATTAAATTATTAATTCCTAGTCTTGATTAAACCAGACAACGTGTAATTGGAATCTTAATCACCATATCTTGATACTTGTAAGTAAGATATAAGTTCGTTATGAGAACTGAATTAAACCTAAATGGGGTTCAGATGGCAATCTCATGTGAATTTTATGAGTTATTGTCCAATTTCGTTGATTTAGAATTATGTATATTCTATGAACTCCTTGATGGAACCTTAGTCTTAATAACTTCTCTGTGTAAAGGGTTTTATTAAGAAAGGTCATTCTAGGTGAGGAACCTTGGGATCGAGAAAGGCTAACCTTAAGGGAACGTCTTTTAATATAATTTAACTCAGCGTATGTAACACTTTTTAACAAGTAGATCTTTTCGAGGTGGATTTAAAGGTTGACGGCACAAGTCAACTGCAGGGTTGTACCTTCGAGAAGATTAGGATCTTCTCAAGATACAACAATGCAGGTGACTTATGATGACACCCTTTGCATTGATCGTTAAGATTTACATCTTTAACTCGAACAAGTTACTCTGGGACCGATTAGGAATGTGGTCACATTATATGGCTGCCTAGGAGACTCGGGGTATCTTGACACACTGGTTTAACTAGGGTTGGCCCAGTATGTCATCTTATCCCTAGTCCTCGAGTGCATCCATATAACGTTGTCACCTTACTAATCCGTTTCCAAGTGAATAACTTGGGATAAGGGGGACTGACAAAAGTCGGTATAAGACATTCCATATAACATAAGAATGGGGTGAAGGACGTATTCCAGATTGACGAGTATGCCGTTAAGGAATACGAGACATAAGCAGTATGTTTCAAATCTTTTTCCAAAGTATCACAAGCTGCTTGATTGCATTGTCTCTCGAGTCACCCGGTCTAAGGGATGAGATGCCGATGAATAATGGTAACAATTATTCAGCTTAGGTTCCTTGGATAGATCATTCTAAATCCCAGAATAGGAAGAGAACCACGAGAGTGAAGTGTTAAATGAAAACTCCAACTCTTATTACTCATGAATAGATCGGTAGATTACCGAGTCATGGAATGAATAGATCGGAGGTACTCCGAGTCATTACAACTGCATATGGTTATCTGTTATAAGAATGGTTATTTGATTTGTGAGTTCTAAATTATGTATTTAGAACCTGGAAGCATTTATCAAAAAAAAAAAATTGACTTGTTCTAATGTATAAAATGAGGATGTTACATCAACCCACAACAAAGTGAATGTGACGATGGAAGAAAGGTGTGTGATTAAGTTTGATAATAACTTGTCCCTTAAAAATTCAATGCTAAGATGGGAAAGAGGTTTGGAAGGTATGAGTAACATAACCCTTAACAAAGTGAATGTCAAGATGGAAGCATGTAAAAGTGTTTGATAAACTTGACCCTTGACAATGTGAATGCCAAGATGGAAGAGTGGTGCAATGTGATGAAGGTTCTCATCCTATAACAAAGTGAATTCTAGAATGGAGGAGGGCTATAGTGAAAAAGTATGAATGTGTTCAACCTCTAACAATGTGAATGCTAGAGTGAAGAAGTGAGGATAGATTTATTGCAAAATGCAGTCTACCACCCAACAAAAATGAATGCTAAATGGGAAGAGGGTATGAAAAAAGGAGATGAATCATATGTGATGTTCTCAACCATTAACAAGAACATAGTTAATAAGGAAGAGCCTAATGCAGGATAAGACTCAAATATTGATAACGTAAATGTTGGTAGAAGATATGATGAAATGTCTAAAACCCAACAAATATTTTGTCAAATTAGAGACGTGAAGAAAGAAAACACATACATTTTAATGATGATGTTTTCAAACTAAAGGTTTCAAGAGGGGAATGAAGAGAAAATGTGATGAAAATGTGTTGCGAAAAAGTGGAACACAACACCATTAAGATGTGAAATGTAAGATGAAAGTACTTAAGTGAGGACATGGATATCCACAACTCAAGACATGATGTCAAAAAGAAGATGAAAATTAAATGTTGGAAAATACAATCCAAATGTTTAAGTTATGAATGAAATGAGAGATGAACTCAAAAGGAGGTGAATAAGAAAGATAGAAGAATTTGATAATCGTAAAAGGGGAACAAACCAAATAAGTGAATGAAAAATATAAATGAGTTAAAGAAGATCAAATGGAGAAGACAATGAGTATGAAAATAAGAGAAAATTGAAATAATGAAAAAGAGATGAAAGTTCTAAAAAGGGGAAAATTGAGAGTAAAATGAAGGTTAGTGAATGACTGATGATGAGAAGAAAAGAAGACGAGAACAGATGAAATGAGAATGAAAGTAGAATCAAAACAAGGATTGTTTGGAAAATGACAAAAAGATAAGAAAAGTGAAAGATGAATCCCAAACAAGCAAAGTGTTTTGGGAAAAAAGTGAGTGTGGAACACTATGCCAAAAAGAAACAAAAAGAAAAAAAAAGGTTGAAAAATAAAATAAAAATTGTTTTGAATGTTTATTTGTGGCCTCTACCTTAGATTGGCTTAGACAATGTTTGGATTCATGGGTTTATCTCTTAACTAGGTTTCAAAAAAATATGTGAGAAAATGTGATGCTATTGCTAGTTGATAGATTTACTTCACCCCCTTTGAAACCCCGAGAAAAGAGCTTTCTCAGAATGAATCACACTAGGGTCGCCACTACGATATTCTGACTCTAACTCACAAAGGCTTTACTAGTTAGGTAGGAGAATTTCTGTTTCATCCACCAATTCCCTCAAGGTTTGGACTACTTTGGGAATCCTAGAACCACCCCATTTTTTATAACTTAAGGCTTATGTGAAGGGGGTTATGTTCTAGTTAAGTAGTCGAGCCGTAGCTCTTAACCGAACCTGCAAATCAAATGTTTTGAATGTAGTGTTTTTTATCTTTGATTTAGGTGTGGTTTGGTTGAACTCCTTTCAAAACCAACAGTTAGTATGTTTTAACCACCTTGTGTGAGAGTGGGTAATATAAACAATGATTAGAAAGTTTTTGGAATGAGGTAAAAATTAAAAAAACAAATGAACAAGATGCCATAAGCAAACCCACATTTCGATTTCCAAGATCACTTTTAAAAGCATGGGGAAAGAGAATACATGTGGGTGGATTTAGTTAAGGAAATTTTAATTCCCAAAAATGAAAAAGAAAGAAATGACCATGCTTCTAATTCCCAAAATAGCTTTAAAATTTGTGAGATAAGAGCATACACGATGACTCATGTTAGTTGCTTTGAAAAACAACAAAAAATGACAAGCAAGAAGCACACAAAACACGTTAGAAATTGTTAGTCATGTGAAACCAAAAAAATGAGATGTGTTCACAAATAATTTTAAAAGATGACAAAAATTGATTCAAGAAGCCCAATAACAATAAATCAACAACCTGCACAATTAGTGCAATAGACAGAAATAAAGAAACTAAGTGAAAAGGAAAAGAAGCTAGAAATAAATTAATTTGAAATGGAAATTAGAAATAAAATTAAATAAAATAAATGAACTAAAAACCTAAACCTATAACTAAGACTATAGTTTATAAGGATTAAAAATGTGTAATTTTTAATATTTGTGTATGTTTGTGCAGGAGAAGCTCATGGAGGACTCGGGTTGGGACTTAGTGGGTGTGGTTGGAGAAGGACTCAATGATTTGGTTTGTAGGTGAGCCGAGGAAGGTGGGCTAAGTAGGGTTTTGAAATTTTTGAGTCAAGTGCTATGAGGTAGCTCAAGATAGGGATGAGTGCAGTGTGGAGGGCTTGGGAATGACATGGTAGTGAACCAAGGTCTGTGTGGACGGGAAGGGGTGGGATGGGGCTCGATAGATTGAGTAAGCCGGGATGAGTATGGGCTTGACAGGGGACATATGGGGTTAGGGTTGTAGCTCATTGGGGGTAGGGAATGGGATAGGAAACAATGGGCGAGTCAAGGGCTTGGGGCTTGGGTTTGGTGTGGGAAAGGGGTCTACATGGGAGGTGGGAGTGAGCCAAGGGCTCGAGGCGTGTTGAGTAGATAGGACAAGGTCGTTGTGGGTGGGGTGAGGATGTGAGGTGGATCAACCGAGCCGGTTGAGCTAGATAGGGACATGGGGGTGGATGGGTAGGGTTAGATAGTAATATTTTTTTTTTGTTTTCAAACGTAAGTTGTAAAAACAAATTAAAATAGGAAAGAAAAAAAAATAGACTGGCATATATGTAAAAATTTGAATAAAAATATAATCTAAAACTATGTTTTTTTTATGTGTAGGTGGTGCAGAATGTGCAGGTGAATTTAATTACCTACACAAAGACAAAGAATATAATTATGAAGAACGTAGAAATTTGTATATTAAAAGAAAATAAATGGAAAGTAAACAACTTCCTGCAACTACAAATACTCATCTCAGTTCACATGTAAAAGCCTAGACAAACAAGAAGGTTATTATGAAATGAAGAATACAGGAATAAAGAAAGAAACTAGTAATGAAAGACAATGAGGTGCGAGTCCCACTGGGCATTCCAACATGTAAACAGAGAAAATTACCAAAATGAAAGATAAACACGTGTCACTCCACTATCTTGGCACATTTTGATGTCCCTTTTGTCCCTTAATTAAAGGTACAAATGGGACAGAAAAATGTTCCTAGACCCATAAATTTTTCTCGGTCACACATAGAACCTTCTCGGATCACTAGTTCAACCCCTGGTGCTTGTAGAGCCTATCCCTCACTCGCTCATATCGTTACAAGTGTCGCATGGAGGTGTGATGTGAAAAATGATGTCCCTTTTGTATCCTTTTCCAAAGGGGAATGAGGGACATGAAAATGTGCCTAGCCTCTCGAAGCCCCGAGGTCATCAATGTGACCCTCTTCGGTGTAAAGTTTTAGCCCCCAAGAACTAGTTGGAGCCAAGTGCACAATCATTTGATTTCCACCAAGTTTCGCATGAAGGAACGATGTGAAATTTGATGTCCCTTTCATCCCTTAAATCTAAAGGGACATCAAGGAAATAAAAATGCACCCAATCTCAACTTCAAAATTTAAAAAAAAATCTAACTCTTTGTCACTTCTTGCTTCTTCTCCATTGGTGTCCGTGAAACTCAATGGTGAAAGAAAGTTGTAGAAAAATCTCAATCCACCATTTATACACTCCAAACTAGCTTCATAAAATCCTCCACACCATGAAAACACAAAAATCTCAGAGAAAAAATGAATTGAAACAACGAAGAACGAAGAGAAAATGAAGATTTTTTTCGCCAGATAACCATGAAGTCTTCCAATCGAAAAATCTTCATATCTTACAAAATACAAGTCAGATTCAGATGTCATATTTTTAAGACTTCCCTCATTTTTCAAGATGAGAAAGATGTAACAAATGGGAGGTAGAAAGGTGCCCTAAATCATGTTTTCCAACAAAAACTCCATCTCATGCCCTAGCTCACATATGTCAGATTTCCCATCAATCCGGAAATGGAAATGAGCTCAAAATTTACACACGGACTCCAAATGAGAAACCTATTGCAATAGATTTGATTTCATCATGATCGGAGACAAAAAATAGACATTCAAATTTTGATCTCCATTAATGACTCTCATGGCAGCTCTATGCCTAAAGCCATTACAAGTCAAAAATTTCAAATTTTATTTCCAAGTATTCTAGTGGGTGAAATAAAGAGAAATTCGGAGGACGTGATTGTGATGACAAGCCAAGTCCAAAAAAATATCTTCTATCACAAAATGAGTGCTTGAAATCCAATTTCTAAAAATAGTAAGTTTTCCTATATAGACTTGTTATGCTTGGAAAGTCATCGTCAGCAAAAGCGGCGTGGCGTAAGGAAATGTGCACTAAAGATCCTCTGGAAGCCAAAATTATTGTTCGGAGTAGAAAAATGAAAACAAACACTTACTAAAAATAGTAAGCCCTTTATATGGGTGCTTACAAAAAATAGTAAGTCACCCCCAAGAAGTGGTTGAGGTGAAGGTAGTATGCTAAGAATTGAATGAGGGAGTTCATCACATGAGGATGGTCAGGAAGAGGCAAAAATCATCTCTTACTAAAAATAGTAAGTCTTCAATGTGGGCATTTGCTATTAATAGTAAGTTACACTTAGAGGGCGCTTTTACACAATGGAACCGTTATCGCCAAATCACTACACCCTCCAAATGGCAAGAATGTGAAGAAGACATTTGGTTTGATTGGGACACATGGGATCACCTCTCAAGATGTGGGACTTGGGCTCAAAGTGAACCTCCAGAGAAGGCCGGCTTCCTCTTCCTAAACTAAGTGTTGTACTATTCCTAGTGTGACAAAAATGATTATCTAGTCCTATGCTAACGTCTTCATGGGGTTTTAGGGAAAGAGATTTACAAAAATGAAATTATACTAGGATGGTGATGCAAAAATAAATGGCGTTTCCATACTCAAGAATGGTTAATTTGATGAGGGTGTGTGCACCACAGGTCAACTTCACCTACTGCAACTTAGAGAGGGTACATGATACCACAAACTAAGAGACATGTGTTCCCTTTGTTAAAATTTATCAGACCGAGAAATATACCAGTTTCCCAGTGAAGAAGGATGAACTCAAGAAGGGTGAAAAAACATCACGACTCAACCGCATGTAATACTCCACCACTTGATAAGCACATAACTCTAAGAACCTGCAATAGAAACTTAAACTTGCATAGTGTACTGCAAGTACAAGAAAGGCAGAAAGAAGCATAGAAGGATGAAAGGAAAAAGATTAGTAACAAAACACACACTTTTATTGCTTCATAACATGCACAATTCATCATCATTCGGAAGAGGCAATAGTTTCCATTACAATCTTGAAGAGGAAGCTTGAAAGTTCTCCCAACACGTAAATACAACTTGTAGAAGAGAGGACTCTGAAAAAGCATATACTTGCCTAAGATATCTAACCTGTCCAACTTGTCGACCTATTAGAACCCTTTGAAATGAGCTTCCAACTTACATTTATAGAAGAATATGTGAGAAAGAAAAGGAAAGGTCATAATTATATTCATAAATTGAAGGCACATGATGTATCTATCATAGTTAGTTGAATCACCCGAGAAGGTTCCATCATGGCACCTAGTCTTCTTAATTAGTTAAAAATATATTTTAATAAAAATAATAATAAATATTTTAGTTAAAATATTAAATTAATTAACATAATGTCGGGACCCCCATTGACCGTTTGACTTGAAGAGGTGGAGGGTCTATGTGGATAGAGTTCAGACATAGCCCAACTCGGTGGTTGGCTCACAAAGCCAACTCACTGAGTTGGGCATGAGCTTCATATCTACCATAACCATACCAAATTGATGAGTTTGGAATCCTCTAACTCGGTGTTGCACTTGATTTTTAACCCCACACCAACTCTTTCCTTGCCTTGGCAATCGAGCTCTTTTGCATTGAGTCCTTTGAATGGTGAGATATCAAACTTGATTCTTATCATTTTCCTTGGTTAACTCAAGGCCATTTATGCATTTCATATTACCTTTCGTGAAACATATGTGAGCTTCCCCACGAAGTCACCGAGCTCTTCATCTAGAAAAACAAGCTTACCTTTCCTGGGCTAAAACTCACCTCCGAGCTGAGTCCTCGTTCGAGCCTGAAACTTGACTGAGCCATGATCTTGAAATGATATTTCCACCATATTCACCATTTTTCTCACTATGTCTTTCCATTTTCTAAACTCGTATATACACGTGAAACCATATAAATTTGGCTTGCTAAGACGTATTACTAAATGAGATGAATCCCTCTACTCGCTAATATCTAAAGAACTTGACATGCACCATTTAAATTATCACCTGATGTTTGAATAACTCATACTTCACATAAACCTTGAGATATTTATGGCTCGACCAGAATGGAAGCTTCTCTCGTGACCACCAAACCATCAGAGGCTGAATGTCTATAGACTCATTCACTTCACGGCTCAATGAAACAAGCCAACTTGTGACTTAATGTGGACTTGGCAGGATGTCTGAGCTCCTTGCAATCTTTGGCCTTGCATCGATCTAGGTATCGACTCACACCTTTGAACTCATCATAAAATTTACACGACATGATGTAGAATTTATCCACCTTGAGTGATCTCTTTTGAGCCATGATCCTACCATATTCCACTTAGTTAAACTGTGTTTTGATTCATGTCTTTCCACTTATTTCTATGAGTAAATTTCATAAAGAGTTGATTGAGAATTTTTTACAAATCAATCCCATTATCTTTCCTGCATGAGTAGTTACTAGATCAACCTGAGTAGGTAATCTTCCACCATGTGGTGTGAGATCAAAATGGACTCTCAGAAATACGTAACTTCCATTTCACTATGATTAGGCCTGATCATTTCCCTTGATGAACTCGAGTCACTAGATTGCTTCAATGTAGTTGCGTTTCCCATAACTCAAAGCACTTTGTGAGCTCATGTTAGTTCCAAATTCATGTGGTGAACATCAGCTATAAATCCAACCCCATGATTTGAATCTCAGACACAAGACATAATGATTACATCACACTCCTAGCCCTAAAATGCATCTACCGTATTGATATATAAACCTTTTCCTTCATCGATTTGCGGACAACATCAAACTCTTGGTGCAAACATTTCAGCTATAGCTTGTAAGGTGTGATAATTAAAATAGAAACCTTTATGCCTACTAACTTAGTGACTCATTGAAGTTTCTCATATAATCACAAAGAAAATTGTGCTTCATGAATATTATGATATGAAACAGATCCACCTCTATGAGATCTTGAGCAGAATGTATAACAACATAGTTGGAAAACACGCTTGTTGAAAGTGCTCAAAAAGTCTTCTACTATACTTTATGCCATGCCTCTTGCACAGTGCATGGGATTTTCACCTATCCCTTCCATCTGGGCCAATTCCAAATCCTTTGGGATCTACAAACACATTCTCTAGAAGCTGACCATGCTATGGAAGAGGACTTGCATCTGCAAATTCAACAACCTCTTCAACCAGCTCATCAATTTTCTTTTCAATCGACTTTTAGATCTGATTCTTTGATAAGATTGTTCTTGATTAGGTAGATTTTTAAAGCCACAATTGGGTCTCTTTCTGCATAGTGAGCCTTCTCCACAGGATCTCAAAGCTCATCTAGATCAGCAAGAGAATGTCCTCTAAATTGGTATGTCTCGCACTCAACGAGGGTAGGTCCATCACCTCTCCTTGCTCTGGTTATTGCCTCCTTAGTAACCTCTCTAACTTTCAACACATCCATGCCTTCTACATGAACTCTTGGCATCCCAAATGTTGGTCCCTTCTTCTAGATCTATGGATCGAGAATTAGCTCGAGATGATATATTCCAATAGCCCATACTCAAACTAGTTATGATGTTGGGCCCGTGCTCCAACCACTGATTCCTAGCAATGAATCTACCGACTGAGCTCTGTAATGAATCCTCGATTTCCATGACGAGTTGCCATCTGAATTTTGAAATGGAATCATTTTTCCATGCATTCAAACTCCAAGCACAAAATCCCAATCATCATGTTTCTTGGTCTCATAGTGCTACCTCATCCTCGTAGATTCGTTGACAACTTGGTGGACTATTTAGCCAATGACTTAGCTTTTAGTTGTGTATTTAATTTCTGAAACTCATCCATTGACATGTCAGATGTTTAGCCCCATATGGTAATGTGTCCCATGCTCCCTGTGAGATAGAAATTCTATTATGGTTTGTCATGGGATTTTCTCCACCTGGAAATTAGTTTTCATTTCTCCAACTCATGGAAATTTGATTATGGTTTTCCATGGTTTTATCACGCTTGGCAATGTTTTCTCAAATTTCCACATTCTTGGCAAGATGAGACTTGGGGCCCCCTTTACACGAAACCTTGTGTTGGCTTTCCACTACAAATTTTCAACCATGGAAATCGAGATGAAGATATCCTATGTGTGGAAATACCAACTTGCTTGCCATCATCAAATTTCCGACCTTGGAAATATACTCAAATATTTCCCATGCGGGGATCTTATAATGGCTTGCCATCATCAAAGTACCACTTAATAGAAAGAATAAAATTCTCCCAAGCCAATGCCTTAGCACATATTTGAACCCCAAATTTTCCTTCTCGACTTGCAATCGAACCAAACAAAAACTATGAATTCTCACGACCTTGTCCGGCTCGACTGAGTGAGCCAATACTACTAATTTGCAATTGATTTAAGTCTCACTGAGTTTATACTGATGTGGCTTGATCTTGAAATTGGCCTTTCAAATTGTCCTATGTCGAGCCTTCTTTGAGTTCTTGATGTAATTTATGAGCCTGAATTATCCTTTCATTGACCAAGATTTATTTACCTTCTATTGCCGACCTGATGCCAAATTATGCATGAGCTACACACACCAACCATCAAGTCATGATAGCATCCTAAAATATCTATGCTACTCAGACAATCCCAAAACAATTAGGCTTGAGCTCAAATGAATCGTTTCCATTGTTGCATCATCATTTAATGATTCGACACCTCTGCAACAAAATGTTTCTACCTCCGCCCGTGAGTCCTCTGACTTCCACTGTTATTTAGTACATCCCAATTTCGTAGCAAGTTTTATTTGTATGAAATACTAACATGAGTTCCCACCTTGAGCTAGTTGAAATGGCTCATCTTCTAAGTGTCGGGATCACTTATTTCACATCTTTCTCAATGAACTACTCGAGTTATCAAAACATGAATCAGATTATTATCAACTCGGTGAGGGAGTTTAACCTGATTTGTCTTCCAGTGCAACTCACTAGGACTCGAGCTATTTCTGTCTCTCTACATGATTGTAATTCGGTATTCACAGCTCATCTGAGTATGCTTGAGCCTGACTCATTTAGCTACTTGTTTACTTGATTACTTATCACTCACCCGAGATATATCTGGAACTCGGTACCCCTCCACATGAATTGACAACCTTGCATTTGAAGAAGACAACCAAAAACTTATTTTTGGCCTCTATGAACTCACCGAGCTACTCCAAATAACTTGTCGCACATTCATATACCTAAGGTTAGTGAAATTGAATCGAGCATTCCAATCTCACTTGTCAGAATAATTCATATTGCCATGCATAGAAGCATGATAAAAACCCATATAATACGTTTTATTGATTTTGGGTCCCAAAGCCAATTTCCTTGTTCTGAACCTACTTCGACTATTTGAAATGTCATGAAACTCCTCATGGAGGCCCTTTTCCAGTTCCAGGGAATGATAGGCTCCCACTTGTCCATTTTTTTCCAAAAGGGGAAAATTGACAACATTTTTGGTGACCTCTTGGGGATGCTTGCCTGCTAAGCATGATTCAAGTAGCCTTAAGTCATCCATTGGGCATGGAGTCTGTGTTGGAATCCTAAAAGTAGTATGATTTTCTTTGACACATCCCAGAACCTCCTTGGAATGCTAAGCATGGAGTATACTGAAACTCTTGAATGCTTGACATCTATGGAATACTGCAAAATTTTGAATGAAGCAGATTTTTGAAACTCTTATAGAATATTTGAACCTTCCTTCTCCTTGACACCTTCCAATGATGAAACAATGTGTAGAACAACACAAAACATAGCAACAAGGAAGAAAAACAACAACATACAACAATGTGCATAAGCACTTGGAGGAAAACACCTAATTTAATTGTACAGGGGGTGGAACACTTCTCAAAAACAAGATTTGAGATGTATCCCATTCACATGAATGGGTAGTTATTCTCCATTGAAACTAGATAGATGAAATGAATTTTCCTCTTTGCAACTTGTGATGATGTATGGCCCACTCCAGATAGCGTCAAATTTGGCATGCCTACCTAGTTTGGCCCTGTCTTCATCCCATTTGATAACTAAATCTCCCTCTTGAAAACACACACAAACACCTTTTTTTCAAAATATTTCTTAACTTGAGCCTGATGCTGCTCCAAAGTTTTCATAGCCTTGTCTCATACTTCCTCTAATTCCATGAGTTCAGCAAACCTTACTGTTAGAGGATCACTCTCTATAACTTCAAGTTGATGAGCTAACTCTAAAGAAGGTAACTCCAATGAGAGTGGGAGTTTTGCCTCTCTTCCATATACAATAATGAAAGGAGAATTTCTGATGGCCCTTTTAGGTGTGATTCGATCTACCCATAAGGTGGTCTTAAGTTGTGTATGCCAAGTCCTCTTGTTAGTCTCCATTATGTGCTTAATAATCCTTATGAGGTTTTTGTTGCTAGACTCAACCAATCTATTTCCTTGCGGATAGTAATTGGATGAAGTTTTGAGGTATACCCCATTTTTAACAGCCCATTCACTCAATTTCATACCAAGAAAATCCAGCGCGTTGTCTGAAATGACTGTAAATGGAACACCAAACCTCGTCATTATACCCTCCAAAAATCCAGAACTACCTTTTCATTACTCTCTTTTAATGCTACCGCCTTTGTCCATCGAGTAAAATAGTTTGTTGCAGTAAGGACCCACTTATGTCCATCACTAGATGGAGGATTAATCATTCCGATGAAGTCCAACCCCCATTGAACAAAGGGTTGATCCACTTGAATTGGATGCAGCGGAAGAGCTACCAACTTCTGCTTACCTGTGAAAAAGGAAAATTCCTTACATTTCCTTACCCAGAGATGGGCATCCTTGAATAAATCCAGCCAATAGTAGCTGGCTCACATGATCTTGGTAGCTATTGTTCATGTGGAATAATGTCCTCTAGATAGGCCATTATGAAACTCTTCTAGTATCTTACTTACCTGTTCCAGTCCTACGCACCGAAGGAGAATGCCGTTCAAATATTTTTGAAAGAGAATGCTATCTACCAAAACATATGGGATAGATTGAAGACAGAAAGTTCATCTTTGGTTTTTATCCATGTTTGCTGGATATGCTCTTGAGAAGAGGAAACTCTTCATTTTGGATAACCAAATCGGCTTGATCAACATTCTCATCGGTATTTAGGATTTTCACATCCTCATTACCTTTTGATTCCATGTCTGCAGCATGTTGTGCGACACAAAACCTTACCTTTGACAACTTTAGTGACTTTGATGTGCATGTCATACTCCATTACCTTCGTGATCCATCCAAAGCATGCTTTTCATTCATTTATTTGTTCAGCAAAAAATCCTTGACACTGGATGAGACACCATCAGATGAATCTTGTTGTTGGACAACATATGCTTGAATTTCTTCAAAGCTTGAATAACCACAAAGACTTGATTTTCAATGAATGAGTATTTAAACTCGTAGTCTTTGAGGGATTGACAAAGACAACAATTGTTTGCTCCATCGGTTGTTGTTCTATTAGGTGAGGATCTCTGAAATGCTCTCTTGACTTGCAAAGGCATAAGGGATAAAATCTTTGTCAAACCTAGGGTTGACCAGCATGGGAGCTTGAGAAATTGTTGTTTTGATGTCTTCGAAACTTTCTCGTCCTTCCTTTGTCCATTAGAATGGCATGTTTTTATTTATCATGGCTTTCGGTGGTTTTTCCAATGTCGCGAATTAAGGGATGAATCTCTGCATGAAATTTATGGTTCCCATAAAACTATGGAGGCCATTCTTGTGACTTGGGAGAGATAAGGACATAATAAAATGAATCCTGGCTAGATCAATTGATAATCCTTCCACTGAAACAACATGCCCCAACAATTTTCCCTCGTGTACTATGAAAATACATTTCTTATAGTTAAGTGAAACCCCAAACTCCCTACACCTTTAGAAAACTTTCCTTAGATGTGTGATGTGATCTTTTGCATGCTTAGAATATACAGTTATATCATCAAGGTAAACCAAAATAATATCATTGATTAGTCCCTTAAATGCCATGTCCATGGATCTTTGGAAAGTAGCCCTGAATTGGACAATCCAAATGGAATTTTATTGTAGGCATACATGCCCCACTTGGTAGTGAAATTCGTTTTGAATTGGTCAGATTCTTGGACTAGGATTTGATTATAACCTGAATATCCATCGAGAAAAGAAAATATTTGAGCTCCTACCACCGTTTGAAGGATCTAATCCATCGATAGAAGAGGATAAAGGTCTTTTAATTACGCATGATTCAAATCCCTGAAATCTACACATAACCAGATCTCTCGCTCTTCTTCCTCATGGGAACCAAATTGGCTACCCATGAGTAATGCTTGATGGAAAAAATTATACAGGCCTCGATGATCTTGCTTAGCTCCTTTCTCATTAGTGGCTCAATTTTGGGATTAATTGGTCTCTCGCTTCACGACAGGCCGGCTTAGCATTAGGATCCAGTTTGATGATATGTTGTGCTAGACCTGGATCAAAACCACATAAATATTTATAGCTCCATGGAAAGATGTCATGATACTCTTGACAAATTTTGATGAAAGCTTCTTTCTCTTCAGAAGTACACACTTTTCTAATCTTAAGAAACTTTGCATTTGATACTTGAATTCCTCAAAATATTCTTCTTTGACCACCATGTTAGGGCTTTGTCTTTTGGCTTGGTCATCCCCGAATTGAAAATAGAATCCAAAGTGACTAAAATTTTTGGTAACTTGTTGCTTTTAAATTGGATAATTTTCTCACCATATGACTCCTATGACTTATCTTGATTTTTTGCAGCAGAATCCTCCTCTTCTTTTAGGAAGAGGACAATTTGGTTGTCACTAACAAACACTTGCCAATTACTCACATTATCAGAGACTACCGTTCAAACCACCATTTTAAAAAATTAATTCCCTTCTTTCATGATATCAATTTGTATGTTGTATTGTGAACCAATTGTAGCAAGCCTATCCACATCTTGATTTTGACCTCTACGAACTGCATGGATTCCAAAAGCTTCAAAATCTTTAATTAGGTCCGAGAATCGGTTCTTGTATGATCTTAAAAGATCATTTTTGGATGCACTACATGCCAAAACTTGATGAAAAAGTAACTCACTGTCTCCAAAAATAGTGAGGGCCTTGATTCCCTTCCTTTGGGCTAGCTGGATTCCTTACACAAGAACTTCATATTCAGCAACATTGTTAGTGTAACTCGAACAAAAACTAGAAAGATGAGAAGTACTTATCTCCCTCTGGAGAAATTAACATAACACCAGACCGGATCAATTCTTACTACTTGAGCTATCGAAGAACAATTGCCACAATCCTTTAGAATCACTTGGTGTTTTGACAAGTTGTGGTATGATCATATCTTCTTTATGGATACGGTAAGTACCTAATCCTGTTTCTTCCAAGACCAGCAAACCAACTTATTCTTCCGCCAATACATCAAATAGGGATTGTCAGATGATCTCTACTTACTTCATCTAGAAAGTATCGGGTACTTCTTCAACAAGGGTGGTTGGTTCATGATTGACATCTTCCTCTTCGGATTGCCAATGGTGTAATTTCCATTTATAGGACTAGTACTATAGGGTTCTACATGATTATGGAAGATTGGTTCTACCCTTATAGTTACTTTGGTTCCC
Source organism: Taxus wallichiana var. yunnanensis (assembly GCA_018340775.1). Taxonomy (NCBI): domain Eukaryota; kingdom Viridiplantae; phylum Streptophyta; class Pinopsida; order Cupressales; family Taxaceae; genus Taxus; species Taxus wallichiana. The sequence goes on along the minus strand of CM031243.1, from coordinate 122,660,478 downwards.
TATCAAGTCCCGAGAATCATATGTGACCAATCAGCCGATAGGTAACCACCCATCTTGGCGGTGAAATCCCATGATAGGCATGCATGGATGGTAAGTTTAAGTCCTTTGATAACTCCAATAGTCTTAACAGATGTGCCATCCAAATTAAACAACCCCTCTTTGCAATCGGTGCATATTGTATGCCTAGTACATCTATAATTTGTTTAGGCATGACAGAGCTACTGGCACCAGAATCGATAATGCAATTATGTACCGGTGGTTGCTAATGATCGGGAAATGTAGAATGGCAGTGGTTTGTTTGCTATAGGAATAATTTTCCCTTCTGGTTGACACAAAATTGTAGCATTTGTCACTCCATGGCTGGGTGATCCACTGGTTGTACCAAAATTGTTTAGAGCTTCTAGCAATAGGTTTCTTTGAGAAGGGATTGAGAGTGCGTCCCACATGGTAGCACTCGATTGGTTTTCTTCATTTTCTTTACTATGTTGAATGGAATCACTCCTACTTTGATGACACTTTTTAGGCATTGGGGTCTTCCTTTGGAAAATTTTTGTTGGGTATCGTGATGCTTAAAGAACCATCTTTCTGTCGTGGCGTGGCTAGCGGTGTTTACGTGATTTTTTTCCCACATTTTTATGAATTTCCATTTGTATCCCAAGTTAGGAATTGGATGATTGATCATATTTCGGGGTTGAGGCTCCATTTCCCTCTTCTTGGAATGAGTTTTTCTACCACCGATGAGAGAATCTGTATTGAACCCATAAAAATCGTCAACTTACCAATCTAGCAAAGTAGATTCTTCAGGTGCCATGGTTGATCTGTTGCTTCTTGCGTAGATGAATTTTTTGTTAACTTTGAAGGGGAAGATACAATTTAAACCATAGGGTCTAGCTAAGAACTCCATTGGGACAAATATTTTGATTGTGGGGTTGAGAGCAAGGATAACACCATTCGTAGTCTTGAACTAGATTATTCTGAACAAGTACTATAGCTCTAGATGAGCTAGCTGCAAGAGGGTTATGAAAGTTCAAGGGCCTGACATTTGCAACTTGACTTGTAGTTTGGTTTTGAGGCTGATTGTTTCCTTGAAAAGGAGGATGGTTAGCTTGATACTACTGATTTTGTGGCTAATATGGATGATTGTATTGAATTTGTTGCCTTTTGAGTGCAACGAGCTCATTTCCAAAATTTTATAGTAGCCACTTGACTTCAAATAGGTCATTTAAAGAGGTAGGGAAGATTGAGATGGTTGCTTGAGTCTCTTGAAATAGGAGCAATGATAGGCTGATGATTCATAAGATCTGGAGAAAAGGGCATTGGTGGTCGTGGAGCTATCTTTCCAGCCTAAATCAAAGAATTCTCTGCACTTATGGCAACTTTGTAAGCATCAGGAAGTGTAGTCCCTCCCATGTATTGGATCATAACTGCTACATCACTATTCAAGGCTCACAAATAGTACAAGAATGCATTATGTGTAGAAGGATTTACAAGCGCTAGAATCCTATTCCAAGTCTTGTGGAATCGTGGAAGTTGAAATCACTCATGTATTCTTGGGAAGCTCTCTTCATGGTAGTGAGTTGTTCCAAAAGTGATAGGTGATCACTTTTTTCTTCGAACTATTTACATATCTTTTCTCCCAACTCATCCCAAGTGGTTATAGTGCCAACACCTAACCCGTGAAACCATTGAAGTGCTTTTCCCTTGAAAGAGGTAGCAAGAAGTCTAATTGTAATGTTTTCTTCTGTGATATTATGTACTGCGCAGATGCTGGCTACATCAAAGATATGCTCCACTGGAGTAACATGAGTTTCCCCCATGTAGAAGGGTAAACTTTTGAGTGCCACAATAGGTATCGGGTCACGTTGAGCCAACATAAGAGGAATGTTTGCATTGAAAGGGAGAAAAACTTGATTCCTCGCCATAGCAACAAAAGGTTGATTGTTCCTAGGTGGAGGAAACCTTTTGTAAGGAGGATTCAAATGACCCCTAATAGCTAAATCATGAATCGGGATGTGGAAATGCCTCTTCTTTTTCTCTTTGGAGGAGACAAAGAAAGTTTAATATGCTAATAATTTCCTTTCTTTGAAGCTCTTGTCTGAATTCTTCACATAAGTTACCACACTGAGATTTGGAATCCAAAGATATAGAGTCACTAGGTAATTTGACTTGTGCAAGTGAGAAGACAAGTACCAACTCGTCCCACTGGGCGTGCCAAAACTATTGTAGCCAAATCACTACACCCTTCGACTAGTGAGATGTGAATAAGATGTTTGGTGTCATTAGGAAACATGGGATCACCTCTCAAGATATGGGACTCGGGCTCAAGTGAACCTTCGAGATAAGGTCGCTTCCACTTCCTAAACTAAGTGGTGTACTACTCCTAGTGTGAAAAAATGATTATCTAGTCCTATGCTAATGTCTTTATGGGGTTTTAGGGAAAAGATTTATAAAAATGAAATTATACTAGGGATGGTGATGCACCAAATGAAGGGCATTTCTAGACTCAGGAAGGGTTAATTTAAAGAGGGTGTGTGCGACACACGGAGTTAACTTCACCTACTACACTTAGAGAGGGTACATGATACCACAAACTAAGAGACATGTGTTCCCTTTGTTAAACTTTATCATACCTAGAAATATACAAGTTTCCCAGTGAAGAAGGATGAACTCAAGAAGTGTGAACAAAAACCACAACTCAACTACATGCAATACTCCACCACTTGATAAGCACATAACTCCAAAACCTCAATATAAACTTAAACTTACACGATGTACCTGCAATTACAAGAAATGCACAAAGAAACATAGAAGGATGAAAGGACCAAGATTAGTCACAAAACACACACTATTATTGCTTCAATAACATGCACAATGCATCATACATTTAGAAGAGGCAATAGTTTCCATTACAGTCTTGAAGAGGAAGCTTGAAAGTTATCTCAACACACAAGGACAACTTGCGAAGAGAGAGACTCTTGAAAAGCATATACTTGCCTAAGATATCTAACTGTCCGGGTTATTTGACCTACTACATCCCTTTTAAATGAGCTTCTAACTTACATTTATAGAAAAATACATGAGAAATAAGAGGAAAGGTCATAATTATATTCCTAAATTAAAGGCCCATGATGTATTTATCACGCTTAGTTGAAACACCGAGAAAGTTCCATCATGGGTCATTAATTGCCTAATGACCTAGTCTTCTCAATTAATTAAAAGAATATTTAAATAAAATATTTAAATAATAATAATAAATATTATTATTAAAATATTTTAGTTAAAATATTAAATTAATTAACATAATGTCGGGACTCTTGTTGACTGTTTGACTTGAAGAGGAGGAGGGTCCATGTGGATAGAGTCTGCGGATAGCCTAACTCGGTGGTTGGCTCACCAAGCCAACTCACTGAGTTGGGCACGAGATCCATATCTGCCGTAACCATACTAAATAGAAGAGTTTTGAATCCTCTAACTCAGTGTTGCACTCGATTTTGAACCCCACACCAACTCTTTCCTTGCCTTGGAAATCGAGCTCTTTTGCATTGAGTCCTTTGAATGGTGAGCTATCAAACTTGATTCTTATCATTTTCCTTGGTTAACTCGAGGCCATTTATGCATTCCACATTGCCTTTCGTGAAACATATGTGAGCTTCCCCATGAAGTCACCAAGCTCTTCATCTAGCAAAATGAGCTTACCTTTCCTAGGCTCAAACTCACCTCCGAGCCGAGTCCTCGTTCGAGCCTAAAACTTGACTGAGCCACGATCTTGCAATGATCTTGCCACCATATTCACCATTTTTCTCATTGTCTTTCCATTTTCTGAACTCATATATACACATGAAACCATATACATTTTTCTTGCTAAGATGTATTACTAAATGAGATGACTCCCTCTACTCACTGATATCCAGAGAACTTGACATGCACCATTTAAATTCTCACCCGATGTTTGAATGACTCATACTTCACATAAACCTTGAGATATTTATGGCTCGACCAGCATGGGAGCTTCTCTTGTAACCACCAAACCATCAGATCCCAAACATCTACAGACTCATTCACTTCACGGCTCAATGAAACAAGCCAACTTGCGTCTTACCGTGGACTTGGCAGGATGTTTGAGCTCCTTGCAATCTTTGACACATCGATCTAGGTATCTGCTCGTACCTTTCTAACTCATCATAAAATTTACACGAGCTAACGTATAATTTATCCACCTTCGATGATCTCTGTTGAGCCATGATCATACCATATTCCACTTAGTTAAACTGTGTTGTGATTCATGTCTTTCCACTTATTTCTGTGAGTAAATTTCATGAAGAGTTGATTGATATTTTTACAAATCAATCCCATTCTCTTTCTGGGTGAGTAGTTACTAGATAAACCTGAGTAGGTAATATTCCACCATGTGACGTGAGATCGAAATGGACTCTCAGAAATACACAAATTCCATTTCACTGCGACTAGGCTTGATCATTTCCCTTGACTGAACTCAGTCACTAGATTGCTTCAATGTAGCTACGTTGCCCATAACCCAAAGCTCTCTGTAAGCTCATGTTAGTGCCACATTCATGCGGTGAACATCAGCTACAAATCCAACCCCATGATTTGAATCTTGGACACAAGAAATAATGATTACATCACACTTTTTGCCCCGAAAGGCATCTCTGTATTGATATATAAACCTTTTCCTTCATCAGATTTGAGGACAACATCAAACTCTCTGTGTAAACATTTCAGCTGTAGCTTGTAAGGTGTGATAATTCCAACATAAACCTTTATGCCTACCAAATTATTTACTCGTTGAATATGCTCATATAATTGTAAAGCAAATTTTGCTTCATCAATATTCGATAAGAAATAGATCCACCTCTATGAGATTCACTTCCATGACTTACATCGTAAAACAAGTAAGGTCTCAATAGAGAATCTTTGTAATAAATTTCATCGAGGTCTCTGGTAAAACTCTCACTTTGTCACATAATTAATTTTGATAAAATTATCTTGAAGGAAAATCCCAAATTTGAGGATGCATTCGATCTTCAATAGATAACAACATAGTTGGACAATCTACTTGTTGGAAGTGCTAAAAAGGCTTCTACTATATCAAACATGCCTTGCTCGCCTGCAGTGCGTGGCGGCTTGTCACCTATCCCTTCCATCTGGGCCAATTCCAAATCCTTTGGGATCTGCAAACACATTCTCCAGAAGTTGACCATGCTCTAGAAGAGGACTTGCATCTGCAAATTCAACAACCTCTTCAACCAGCTCATCAATTTTCTTTTCAATTGACTTTTAGATCTGATTCTTTGACAAGATTGTTCTCGATTAGGTAGCTTTTTAAAGCCACAATTGGTCTCTTTCTACATAGTGAGCCTTCTCCGTAGGATCTCGAAGCTCATCCAGATCAGCAAGAGAATGTCCTCTAAACTAGTATGTCGGCACTCAACGAGGGTAGGTTCATCACCTCTCCTTGCTTTGGTTATTTCCTCCTTAAAGCAACTTCTCTAACTTTAAACACATCCATGCCATCTACCCGAACTCCTAGCATCCCAAATTTTGGTCCCTTCTTCAAGATATTTGGATCAAGTAGCTCGAGATGAGACATTCCAATAGCCCATACTCAAACTGGTTATGATGTTGGGCCTATGCTCCAACCATCGATTCCTCGCAACGAATCTACCAACTTAGCTCTGCAATGAATCCTCCTTGATTACCATGACTGAGTTGCCATCTGAATTCTGAAATGGACTCCTTTTTCCATGCATTCAAACTCCAAGCATCGACTCCCACTCGTCATGTTTATCGGTCTCATAATTTTACCTCACCTATAGACTCATTAAAAACTTGGCGGACTATTCGGAAATTGACTCATCTTTTATTTGGGAATTTAATTTTTGAAACTCATCCATTGACATGTTAGATGTTTATCCTCGTATGGTAATGCATCCCACACTCCTTATGAGATAGAAATTCTATTATGGGTTTTCATGGGATTATCACTTTTTGCATCAGTTTTCATTTCTTTAACTCGTAGAAATTTGATTATGGTTTGCCAAAATCCCAAATTTGAGGATGCATTCGATCTTGAATAGAATAACAACATAGTTGGACAATCTACTTGTTGGAAGTGCTAAAAAAGGCTTCTACTATCTTGTAACATGCTGCTTTTGCACAGTGCGTGGCAGCTTGTCACCTATCCCTTCCATCTAGGCCGATTCTAAATCATTTGGGATCTGCAAACACATTCTCCGAGAAGTTGACCATGCTCTAGAAGAGGACTTGCATCTCGCAAATTCAACAACCTCTTCACCACTCATCAATTTTCTTTTGAATTGACTTTTAGATCGATTCTTTGACAAGATTGTTCTCGATTAGGTAGCTTTTTAAAGCCATAATTGGGTCTCTTTCTACATAGTGAGCCATCTCCATAGGATGTAGAAGCTCATTTGGATCAGCAAGAGAATGTCCTCTAAACTAGTATGTCGGCACTCAGCGAGGTAGGTTCATCACCTCTCCTTGCTTTGGTTATTTCCTCCTTAGCAACTTCTCTAACTTTAAACACATCCATGCCATCTACCTGAACTCCTAGCATCCCAAATTTTGGTCCCTTCTTCAAGATATTTGGATCAGAAGTAGCTCACGAGATGAGACATTCCAATAGCCCATATTCAAGCTGGTTATGATGTTAGGCCCATGCTCCAACCATCGATTCCTCACAATGAATCTACCAACTTAGCTCTGCAATGAATCCTCCTTGATTACCATGACTAAGTTGCCATCCGAATTCTGAAATGGACTCCTTTTTCCATGCATTCAAAATCCAAGCATTGACTCCCACTCGTCATGTTTATCGGTCTCATAATTTTACCTCAGCCTATAGACTCATTAAAAACTTGGCAGACTATTCGGAAATTGACTCATCTTTTATTTGGGAATTTAATTTTTGAAACTCATCCATTGACATGTTAGATGTTTATCCTCGTATGGTAATGCATCCCACACTCCTTATGAGATAGAAATTCTATTATGGGTTTTCATGGGATTATGCACTTTTTGTGATCGAGTTTTCATTTCTTTAACTCGTAGAAATTTGATTATGGTTTGCCAAAGTTTTATCATGCTTGGCGATGTTTTCTCAAATTTCCATGTCCTTGGAAAGATGAGACTCAGGGCCCCCTTTACGTGGAAACCTTGTGTTGGATTTCCACTATAAATTTTCCACCATGGAAATCGAGATGAAGATATCCTATGTGCGGAAATACCGACTTGGCTTGCCATCATCAAATTTCTGACCTTGGCAATATACTGAAATATTTCCCATGTGGTGGATCTTACTGATGGATTTCCATTGTCAAAGTCCCACCTAACAAAAGTGATAAAATTCTCCCAAGCCAATGCCTTAGCATGGATTTGAACCCCAACCTTTCCTTCTCGACTTGTAATTGAACCGACAAACACTATGAATGTTCACGACCTTATCCGACTCGGCGAGTGAGCCAATGCTACCAACTTACATTTGATTTAAGTCTCACTAAGTTTATCTGATGTGGATCGATCTTGGTGTAGACACCAAATTTGTGTCTTACAACCCTTGTGACCCGCATCCCGGTTCACAACCTAACCTCATTACCTAAACCTTACACAATTATTTATTAATTACCTCATAATTGATAAATCCACATCATACCTACCCGCCACCTCACTTGGCCACCTCACCATGACCTAGCCCTAACCCTAAACTAACCTAATTAGGACCCATGACTTGGTCTAGACTCACATCCATAACTAATGCCTCCTTACTGCACCCAAAGCCGACCTTCTAGCCACTTGACCAAGCCCATGATTGATCCCTCGGGAGAAAAACAGGGAAGGTGGGCTATTTTACTAAAAATAGCCTACTTTTTCCTAACCGATGCCGGTTCCTACTCGACCGCCGTCGGTTACGCAACCGCCATCGGTTCCCTGTAAATGGGCTCCCCAAACCAAAACAACGGATCGGAATTTCATTTTGGAGATCAGTCGAAGGATTTCTGGATCAACAGAGAGCATTGCGAGCGAGGCAGTCCAGATCTTCACTTGACCAAGCAGAGACGAGTGAAAATACTAGACGTGTTTACAGCAAAGGAGATCAACTTGCACCTTCGTAAAAACCAGTAAGTTACATCTTGCATGTCCTCCATTATAACATTTCTTATGCTTTTGGAATTACAGTCCTCCCAAATCCGTTTCTGAATCCATTATCCAACGTACCATTGCCTCTAGCTGTCATTCTTTTGCTTCTAACCATCCCATTTCCTAATACTATCCAAAAACCAGCCATTACAAACACCACAACCAGCCCAGAAGATCCTAAAACCCACCGGTATCGGTTATCAGTAACCGGCATCGGTTATAGGTAACCGGCATCGGTTCCTTTGATCAAAAACCAGGAAAAACAGCCTTTCCCCTACCCAGTTCAGCCAAGCAATTTAATTGATATTTTACAGTCTTTTGTGTTAATTCACGTTAGCGAAAGCCCGATCCACCTTGAAAGGAAGTTTTACATTTCACAGGCCCAAGGCGGTTTCCTCATTTATTATCTAATCAAAATCTTGTGGTCTTGTGTTCTTATTTGCGGTAGTCCTTCCAGACAAAAGGAGTTCTTCCATGATCGGCTGATCTTTCTCTACGGTGCGCACATCATCTCGACATTCTACGGGTATTCCTCCTAACCCTAACCTTATCTGTTTCTAAAGGAGCGAAGCATTTCCGAGTGAAACATTTTGTACACTTGCCGGTGGGACCCATTTTGGGTTTATCTTTATTTCTTGCTTGCTTTCATATAGGGAGCATACTTGATGTTTTCTTCTTCTAGAGATATTCACAAGGTATTTTATTATTACGGTAAAAGAACTTGCTTTGTTTTTGCATCTTGCATTAGTAAAAGTCATCTCTTTTGCTTCATCGAATATCACTTTCGATTTGGGTTTTAAAACACATGCATTGCATTCCCTGCTGTTGTTTTTCAATTCTAGTGAACATAGATTAAGTAACGAATTCGTACACGTGGGGGTGATATCCACGGTATTGACGGAAATTAATCTTACATTCTTTGCACAACACATACCGAATCACTTCACAATTAACACAACACTCAAACATCCCCCCTTTTTCCGCGGTATTCCTCCGCCCGATTGAGGTAACCTTATAAGCCAAAACAACTTGACATTTCCCCTAAGTCTCTTGTTTAGGATTCTGACATCATTCTACGTCTAAAGGCATAAGCCCACAATAATTAAAATTAACCCTAAGGTTAATCTCTGGATTTGCGTGTGCATCTTGCTTGTTTGCTGTTCTGTTTTCTCTGTCATACTCTGTCTTTTGTGATCAATAAGTTGATAAATATACTCAACGTTGCTAAAAATCAAATTAGCAGCCCTTTGTATCTTCTTATCCTAGATTTTTGACACCGGCATCGGTTAAGGGACCGACGTCGTTTCCCCTATGACCGACAGCGGTTAGTAAACCGATATCGGTTACTGTCTCCATCAGCCCCTGACAAACCAGCAACTTGCCAAATTCATCATTTTGAGGTTGTTTTTGTTCTTGATAGATTGAAACTTTACCGTGAACTGCTGTCCATGGTTGTTATCACTCGAAAGCAAGCCGCCGCCATGGTTTCACACGCTTGCTCTGTTTCTTTTCCTGAATCACCCCCTTCACCTTCTGTGGGGAATCCTACTGATACCAGTGAGGTTCCTAAAATTCCTGTGGGAGATAAGGACTTTGCCAAGTTTCTGGATGCTAATTCCAGTCTTTGTGAAATACTATTTGTCTCATACCCCTGACCGTACACCTGATGGTCAGCTCCTTGTAGGTATGCCTATCAGTATAGCTGCTCATTTAGCTCCCACTCCTCCTGATAATACCACCTTGCTTCCTGCATCTCTAGCCCCGTCTCCCAATCCGACAGCTGCAGAGGTTCATACGACCCCGATTAGCTTTCCTTTTGTTAATCTTGGACCCCACGTTCGTTACCACCAACTGCCCCTACCTCATCTCTTTTGCAGACTGCTCCATTCATGACTTGCTCTCTGCCACCTATCCACACGAGCTTTCCTTCTCAAGCTCCGCCTACCTTTTCATTCCCATACACGTATCCAGTAACCTCAACACCTTATATGGGACATCCCTATTCTGGTGCACCATCATCTCATCCAACCACTGATTTCATCAAACAAATGATGGACAAAATGCAAAATTTGGAGGCTTCGGTTTGGGAAGTCGTAGCGCCTTGACATACGAACAAGTTTGTCGGGAGCCCATTCACCCTTCTCTCCCCCTTCATTCATATCCTCCTCAATGGGAGTTGCTTGAAATTTACTCGTTTTAATAGTAAAGAGGATCCTCAACAACACTTGCGATCATTTAGACATGCTTGTTATTTGATTGCCCATAATGGCGCCTTGTTACTCCGCACCTTCCTATGTCTTTATCGGGACCCGCCACAGAGTGGTACGAGTGCTTTAACTTGACACTCGATCTTCTCTTTTAACCAACTAGCCCAATCTTTCTTGGATCATTTCTCCATTAACATTGCTAAGAAAGTATCTATCACCGACCTTTATGCCATCCAACAATTTGAGGGCGAATCTATCGCATGATTTCGTTGGACGATGGCGGGGCCTTATCAACCAACTTACGTATGCCTTGCCTCAAACCGAACTTATCGAACTCTTTACGCGGGCTGCGCTAAGCCTGTCTCCCCTACCCTCCAAATCCAAACTTTCCAGTACATTCGACGAGGCCTTTACTATGGCTCGAAAATTAGAAATTCGAGCCTTAGAGGAAGAGAAATTGTGGTTGCGCAACAAGAACTCCACTTTCCGAACTCCTGATTCTACCAATAAACCAAATACCACCACTCCTCACGCGTCCACCTCTTCTAAATCAAAAGGAGCTGTCCACGCGGTGATGGTCAAATCCCAACCACCGTCCAATACTCCACCAAAAACCACCTATAAATACAAAGCCGAACCCATCAACTACACTCCCTTGGGAGAAACCTATGGTGTCATATTGGAGAAATTGCTAAAGCAGGAGCCATTACCTTACCTCCTGTTAAACCTCATTCTAGGTTTGATTCCACTCGCGCCATACCTTCCTGGTACAAAGAAAATGACTTTTGTAACTTCCACCGCGTGAAGGGACACAGTCATGAAAACTATGCAAGATGTTGAAAAACATAGTGCAGGAAATGGTTGATGCGGGGGATATAGCCCTCGATAATCCTAACGCCCTGTTGCTTATTGAAATTTGAAAATTTTCAACAAGCCATTCCCGAATCACTCGTCAACGATGATAACGTCGGCCGGGATATCTTAGCCGAGGAGAGTGTTCATGAGATCCATGCAGTATTCGATACCCAGCCAAAAGCCTCTATCGAGAAAATTTTGAATCAAGCCTCTTCACTAACACGGGAGCCCGAACCTCCTTTACCACCATCAAGCCAAAGCGAAATCGTTCCTTTACCCATAGAAGAGTTAACTGCCCAGGCTTCCCTTCCCATCAATGAGTCTTCTTACACCACATCCCTACAAGATTGCGAGCGGATGTTGTCTAATTTATCTATTTCCCAGACGTCTCCTTCTACCACTCTTGCCACACAAGAGGAAGGTACGCCACTCCCTTTGACATCCTTAGACGAAATCTCTTGCAGAGCATCACTAAATTCTTTAGCCGTGACAGACCCTCTCCAACATGCCCTTCTGCCTATTAGTCCCTCATCACCTAAATCTTTTCAACGACCAGTCGACCTCTTAACATCTATTGATACGATTGCCTCATCTACCCCCTGTATCACTCCCACGATGGGTGGAATTACAACCCACCTTTCTTAGTACCAAAATTACAAATCACACACAGGTGTCATTCCACGAGAAGATAGACGAGGCCCTATGGGAACGTTTGAGTACCCCTTTTCTACTCAAATGCAAATGATGATCTGATGTCTCCACCATCTACCCAAAGTGCTTCGAAAGCTTAAAATGCCCCTGTTCTCGCCTTCACCCCCTCACCTCTACCAAATGCCCCGTCCACTTCTATCAACTTAACCAGATCTTCCCCTACGCTTGGGACCTCACCATGCCCGAGTCTAACACACCCGCTGCGACTCGATCTATCCAAAAATAAATCCGTTCGCCACCTAGGAGGCGAAAGCGCAATCCGGGCCTCTATCACAATTAAAACCTCATCGTCACACCCACCTTCCATATTGGGACCTCATCCCTCCACATTACACCAATATATCATACCTCCTTTGTTTTACTGCAAAAGCGACCTCGCCTTCTACACCTATCTGAGAGATCAAAGGGTATCACAACATCGTTACCCAGCGTATCCGGTCCACCTATCGACCTAAACCAATCCCATCATCAAAGGATTTATTTTCTGTCACTCCCCTTTCTCCGTGGTTGTTTCCGCTACCACGCTATCGTAGCCTCATCATCTAACCAGGTGAGCACGTAACCACGTGTCCAGAAACCACGTTTAGTGAAAAACATGTCGGCACCCCGGCTAAACCACCACCTGTCATGCGAACCAACCACGCCCAAACATTACCAAACCCGCACAACCAATACCTTCATCCGATTTTGACCCCTCAAAGGATCTTACGCCAAAATCCTTGCTATGTTGGTGGAGAATGCGACCATTTCCCTACCTCCACTTAGACCTTATGACCCGTCTAAACCCGACCTATGGGTTACGATGAGTCTAAAATCTGCGCTTATCACCGCACACCCGGGACATGATGTGGAGGGATGCAAAGCTCTAAAAACCATCCTTAAATCGAGTCACCTCTCCCGGATAGAAAGATTAAGAAAGACAACTTACGAAGGAAAGACCTCTAGCGTCAATTCCCTCTACTATATCATCTATCCCCGCCTTACCAAGATCTATCATTATTCTGACCCCACCTCTTGAAGACCATGAATTATCCCAACCATTTTCCTCATCTCGGATTTACGAGATTAATATGATTAGTGTCATTACTAGAGACGAGAAAAACAATGGGAAAGCGAAAAAAACACACTGCGGCATCTCTTTCTCCTTGACCATCCAGATTACACCACCACCTAAAGTGGTTATTCGCGGACCCGCCTATCCGTCTCTAATGGAGTTGCCCACCCGAACCATGATCAAACGGCTTCATCATCGCAGTAAAAATGACACTATATGATCTCATTCGGACTTGAATCTCATCGACAAGCTCTCGTTGAGATCCTTGAGGATAGAGGTTTTACCCAACGAAACCACTGCCCGTGGCCTCCATTCTAACACCCAATCACGTTTCCTCTCTCACCAAACAATCCATCTCCCCCACCACTTCTGTCTCAAAACAACAAGCCGCTGCAGTTAGTTTCTCGGAAGATGAAATTATCGACTTTAGTGCAGAAGACCCTGACCCTGCCCTTTTCATTTCCGCTTACGTCAGAGACATTCGAGTACGTCGGGTTATGATTGATGGGGCGCTAGCCTAAACATCATCTCTTGAAAGCCTTCCAACAAATGAACATCCCTTCAGTTGCATGTGTGCCCGACCCCATCATGTTGCGATCATTCAATGACGCTATTACTTCTACCTTAGGCACCGTGATCCTCAACATTCACGTAGGCCCGTACTTTACCGAACTCTTCTATGTCCTTGAAGGAGAGTTCGATATAATATATTCTTTGGGTCGTCCTTGGATCCGAGCCATGGGATGCGTTCCCTCAACATTACATCGATGCATAAAATTTGAGTACGAGGGAAGTCCTGCTTTGTAAAAGCTGATCCTCCCCCTTGAAAACTTGCATATGTTATACCGCCCAAACGATGTGCTTATACCAATTAAGACACCCATACATTCAACCCAACCATCCTCTTGAATGTACCTCAACCATCCACCTCAAGCTTGCACCTACGCCTTGGTGAGTGAAACCACCATCGCACAAACCACTTCTCTTCCCTTGACTAACATCCCAACCTCGGCCCCTTAGTAGATGTTTTCATCGCCTCACGCTTTGAGGGAGTACCGCTTATATAATGTTAGTTCTTTCCCTACCCCGCGAGTACGGACAATTACATGCGCATCCAACCTCGACCATCGCGTGGGGAGGTAATCTCTTACGGACCACCCCATTGCCGCACTAACCTAACGTATGGGGGTGTTGGCGCATCCTCCATTACCCACTGAACCTCCTCTTGGTGTGGTTCCCTTCGATCCGATTTTCAATACTTGACAAATCGTCGTTTCATCCCTCACCTTCTTGACTCATTTGTGCGTGGAAGGCTTTGGTTTTGGCCTTTACGAACAAGGCCGACATACACTCATTCCCGTGACCACACGCAAACATAATGATCAAAGTGGTCTCGGTTTTCCGAAACACCTACACGGAGACACCTCCTGTCAGGTTTGTATCTGGAAGAGGAAGGCGTCGCCCCTCACCGAACCATCATCACCCACTTTGCCATCATCTCCCACGAGAATCGATGGACCACTGAATCTATCCCTCCTAACTTTTTTTTCATAAATGCTATCTTCATAGGTCCTCTCACTTATCAGCGCGATAATGAGGACCCATCTTCTCTTCCCCTTACGTATCCGGACATGATCGAAGAGGATTAGCCTTTGATTAATGTTGTTGAATGCCGGGATGACGACTCCATCCTCACTTACAGGCGCGGATGATTCTTATATTGACAAGCGCCTTACCATCTGAAACCCAAACTATCTTTGAGCAGAATCTACTATAGAAATCAACATCCACACGGAGGAAGATCCTCACATAGTGAAGATTGGACAATCCCTTAACACATCGAGAACAAGCCGCCTTTTCTACCTTTCTCCATGCTCATGACAAGCTTTACGCATGGTCTTACGGCTGACATGCCGAGAATTGATCCTACCATTGCCGTCCATAACATCACCTAAACCCGATTCCAAACCAGTCAAACGAAATTGAGAAAAATGCATCCACGCATTGCTCTCTTGGTCAAAGAGGAGCTCAACGACTCCTTTGTTTCCTTCATCTTGCCTATTGACTATCCTCAATGGATTTCTAACATCGTACATCACTGAAAGCAGCGGGGGACTTCGGATATGCCGAGTTTCGGGATCTTAACCTTGCTTGCCCCAAGGATGACTTCCCCCTCCCAAGTATTGATCAACTTGTTGATCTCACTGCGAGCCATGAAATGCTTTCTCTCATGGATGGCTTTTCGGGATCTGACCAAATTTTGGTTGCCCTGCCGATCAACACAAAGCGCCTTCATAACTCCTTGGGAACCTTACATTATCGTGTCATGCCATTTGGCCTTAAGAATCTTTGGTGCTTACCTATCAGTGGGCTATGACCTACATTTTCCATGACATTATGCATACTATCCTTGAAGACTATGTCGACGATCTTCTCGGCAAGTCTAAACATCGTAGTGAACATCTCGATGTTTTAACCATTATTTTTGATCACTGTTATTCAATATTACATCACCTTGACCGAAGAAATGTGTCTTTGGTGTTCTTTGGAAAACTTCTTGGCTTTATCGTCTCTTTGCGTGGCATTGAGGTCGATCCATCTAAAGTAAAAGCTATCCTAGAAATGCCCCCACCCAAAACCTCAAACAATTGCGTAGTTTGCGGGGTAAACTTCAATCCATCCGGCGTTTCATCTCCCGACTCTCGGATCGATGTCACCCTTTTCATCACCTTCTAAAAAGGACGTTGCCTTTCATGGGTGAGGAGTGTCACCAAGCCTTGAAGCTCTCAAAACGTATCTCTTACGACCACCCGTGCTTATCCCACCCCGGACGACCGCCCTTTCTACCTTTATCTTTCCGCCCGACCATCTTTATAGGAGCTATGCTCGCACATCGAGAGACTCGGCACTGCAGAGAGAGCGAGGCCGTTTATTATATAAGTCGTACCCTCGTGGATTACGAGACTAGGTATACACATGTAGAAAAATTGTGCACAGCCTATCATTCGTCGCCACCAAACTCCGACATTACCTCTGAATCACAAAACTTTCGTCATCACCAACACGGACCCCATTCATTATATATGCGCCAAACCACACCTAAACCAGCGCATCGCTCGATGGCTCATGCTCCTCGCCGACCTTGACCTTGAGTTTATACAACGAAATCAATCAAAGGACAAACTCTTGCAGACCAACTTGCGGAGGCCCCTCTGCACGGGAGCAATTTACCAATTTTACCTTCCCAGAAGCGAACTCATCGCCACTCTTTCGCTCGGAGAAGAGTCGTATCAAATGACCCTCTTCTTGATGGATCTAAGTGCCGGTAGCGCGGCGGAGGAGCCGGCGTTGTTCTCATCCCTCTTGGCCTTTGAACCTATGCCTCTTTCATTCGGCTTGATTTCCCTGCACTAATAATACGGCGGAATACGAGGCCCTTGTTACAGGTCTCCAGTTGCGATACACTTAGGCATCAAATCTATCAATATCTTTGGTGACTCTCGATTGGTAGTCAATCAAGTTATGGGCATCTACCAATGTAAAAACGAGGAACTTGAAAGTACAAACACCACGTGGAATCACTTCTAACCTTATTTACTCACTATTCTATCCAAACCATTCCCGCTCCACTAACAAATTTGCGAGATACTATGGCTTGCTTAGCCTCATGATTCCCACCGCACCAACCCGACTCTGAATTATTCGTTGTGGTCCAGCAACTTTTTGCACCATCTATTCAACCTCGGTAGTTTGCATGATAAATCTGTGTCTACTAATTCGCGGGATACAGGTACCACCAATTTCCACGACTACCTTACAATCTCGGTTCTCCCACGACCTTACTAGTAGCAAAACGTGCTTTTCTTAAAAGTGTTTCGCGTTATGTTGTCATGGGAGGACTCCTCTATAAACGTGGCTTTGATGGCATCCTCCTTGCTGTCTAACCGCGCGAGGTCACCTATACCATCCAACAAGTACACGATGGGATTTGTGGTGGACATTTTAGTGGCCTTGCCGTGGCTAAACGAATCCTTCGCCTAGGTTATTATTGGCCTACTCTCAATAACGACTGCTACGAATATGTTAAGCGTTGTGTTATGTGTCAACAACATGCCAATCTTCAACATACTCCTAGCCACCCGCTCTGAGTCGCTCGTGATCTTTGGCCTTTCTCACAATGGGGTTTAGACCTTATTGGTGAGATTCACCCGACCTCTTCACAACGTCACCGTTGGATAATCACAGCGACCGAATATTACACAAAATGGGTGGAGGCCATCCCACTCATTTCAATCAAAAAAGAAAAAATTGTCGAATTCATTAACCATCACATTATCTGTCGTTTTGGTATTCCTCATCGCCTAATAACAGATAATGGTAAATCTTTCAAAAACAAGTTGTTACAAAACCTTTGTGACAACTTTGGTATCAAACTTAGTTTCTCATCGCCTTACTATCCGCAGGCCAATGGTCAGGCTGAATCTTCTAATAAAACTCTAACCAAAATCCTCATGAAAGTTGTCAATGAATCTGGAAGAAATTGGCACGATCACATCCCCTTTGCCCTTTGGGCTTATCGTACTAGCATTCGTACCTCTACTAATGCCACACCTTTTTCTTTGGTATATGGTACCGAGGCTGTTTTGCCTCTTGAAATACAAATACCCTCCCTTAGAATATCTCTTCAGGATATTCTCACCAACGATGATTTCCGCCAAGAGCGGTTAGCCCAATTGGAGCTTCTTGACGAACGACGTCTTACAGCTCTTGATCACCTTCAAATCTATCAAAAACGCATCAAGCGTGCTTATGATAAGCGACTTCATGAGCGTACCTTTAAGGTTGGTGATCTTGTCCTCAAAGAGAATCAACATGTCACCAAACTAGAAAAGAGCAAACGTGGAAAATTTGCTCCCAATTGGATTGGGCCTTATATAATCACTCACACCTATGGATCAGGCACTTATCGTTTAGCTTCGCTTAATGGTAAACCTGAGCCTGAACCCCTTAATGCCTTACATCTTCACCCATTCTCTTTGTTGAATCTAGTGTTATATCACTTCTTATCTACCTCTTGCTCGTCCCTTGAGCTCATTTACCGCTACATACACTTTGTTTTCTATATCTCTAAATAAAATCGAAATCACTTCGCACCTCCCCTTGATAATGCCTTCCCCTTTTTTAGTCTAGTCCATGACTTCAAAGTATTAAAATAAGCCGTATTCTTATGGGATTTTCTTGAGTCAAACTTCCTACTAAACTAGATGCTTCACAAAAGAACATCTAGTCATCTAAAATTAAATATAGACTGCTCCCTCGAAGGACAGCTATATGCCAAACTATTCTTTGCTACTTATAAATGGCTTGCTCCCCTGAAGGACAGCTATGCACTAAAATCATCTCTGCTATTATAAATAGACTGCTCCCCCGAAGGACAGCTATACACAGTCAGCCTTTATCAGAAGCTTCTCGCATTGATCAGCTTCGTGAAGACCTCAAGAATAAAACAATCAATATCCCTTGTAGACTTCCCATCGATCGAGTCTACATTCATAAAATAAAAGCCTCATAAAAGAACTTTTTGGGTCATGGACTTGTCTATTTAGGGTAGGTTCTCTTTCGTTGTTGTAACAAGTTCTTTGTACCTCAGCTATATCATCCACATCACCTCACCATTTGTTTCAACTCAAGGGACGTAACGTTACACACGATATATTGTGATCATACAACTCTTTTCAACTATGGACTTCTCATCTATACACGGCACTTAGGGCTTGGGCTCGTTCTACGTTGTGTGGTTTGTTTAGCTCTTCTCAACTACGGGACACTCTTTCCTCTTTGCCTCGCATCTAGGATTGTGTGTTGATCTTAATCAGGACATGGTTCCCTTCTCTTTGGGTAAGCTAACTTTCACTTTACCTATACCTACATCAACATCGCCCATAACTTACCAACACCAACAACATTACCCTATCAACATCAAAATCTTATCAACCAACAAATTGCCTAAACCATACCCAAATTGCCTAAATTCACCTTTCCCTGGTCCTAAGGGAGAACTACATCGATCGAGGCCCTTCCTTGCTTTGTGCAATGGGCTATGTAGGCAGCACTTCGGAGACATGGGGTCTCCCAAGGTTAGCTCGACCATCCCCTACCATAATCTATCATGTGTGGTATAATAAATATTTCTGTGTATTTCTATTTAATCACATTCCTCTTTATCCTTTTTCAAAACACCAAAAGTCACAACGCAAACATTCTTATTATTATCATAACTCAAATCACCATACATATTCAGTTTTATTTAGATGTTAAACAAATACATCTTCTCTATCATCGGTCATGCAGAATCGACATCGGTTCTCGACATCCTTGCCTCTTTTTCCCAACTTTCACCCCATTCTTTGCCCTTATTTACTCCTTGCCTCTTTTTCACCAATATCACCTCTATCCACCTTTGCTACACACCATTTGTTCACTTGTCCCGAGCTGACCTACGGCCTCGGCCTCGCCCATTTGGCTCGACCTAAGGCCTCGCCCTACCTATTTGGCCCGACCCAAGGCCTCGACCTACCATTCGGCCCGACCTAAGGCCTCGACCTACCATTCGGCTCGACCTAAGGCCTCGACCTACCAATTGGCCCGACCCAAGGCCTCGCCCTACCTATTTGGCCCGACCCAAGGCCTCGACCTACCATTCCCGGCCCGACCTAAGGCCTCGCCCTAACCTATTTGGCCCGACCCAAGGCCTCGCCCTACCTATTTGGCCCGACCCAAGGCCTCGCCCTACCTATTCGGCCCAACCCAAGGCCTCGCCCTAACCATTAGGCCCGACCCAAGGCCTCAACCTACCTATCCGGCCCGACCCAAGGCCTCGGCCTACCCATCTAACCGACCCGGGGCCACCCGCCCACCACTTGGCCCGACCCACCCGAGGCCGTATCACTTCATACCATACCCACAATCAACGTTTTATTTTATCCATCCATCATGTACCTTGTGTTCAATCGAGCTCACTGTTCGTGTTTTAGCATGATTAGGGTCCTTGACTTGATCGTCGACCAACTTTGCCTAGACCTGGACCGTGACGTTTATCTCAACCAAACCAACCATTTTGAGTCTTTGCCGAACATGCCTAAACGTTCTGTACCTCACCGTTATATATACCACGGAGCTACTTCCTATGCCTTGGATACCGGGATTATATCACCCTTGTTTGGATAAACTATCGACCTTTGCCTACACATTGCTGGTTTGCTTGTCAAATCATGTACCCTAAATCGTCTTATTGCATTTCAACATGCGTCTGCTTCCTTGGACCTACCCCACCACCTTACCATCCTCTCTACAACATATACCCTTTATCAACCCTATCCCTGATTTCCCGTTCACTCAATCTGTGATAGATTTGAGGGGATTACCTATATCCTTAACATGAGAAACCACTTCATATTATTGTCATGCGACTTTTATAGAACAAGCTACACGACAATAAGGGGCTAATGTAGACACCAAATTCGTGTCTTACACCCCTTGTGACCCGCATCCCATTCACAACCTAACCTCATTACCTAAACCTTACACAATTATTTATTAATTACCTCATAATTGATAAATCCACATCGCCTTACCCGCCACCTCACTTGGCCACCTCACCATGACCTAGCCCTAACCTAAACTAACCTAATTAGGACCCATGACTTGGTCTAGACTCACATCCATAACTAATGCCTCCTTACTCGCACCCAAAGCCGACCTTCTAGCCACTTGACCAAGCCCATGGCCCAGATCCCTCGGGAGAAAAGCAGGGAAGGTGGGCTATTTTACTAAAAATAGCCTACTTTTTCCTAACCGATGCCGGTTCCTACTCGACCGCCGTCGGTTACGCAACCGCCATCGGTTCCCTGTAAATGGGCTCCCCAAACCAAAACAACGGATCGGAATTTCATTTTGGAGATCAGTCGAAGGATTTGGATCAGCGAGCATTGCGGCGAGGCGAGTCCGAGATCTTCACTTGACCAAGCAGAGACGAGTGAAAATACTAGACGTGTTTACAACAAAGGAGATCAACTTGCACCTTCGTAAAAACCAGTAAGTTACATCTTGCATGTCCTCCATTATAACATTTCTTATGCTTTTGGAATTACAGTCCTCCCAAATCCGTTTCTGAATCCATTATCCAACGTACCATTGCCTCTAACTGTCATTCTTTTGCTTCTAACCATCCCATTTCCTAATACTATCCAAAAACCAGCCATTACAAACACCACAACCAGCCCAGAAGATCCTAAAACCCACCGGTATCGGTTATCAGTAACCGGCATCGGTTATAGGTAACCGGCATCGGTTCCTTTGATCAAAAACCAGGAAAAACAGCCTTTCCCCTACCCAGTTCAGCCAAGCAATTTAATTGATATTTTACTGAGTCTTTTGTGTTAATTCACGTTAGCGAGGAAGCTGATCACCTTGAAAGGAAGTTTTACATTTCATGGGCCCAAGGCAGTTTCCTCATTTATTATCTAATCAAAATCTTGTGGTCTTGTGTTCTTATTTGCAGGTAGTCCTTCCAAGACAAAAAGGAGTTCTTGCGCATCGGCTGATCTTTCTCTACGGTATGCGCACACCATCTCGACATTCAACAGGTATTCCTCCTAACCCTAACCTTATCTGTTTCTATAAGGAACGAAGCATTTCAGTGAAACACTTGGAATTGGAATTTTAAATTTTCCTATGTCGAGCATTCTTTGAGTTCTTGATGTAATTTATGAGCTTGAATTATCCTTTCATTGACCAAGATTTATTTACCTTCTATTGCCGACTTGATGCCAAATTATGCATGAGCTACACACACCAACCATCGAGTCATGATAACATCCTAAACTCTCTGTGCTACTCAGATAATCCCAAAACAATTTAGCTCGAGCTCGAATGAATTTTTCCATTGTTGCATGATTATTTAATGATTCGACACCTCTTGCAACAAAATGTTTCTACCTCCTCCGCTTGAGTCTTCGACTTCCAATATTATTTAGTACATCCCAATTTCATAGCAAGTTTTATTTGTATGAAATACTAACATGAGTTCCCACCTTGAGCTGGTCAAAATGGCTCATCTTCTAAGTTTTAGGCTCACTTATTTCACATATTTCTCAATGAACTACTCGATTTGTCAAAACATGAATCGGATTATTATCAACTCGGTGAGGGAGTTTAACCTGATTTGTCTTCCAGTGCAACTCACTAGGAATCGAGCTATTTATGTCTCTCTACATGAGTGTAATTCAGTATTCGCATCTCATTTGAGTATGCTTGAGACCAACTCATTTAGCTACTTGTTTACTTGATTACTTATCACTCACCTGAGATATATCTTGAACTCGGTTCCCCTCCACATGAATTGACAACCTTGCATTTGAAGAAGACAACTGAAAAACTTATTTTTGGCCTCTATGAACTCACCGAGCTACTCCAAATAACTTGTCACACATTCATATACCTAAGGTTAGTGAAATTGAATCAAGCATTCCAATCTCACTTGTCAAAATAATTCTTATTGCCATGCATAGAAGCATGATAAAAACCCATATAATATGTTTTTTTAATTTTTGGTCCCAAAGCAAATTTCCTTGTTCCAAACCTACTTTGATTATTTGAAATGTCATGAAACTCCTCGTGGAGGCCCTTTTCAAGTTTTGGGGAATGATAGGCTCCCACTTGTCCAATTTTTTCCAAAATGGGAAAAATTGACAACAGAAACATAACGAGGATTATCATTCGGATCCTCCATGTGAATTTATCACAAGGAATTTGATATGTATTCTAAAGAACCCAAAAGTGTCTTTCGACACTCACTACATGGTTTTGGTCATAGGAATATTATATTTAGGGTGGGATTTGCATTCATCATCGAGATAATTCATTCAACTTGGCAAGAGTCTGTGAGCCAAGATGAAGGAGTTTCTCAAGGTGCAAAGAGTTTGGATATTTAGAGTTCATCACATTGGATGATTCCATTGAGTCATCTATAAGGATCAATAGACTTTATCACTGGAAAAATCTTTCATCGTCAACATAATTCTTCCTTCTTCTTATTTCTACTCTCTCTCTCTCTCTCTCTTCTCTCCCCCTCCAACTTTCTCTCTCTTCTCAATGTTCTAATTTTGCGTTGGGGTTGCAATTTTTCATGTCTTAATGTTCCTAATGTAATAAGTCACCTTTAAGTTATAAAAAGGGACTTAATGTTTTCCTAAGAAGGCAAAGAGTCTTAAGTCATGTCAAAATATACAAAGAGTTAATGGGGGTTTATATGTAGAGTCTTTTCTCTTCCTATAAATTGTAAAGCCATTCCCATTTCAAAGTGTTGGTGATTTATTTTTAAACTCAATAGTGCATTATACTTAGAGAGAACAAAGGAAATATCCATTTTCTTCCATTTCACCCTACTATTTTTCCTCCATTCCCACACTATGTACAACTTTTGTTTAAGCATCAATACTGAGGAGTTTCTAGCCTTTCTTGACTAAGGGATTTATTAATACTTTGTCCTCATAAATTCTAATTGGTCTTGTTGGTACTTGTAGAGTTATTTCTTCTCAATTTTAATGCATGTGATGGAACTTCTAACTGATGTATGTAGGACTCTAATTTTCTACTTGCACCATTAGTTCCCCTACTCCATATTCTCACTCCCTTTTCCCACTCTCTTGAAAAAGTCTTCTCTAGAAAGAAATTGCTAGATTTTTGGCAGGGTTAGTGGAGTTCCCCTATTGGATCCCTAGCCACAAGGCCACTAGGAAAATCCCCTTTTCACATGCATGCAAATACATAATTTGCATTGTCTAAGTAGAGGGACTTTGATTCCCAAAGCATTGGCAAGAAATCCATATATTTGTCCACCCAAAAAATTTCCACCAACAGTTTTTGGCGCCCACCATGGGGCATACTTGATAGCATCTCGCACCCAAAATATGATTCTTACAAGGTCCTTATATATATATATATATATATATATATATATATATATAATAAAAAAACAAAAAATCAAAAAATCAAAAAAAAAAAAATTGGAGTTGATGAAATCCCATTGCCAAAAAACTTGCACTACCGATTACTACATGTGTCCTTTCATATTACCATTGTAAATTTTTCTAAAATATGGTGAAAGGAGATACACCAGGTTGAATAGATCAAGAGGAGTTATCGACCCCACTTTTGAGGCTTTGCAAAACCAGCAAGAACAAATTAGAGATAACCCCTACTATTTTTCTCAAGCCTCATCCTCATCCGGGTCTTGAGCGCCAGTTCACCTAGAAATCCCATCCAAACTCTTGTTGATACTCCTCCTTCAAATTCTCCCATTTTTCAACCACCGTTGAGGATTGAGTTCTTAGAGAAAGAAGAATTTGAAGAAAACTTCATAGAAGCAAGAGCTGAAGTAGAAATACAAAAAACAATGGAAGACGATGAAGAAAGACCTAAACCCAATTTTCCATGGGAAAGAAATATAGGCCCACTCACTCTTGAGGCACATCTTCACAATCTACCAACGAGGTCCTGCAAGAACTTTATAAATTTCAAATTCGGAACACACATCGTATCCTAAAGAGCACATTGTTGCTTTCACCACATCTTACAAAATTCTTAGAGTTTCACATGAGGATGTTAGAGTAATATTGTTTATGGAATATCTCCAAGATAAAAAAATGGAATGGTTCTACCTCCTTCCTTCCCAATCCATCACTTGTTGGAATGACATCGAAAGATATTTTGAGGAAAGTTTCAGATTTACCGAGGACTATCAAGACCTCCTTGTTCAATTGGCATGAATGAAGAAAGGAGAAAATTAAACTATGAGAGACTTTGTGGCTTGTTTTGACCAGTTGCTCTGTAGGATACTGGATGAGGATTCGCCATCAGAGAGCAACGCGTCAAGAGATTATTTATTAGTGCTCAATCATTGGAGGTAGGATTTTTCCTATGAAGAGTTCAACTGAGGGATATTGCAGAAGCACAAAGATTGGCCATTGAACTTGATGATGATCTCATCCTGTCTAGAAAGATCAAGAATCCTTCAAAGGGTAAAGCTCAACGTCTTGAAGATGAAAGAACTAATCCTTTTTGGAAAAAATGGAAAATGAAATGTATTCACTAAAGAGGAAATTTTTGAATGAATATCACCTCAAATAGATGACATGAATTAGATTGCAGGAGCACCCTTAGGACATGCCTTAGTATCTATGCCTATCAATATGAGTGGTGGAATCCAAGAGGATGAGGAAAGACTCGAACAAGAAATTGAAGGAATAAATTTCCTAGAGACAAAAGAAGTGGGTGGTGACACTCAAAATGGACTCATTGAATATCATTTGGGAGAAAAGATGATGATGGTGAAGAGGCACCGAGTTTCTCATGTGTTATGTTTACTCACTCCCAGTCTCAAAAGGGATCCTCCTCCTCTAGTGATCCTACGAAGAAAAATAAGGTGAAGATCCTCTTGTGGTGACTCCACAAAACAAAATAACCAATCGAGGATATCCACTTCCACCTTCCATGTGAGTCCATATTTTGAAACCTGATCCTATAGTGAGTAAGAAGGATCCCACAATTCCAAGTAAGTCTTCCAATGCCTCTTTCAATTCTAAATATAAATCTACTCATGTAAAATCTAGTACTTTGAAAGCTCCTAGTGTACCTTTAAAATTTCCCTATGTTACCCAAAAATCTAACCCTACTTCCAAACCTATTCTTAATCCAAAATAATCCCTTCATCACCCTCATCTACATCTACTCCATTTGACTTTAAAGAATATGCAAACAAAGCCAAAGTGTAGATTACTAAAACTGAATATTTTCGGACTCGCCCTGAAAAATTTGCGAGATTCGTCTGATATATCAGGAATGGTGTTGTAACACCAAGTTCTAAAGGATTAATACCAAACTGCACCTATGCCTTTGACCTCATGAAACATGCTAGCCATGAGTGCATCAAAGAAAAGTAAGGTCGATCCTTTTTATGTCTCCCTTCTAGTTGGGGAATATGTATTGAACAATTACATAATAGATTCAGGTGCCTCAGATAATGTGATGCCTGTCAAGGTTTCCAAATCTCTTAAAATCCCCATGACTCCACTTGGTGTCTCTTTTTACTCCTTGGAGTCTAAAGAATTCCCACTTATAGAGAATATCAAATATACACATGTGGCACTCACCTAATTTCTGACAAATAAATTACAATGATGATTTTGCTAGCACACATTCCACTTCATTTGGAATGCTTTTTAGGTAGAAGTTTCCACCAATATTTGGGAGTGAAAATCCAAATGAATTGGTCTATACAACCATTCCAGTGAAGGGAGACATGGAGAAATTACTTCCAGAGAAGAAGATGAGGTGCACAGTGTGAAAGGTAGGAATCCCAGAGCCAACATTTTGTACCAAAATAGTAAGAGCATGAATTATTTTGCGATGATTAAAGAAGTGGATGAGAGACCAATCTTGATAATACCAAACCTTAATTCCCTGAGGAATATGGATCTAGAGGAAGCATTGAGGAACTTTGAGATGCAAGAGAATAACCCTAAATTTCTAGATAATGTGAGGTATGAAGAAGAGGAATGCGTTCTTGATAATTTTCAAACGGAAAAATAATCTTATGTGCTTATATCCATAATGAGGTTATGTTTTCATTCCCGATTGATATTAGGATTCCTTGGATCATGTCACCCAAGAAGAGACCAAGCCATCCTGTGATGAGCCCTCAAAAATTTTTAAAGAACAATTTATGCAAGATCTCTTAAGAGTTTTGGAATTAAAAAACCCTAAGCTTAGTCTCGAACTCATGATGCAAGCTATGGAGTTGCAAGAAAAGCATGAATCAAATCCTAATCCTCAACCCATTATGAGATTGGTCATGATGGAGCAAAGAAAGGAAAATAACCTGATGTCCCTCCTAAGCCAATGGATTATGAAGGCAATGATGAAAGTGAGGTATTTTCTTTCCCATTTGAAAAGGAGGACTCTTTCTCTTATGAAGAAGTCAAATCAAGGAGTTTTGAAGCCCTCAAAGTTGATATTCCTCTAGACGAAGGAGTGATAAAATGTAGTGATCCCCAAAATATGGAAGAAATTCCTCTGATGGGTTCCTTGAATCCCAAAGTGAAGAAATTTCAAGTAAGGGTGAAGATGAACTTCTAGAAACACCAGATAAGGATTTCGTATAAGAGATATTGGAAGCAACAACAAGAACTAAAGATCCAAAGATGAGTCTTGATCTCTTGATTCAAGCATTGGCCCTTCAAGATAGACATGAGGTAATTGTTTATCCTTTTTTGACATACAAACACCTCACATTGATAGGAGTCAAAAATATCAACGCGATGCTTCTTGTAAAAAAGAGGTACATGAACGTGAATGGGTGAAACAAGAAAAATTAGGATACTTAATCTATTCAAATAAGAACCAACCATGGAGTAATCATGATATGATATAAGAAAAAGAAACATTGTGGATAAGTACGAAGGTAAAATGACACTATGAAACCAATTTCAAAGGAAATGAGGGAAATGAAATCTATGAGTGAAGACTCGAGAATCAAAAATATCATGTAGACTCACTCATTCAAAGTGTATATACAAATTTGAAAGAACCTATCTTTCATAAGCAGTGAGGAGAGGAGTCTACTTTCTGGAAACTAGTCAATGAATTCAAAGAACCTCATCATTCAAGGTGTTACCTCTTTGGAGGTGACTCTGAAAAGGAAAATGCTTCGATTAAATTGGGTTCTCCCCACGTTCTACCATAGGTGATTTTTTAGGTATGTTCCCTTCCTGTTGTTTGTGTTTTTTCCTTTCCATGTGTTATGTGTGTTTCCTTCCTTTTTTTGTGTGTGTGTGTGTCTCCTTCCTTGTTATCTCTCTCTTATAAGTTGTACATGAATCTGTAGGGCCCAATGGATAATGCACTAGTCCTTATGTTGTAAAGTTGAAATTCTAGGATTCTTCATGGCATGTATTCATTGTGCTCATTCCATACCATTTCCCCTAGCTATAGTGAATTGTTTTCATGCAAATGTGCAACATGAAAATTGACAATTTTCTAGCATGACAATGATAACCATGTGTCAAAACTTTCATGTTTTACCCTTCCAAGGCACCTCGGGTCTACCCAGTAAGTCCAATGACCTCCTAGTGGATGTTAACTTAATCCCCTAGGTGAATTAGGAAAGTCAAGTCAATCCCCCTAGGTGATTTTAGGATTTCTTGAATATTGCTATGTTTGGATAGTTGTGGGAAGGGTTACGATTGGCCTTCCCAAGACCAATGCAACCCATTGGAGTAGAATGGAGGAGACAGATCCAACATGGAGATGAATTAAAATTCTAAGAACATCATGGAATTTATTTTAGAATATTTAGGAAAGGTTTGGAGGATTTGGGGTAGTTTCATCAAAAAGAGGGTTCATAGGCCTAGGGAGTGTGTTGGGCCAAAAAAGCTACTATACTTTGAGAAATGATTTTGGGAGCTCTGAATGGATTTATGAGCTAAAACATATATATCAAAAAAGGGAATTTATATCTCTTGAAGATGGTATAATCATATTTTTCACAAAACTTTTGTGCAATAGGTTTATATCTGGTTTTTTCATGCTCATGTAGGGAGATAAATAGAAAATCTGATTTTTAGGGATTAAATGGACAAATCAAGAGCTAATACCCCCACCATTAGATTAAAAATTACATTTTAAGTCAAGTTAATATAAAATTTTCCAAATACATCCATTGGGAGCTCATGTTATTGTCGTTTCAAGTTTCCCTCAAGATAAGATTTCAGGAGTTAGTCAAATTTTAATGAGGACACATGTCGAGCTTCCAGGAGCCTAGCACATTTCGATGTCCTTTTCATCCCTTAATTAAAGGGATAAAGGGGACAGATAAATGTTTCCAGCCTTCATAAATCCCTCTGGTCACACATAGAACCTTTTGGATCACTGGTTCAGCCCCCAAGTGCTTGTCAGAGCCTATCCCCTCATTCGCTCAGATCATTACAAGTGTTGCATAGAGGCATGATGTGCAAAATGATGTCCATTTTATACCATTTTGCAAAGGTACATGAGGGACATGAAAATGCACACAGCCCCTTGAAGCACTCAGGTCATCAATGTGACCCTCTTCATGTAAATTTCCAGCCCTAGGAGTTAGTTAGAGCCAAGTGCCTGCAATTTGTTGGATTTATGCCAAGTCTCGCATGGAGGTACGATGTGAAATTTGATGTCCCTTTCATCCCTTAAATCTAAACAGGACATTAGGGACATAAAATTTTCCTAACACCAGCTTCAAAATTTTTAAAAAATCTAACTCTTTGTCACTTCTTTTGCTTTTCTCCATTGTTGTCCGTGAAACTCATTACCGAAAGATAGTTGTAGAAAACTCTCAATCCACCATTACTAAAATTTGAAAAAACTTCATAAAATCCTCCACACCATGAAAACACAACAATATCGGATAAAAAATGGATTGAAACAATGAATAACAAAGAGAAAACAAAAAATTACCCGATAACCATGAAGTCTTCCAATAAAAAAATCTTCATATCTTGCAAAATACAAGTCGATTGAGATTCCATCTTTTGAATACTTTCTCATTTTTCAAGAAGAGAAATATGTAACAAATGGAAGGTCGAATAGTTACCTAAATAATTTTTCTAATAAAAACTCCATTTCGTGCCCTAGCTCACATTTGTCGATTTCCCATCAATTCGGAAATGGAAACGAGCTAAAAATTTACACATAGACTCCAAATGAAAAACCTATCACAATGGAGTTGATTTCATCATGATCGGAGATAAAAAAATAGACCTACAAATTTCAAGCTCCATTAATGGCTGCCATGGTAGCTCTGTGGCCAAAGTTATTGCCGTGTGAAATTTAAAATTTTATTTCCGAGCATTCTATTGGGTGAAATCAAGGAAAATTTAGAGGATGTGATTGCGATGACAAGATGATTCTAAAAATTAATGTTCCATTGTAAACCTGATCACTAGAAATATACTTTCTATAAATAGTATGTTTTCCTATACATAATTGCTATGTTTGGAAATTCATCATCAAAAGTGAGTGTGGCGAAGGCGCGTGCACTAAAGATCACCAAGAAGCTAAAATTATTATGCAGGGTATAAAAAATAAAAAACAAACACTTACTAAAAATAGTAATCCTCCTATATGGGTGCTTACTAAAAATGTTACTTCACCCTCAAGAAGTGGTCAACACGAAGGTAGTATGCTAAGAAGTGAATGAGGAGTTCATCACCTCTGGATGGTTAAAAAGAGGCAAAAATACCTCTTACTAAAAATAGTAAGTCTTCCATCTGGCACTTGCTATTAATAGTAAGTTACACTTAGAGGGTAAGTTTTGGCATAATGGAACATAAGGGGATCATCATTTGGGATCCTCCATGGGAATTTCTCACAGGGAATTCAATATCTATTCCAAAGAACATGAAAATTTCTTTCAACACTCACTACATGGTTCGGGTCACATGTATATCATACGCAGGGTGGGAGTTGTGGTCATTGATAGAACATTTCATTCAACTTGGAAAGCATCCATGAGCCAATATGAAGGATTTTATCAGGGTGCATAGAGTTCAAATATTTATAGTTCATCACATTGGAGCATTCCATTGAGTCATCTAGAAGGATCAACGGACTTTATCGGCAAGAATCTTTCATCGTCAACATCATTCTTCCTTCTTCTTTCTTATCTCTCTCTTCTCTACCCCCTCTAACTTTCTCTCTCTTATAAATGTTCTAATTTTACGTTGGGGGTTGCACTTTTTCATGTCTTAATGTTCCTAATGTAATAATTCACCTTTATGTTATAAAAATGGACTTAATTTTTTTCCTTAGAAGGCGGAGAGTCTTAAGTCATGTCAAGACATACAAAGAGTTATTGGGGGTTATATGAAGCGTATTTTCTCTTCCTATAAATTGTAAATCCATTCCCATTTCAAAGGGTTGGTGATTGATTTTTAAACTCAAGAGTGCATTGTACTTAGAGAGAACAAAGGAGATAGCCATTTTCTTCCATTTCCCCCTCACTATTTTTCCTCCATTCCCACACTATGTACAACTTTTTTTAAGCATCAATACAAGAAGGAGTTTCTATCCTTTCTTGACTAAGGGATTTATTGATGCTTTGTGCTCATAAATTCTAATTAGTCTTGTTGCTACTTGTAGAGTTGTTTCTTCTCAATTTTAATGCATGTGATGGAACTTCTAACTGATGTATGCAAGACTCTAATTTTCTACTTGTAGCATTAGTTCCCCTACTTCATATTCTCACTCCCTCTCCCTCTCTCTTGATAAAGTATTCTCTGAAAATAAATTGCTAGCTTTGCTATAGGGTTAGTGGAGTGCCATTTTTGGATCTCCAATCATAAGGAAACTAGGAAAATACAACTTTTTATGTGCATGTAAATATGGAATTCGTACCATCTAAGTAGAGGGAGTTTG
The DNA here is from genome assembly GCA_018340775.1 of Taxus wallichiana var. yunnanensis. NCBI lineage: Eukaryota > Viridiplantae > Streptophyta > Pinopsida > Cupressales > Taxaceae > Taxus > Taxus wallichiana. The sequence goes on along the minus strand of CM031243.1, from coordinate 122,628,966 downwards.
ATTCCTAGAGCATTGGCAAGAAATCCACATATTTTCCACCCAAAAAAATTTCTTTCCAACAGCGAAGCAACATAAAGAAGTGTGAATTTTCCAAATAGTATCTTATCTATCTTGGGCATGTGGTTGGAGGAGGAGAGATATGAGTGGATCTAGAGAAGGTGAAATCCATCACCAATTGGCATATACTAACAAGAGCCACAAAGACTAGGAGTTTTATAGGAGCATTTTAATACATGAGGAATTTAATTTCAGGCTTCTCCACTATTACAACACCTCTACACATAGTGGATGCAAATATTAAGGGTTTTGACTGGGGTAAGGAACAAGATGAATATTTTGAGTTATTAAAATCCAAAATTAGTCATTATCCATTCATTTCTCTTCCTAATATGGTGAATCCATTTGAAGTAGATAAAAATACCAAAGATTACGCTATTGGAGTAGTGTTCTTTATAGGGAGGTAAGCCAACATGTTATCATTCTAAAACTTTCACTTCAACAGTTAAGGGATATTCAGGATAAATATATATATATATATATATATATATATATATATATATATCTATGCACTAGTTTAGGCAATAAAGAAATAAAAACATTATTTGTTGGGTAAAGAAACTATTATGCACACTAAAAAAACCTCTCCAATATTTGCAAAGCACAATCTAAATTACAGCATGAAAGGCACTACAAGTGGATAGTATTTGCAGTCCAAAGTGGATGAAAATATGGGTATCAATTATTGTTATCTCAAATATGGGATGCTCTACCAATGGGGAATCATTGTGTGCCAAAATAAGAAAGGATTCTATTAATGAGGGAAGAACATACATTGAAAACATTAGGACATTTTAGTGTTGGAAATACCATGGCCCAATTACAAAGGGATACATACTATCCCAATATGTAATAGGAAGTATCTAAATTCATAATAGAATGTAAAATTTGTTGTACAAGTATGCCTAATATTAAGAATGAAGGTTTGTATATGCCTTTACCAAGTACTCTACTTGACCTTGAGAATATATCTCTATGGATTTTGTAGGAGGACTACCTATGTATAATCATGGCAACGATTATCTATATGTTGTTATAGATATGTTTAGAAAAATGTGTGTTCTTATGGAATGTAAAAATAAAATAAAAGGAAATAAGTAAGATGAACTTTTGTTTGCAAATTTATGGGTTCATTTTGGTGTTCCAAAGTCTATTGTTTTTGATAGAGATTTTAGGTTCTTGGGAAAGTTTTGGACTAATTTTTGGTACACAATGGACACTAGGTTACAAAGAAGCATGACCTTCCATCCCCAAATGGATGGAAAAGAAGAGGTGGTGAACATGACTTTGGTATAGTTTATTAGAGGGTATAATAATAAATATCCATGAACTTGAGATGACTCAGTTTACATTCAACATTCCTAATACAAGGTAGTACATACATCCACTATGTAGTCAAATTTTGAAATATTCTTAGGGTATCTACCTACCAATCCACTAGACATTACAAATGGACAAAAATAAGAAGGAGAGATACATGGTTCATAAGTGATTAGAGAAGTGATGTTTTTGAGATGATCCAATAAATCCATCTCAAGGGGAAAGAAAAATTAGAGAATTCTCAAGCCAAGTACAAGGATGGACATAATCAACATTGTAGAGAGAAAAAACTTCATGTTGGAGAAATGGTTTGGTTGTACTTGAGAAAGGAAATACTATAATGTCAAAAACAAACTCAAGCCACTACAAGAGTATGGAGCCTTTACCATACAAGAGAAGGTTGGAGAAAATGCTTTCAAAATTGATTTTCTAAACTCCATTCAGATGTAATTAGTAGAAAATTATGAGAAACTTCACCTATATGATCCATCTATGCTTGATGAGGAAGAATATTGTCATTTTCTACCTTCTATAGAGGATCACTTCTTGGATTCACGAGGTGAATTAGAGGATGATGCATAAAGCTATGGAAAATAATGCATTCAATATACACTTGTCAATAAACAATCATAAATCTGTTCTTAAGTCATTCAAAATATTTTATTTTTCATTTTTTACACTTCCTTGCTAGATATTCCACCTTATTGTTTCTTGGAATTTAAGTGTACCTTGAATAAATACTATGACCCACTCTAAATGTTAATACAAGTGAGTATGAGTGTTTTTACTATTCATGAAGATGTAGCTCTCAAACTGTCCTTAAGCTTCACTAGTTTCATATTATTTCAAGATGACAATAATTAACTCTAGTGTAACTATGATTCACAATCTCTTTGTGCTTATTTTATCAATTTATTTATGTCCTTGACCTCATAAAAATAGTCTCAATCCTCATATTGGGCGCAAACCCTTTGAAGTTCCAATTCCACCAATCTCTGTAAAAATACCTTTACAATGCATAATTTTTTTCTTTTGGTATTTTCATGAGTAGGATGATTTGAAGGATCTTTTATAAAAATACTCTGAATTACCCTTTCCACCTCTAATTTACTCCTTCACTGGTCAAAGTTTCTTAATAATTATGTTTTACTTTTCTAATGCTCTTCATGGCTCCATTGCCTCCTCATACTTAAGATAAGAAACTTCCTAGAAAATGTTCAATTATAGGTCTCACTCTTACCATTTAATCATTCCCTCACTACCCTACTTAAGTTATTCCCACCAATAAATTGACTAAACTGAGTCAAAAGTCTCAAAATGTAATCACCTATGCAAGGACTATCCTTCCTTGGAATTCTCCAACCCTAACTTTGATCACCTAATGTATAGAATGAACTAGAATATTCATTTAAATATTGCCACCATTCTCAAGCACATTTTCTACCTTAGGTGATGCATGCAAATTTTGGTTACTTCCTTTAATGTTTAAGCCCTATTCTCAAGATAGTTTATTCTTGACTATTCTAAAACACTTTATCTAGCCCTCAAAACAGTGTTTTACCTCTTTAAATTTTTATTTCCTTCTTTAATCAATATTCTAAAAACATGTCTTGATACCCATTTAGGGTTTCTATTAGTATTATAAATCTTGGGGAGTTTTCCTTCACAAATATCCTCCTTAACTCCCTGTTTTGGCTTTATCCACTAGGTCTTCTAAAATGGCACATTCTCTCAAGTTACATACTATCAAAGAAAACGTCCTCCTCAATGAGTGGAGTCAACTAATTCTTGTAAAATATCCTTCTCTACCCTAGGACATAACAATATTCTCCTTTTCGATGAAAATTGTGGGTTAAGATTCGAGTTTGAAAAGTTTTCCCTTTACAAAACCCTAGTTTAGGGTTTATTTCTCTGTGTGAGCCCAAGAGTGAAAAATTTAGTATTTCTTCACTGAGGTTTCATTTTATTCACTCTTGAAAGATTCATAAGACTTATAGTATCCTTTATCAACTATATAAAATCTCAAAATCTCTTAAAAAATCCTCCAAATTCCATTATAATCCAGTTTTATAGTGCCCTATCTCAGGTAACACCCTCTTGGTAAGACACGAGACTTCACCCTCTCAAATAGGGGACTAACATGAATAATAATTCCAAATCTGAATTCATACCACCATCATTCTTAGGAATTTTATGTTTTCCACAAGAAAACACACAATATCTAAATGGAAAAAGATCAACTTAGACTATTACAGAGACAAACATATACCAAATTTGGTTTCCTAGGAGGTGCCCCCTTTTTAACACAAATTATATTATCATTAAGACATGAATAAAAATAAATGAATACTCCTTACCATTCACACTACTTCCCCTACTACATACATCATTTTTAGAAATCATCCATCACAATTTTACTCACTATAAGTTTTCAAAATGCCCTATTGTACCTATTTAATATTTTCAAATGCAAGTACTATCTCCTCTAGAATGAAGCACATCATAAAAAAATTCTTTCATTCATGGATAAAATCACACAAGTTTTCACACCATGTAAAACATAAAAAATCATAAAAAGTATAAGGTTAATAGTCATACAAAAATATTGAATTTACAAGATACACCACACCCCTTCACTCTCTCTTGAAGCTTCACTTGATTCTCATTCTAATATGAATGAGGTAATGTGGTTAAATTTAACAATTTTTAGTCTTTTCATCATATTCTAATTGAATGATACATCTTAGTTCACTTGGTTAGATCTGCAAGGTTAGACTTAACATCAAGTTTTTTTGCTTAAAGACCAAATCCTTTCTTTTAGACTCATGTTATGATTTATAGTACCTAAAGGAGACCTAAGAAACTCACTAATACCGCATGCCATATTTTTACAAAGTTTAATAGCTCCAAGAAAACATGAAATGACTATACCAAGCCAAAAATGGCCTAAACATTGAAATTTTACAAATTGGAGGAAATGCTCCATTTGAATTTTGAAGAGCCTAGACCTAAACTATCACATCTAAATGACTATTAGGAACATCTAGGACATATGAAAACAACTAAAAATAAATATTTAATGATATTTTGACTTATTTAAAAATATGGAGTTGATGCTCTTGCATCAGCGGAGGATGTAGTCTTGTAGCAAAAGGTTGGGGAAATAAGGAGAGGTCCACAGGAGTCTTAGTAGGTTGGACTCAAGGGGAAGACACCAAGGCAGGCCCAATGGTACTCTAAGGATAAAGTGAGGGATTTTTTTCCTCATATAATCCCCTACTAAGAATTTTTGGGACCAAAATCCTCCCGAATGCAGAGAGTGACCCATAGGAATCTATAAAAACACCACTTCGTAAGAACAACTTGAATCAAAGGGAAAAACAAAAAGATGTAGGAGAAAAAGGTTAAGTTGTACAACTATCACTTTCTGTAGAGAAATTATTGTGTAATCACCGCGATGGTTATGTAACCACCCCTTTGTAGTCACCGAGAGGTTACCTAACCACCAACATTCCTATCACTATAAAAATAAAAAACAATATCCACAAACACTCTGGATTTGGAACAATTGGCTTGTGTATATTCCTTGGATGACTCTTCGTATTCTCTAGTGCATAGGAAGATATGGGAAGCAATCTATATACAAGTAGATCATGTGAAATTGAGAAATAATTCATAGAAGTGAATAAGAAACCATTGGTGTTAGAATTGATTTATAGAAGCAAGGTGTGTGAGCATAGAAAGAAAGTACAGAGGGTGGAAGTAACATCATTGTCTTCCTTTAACTTCTTGTAATATATAATATATTTATTTGGTCAATATAATATTAGAAAGAAAAATAAATTTCCCTTTCGACTGGTTTTTACCTCTATCCTGGGGTTTCTAGGATAAAAATATTGTCTTGTGTGTTGAATTATTCATTCTTATTTTTTGTAAGTAGTTATAAGCACTAACATTCATTAACTAACTTTCAGAACTGTCATTTTCAAGTAAATTGGAAGTAGGAATAACAATTGTGTGATTTTGTAAGTTTCCAAAGTAGAATTTTACAAATCAAGGTGATTCACCCATACTTGGAAAATAGTTTGTGAATGAAAATTTCAAATTACACATAGGCCTAGAGTTGATTATTTCGATAGGGATCCTAGAATGACCTCTCAATTTTGGAAAATCTAAAGTTATCTTTGGGAATGAAACTAAAATTTATCTCAACATACCATCTAGAAAGCAGATGGTCAAATTTAAAAATTTAAGTAGGTTATGGAGGATGTTCTTAGAATGTATTTCATGGATCAATAATATATATGGGACAAATATTTTCCATTGGTTGAATTTGACTATAACAACACTTATCATTCTTCACTAATAATGACACCATTTGAAGAATTGTATGGGAGAATGTGTATAAATCCTATCACCGGGATAGTACAGAGGAAAAGAGGTAGTAGGACCAGAAATGTTAATAGAAATGGAAAGGCAAGTGAATATCATTTGTGAGTGATTGATGGAAGAAACTGATGGGAAAAAAAAGCTACGCATATCTGAAAAGAGTTGACATGAAATTGGAGAAAGGAGATAAATAATTCTTAAGATGAAACCCAAAAAGAGATCAATTACATTTGGAAAGTCTTTCAAACTATCACCAAGATATGTGGGACCTTTAAAAATTCTTGAAGTTATAAGTCTTGTGGCATATCAAGTAGCATTACCTCCTAATTTTCCTAGAATGAATGATGTTTTTCACATTTCATTTCTTAAAAAGTATGTATCAGATATAACACATGTCATAAATTGGAAATTTTTACAGGTTTAGGACCTAGGAATCATCATGGTTGAACCTACATGAGTGTTGGAAACTCATAGCTTGTATCTCATAAATCGAGATATTACATAATGAAAGGTCTAATAGGACAAATATTTTGAAGATAATGCAACTTGGGAGAATCTAGACAATATTTCCTTATCTATTTCGAGTGAATAAAAAAATTATTTAACTATTTTATATTGTTATATTATATAGTACTTGATAATAATGTTTAATGCAATGGAACATTACTACTATATTATTGACTATTTTAAAATATTTTTGTGTTGAGGCTATTATTTTTTATTAGATAAGGTAAAAACAAGGATCGGCTCCCAAGGGCCTTACAAAAGGAGGACAAAAACCAATGAGCATGAAAGAAATATAAAAGTCCATGAAAGGAGTTAAACATGCTTAAATCTTACAATGAAGATCAGGACTTTAAACCAAAGAGATTAAAACAGAGAAAGAAAACCAGCTCTAAAACTTCAAAATTGTAAAAGTTTGCCAAAATTCTGCCAATAGTCCAAAAAACCCAGCTAATTTTTAGGAGATCCTTCACTGCTACCATCATGACTACCTTTGATCTTGACACCCTCAGCACCCTTGACATTCATATCTTCCTCTAGCTCATCCTCGGAACTACTGATGCACAAATTAAAATTCCTCCTTTTAGTGCCTTCCTCCATCCCTTCCAACCTATCACTCAGCTTTTTGACTTGGTACTCCAGCTCTAAAACCTTCTGTTTGGACTTCACCTGAGAAGAGAAAATTTTCTTAGAAGCATTAATGACATCCAACATATTTTCCCTTTGACCAACATTGGTTTCCTCCATCTCCTAAAGCACACCCTCTAAGTACTTGAAACTTTCTACTCAAATCCTCGAAACCCTTAAAATTACCATCCCAATTCCTTTTTCTCAAGGTGTTCACTTCCCCGACCTTCCTCACTTTTCTCTTTACCAAAATGCTCCCCCACATTTTTTTGTTTCCTACCCTTCATCTTAGTAAGGCATTCCACAAGAGTGAGGTCATCCTCTTTCGCCTTATCTTTCAAAGAATAATTTAGAATAGGTTTCCCATTTTCAAACAAAAAAGGATGAACCCTTCATGGAAAGGCATCTCTGCCTTCTCCTACTATAAATCCATCAAATAATTTGTCAAATTAATAAATAGAAAGAAAGGGATGTTCACCATGACCTTATGGTGGAACATATTCAGAAGGGTCATATGACGGGTATAGATTTTTCAGTATTTTCCTTCTAGAGTTATATACTTCATGATTTGAAGGAAAAAATATCTCCATATTCTCGGATACATGACTAGACAATACCATCAATAAAGAAAGAGAACCTTTCCTTACCCATGAAGAACAACTCAATTTCATGTTCTCTGTGGGTTCTGTCCTTAAAATTTTGAGCCCGTCCATTTTCATATTCGTCATAAGGGAAATGGTGGACTTTGAAACCTCAATTTCCATACCTATGACCTCAAACTTTCCCTCTTTCCAATATTTTCCAAAATCCTTTGACAGGGAAGGGTCGTGACCATGTAATTTGGTGATGAAATTAAAACCCCCAATCTTAAGCTTGTTCCACAAATGCTTGATTAAAAGCTTCAATGTTTTGGCTAGCAGGTTCAACTCTGATTCTATCACCACCCATCTTCATGAAACCAAACTTCCCCTATTTTCTAACACTTCTCAAAATCGACCCCCTTTCACACTAATAGAAACCGAGGAATACAACTTATTAAGTAAGCTATCACGGCCCTGTGGCTCACTCGTGCCAACTTCATCAAACTTAGTGCCCTCTATCTCTAATAATGGTATCTTAAACATTCATGGGTAATTCATCTTCTTTACACCATATCTTGTAATCATTACTAATTGCTCTGTAACTATCTATCTTATCCACAAACTTGTTTCCTTGACGTAAAGTATGATTATAAGAAACCCTTACAAAATATTTTAAAGCTTTCTTAACATCGTTGATGTTATTTCTTATGGGCCAATTAATAGAACCTTGATTATTAAGGGAAATAATAATGATGAGAGAGTCACCTTCAATATGGACGTCCTTGAAACCTTTTTCTTTAGCCAACAAAATCCCCCAAAGAAGATATCTAGCTTCCACCATATTTTTGTTTGTTAACTTAATAGACCAGCATAAGAAAAAAACCAATGTCCTTCATTGTTTCTTAATATTCGCCTCCCAAAGAAGACCGGATTCCCTTTTAAGGCTATTATAGTCAAGAATTATGACTTTTGATTGACTAAAATTCTAGAAAATTTTAAAATTTTATGAAAATATGAACTGATTTTCTTTTACAATGATGTCTGGACTGTTTTCAATTGATATGTTTTATTGTGTTAAGTAAAATCATCGGGATGATGATTCTTTAAGGGGGAGTATGTCACACCCCACAATTAAATAGATTTTCTATCATTATGTTTGATGGTTTATGACTAAACTAATTTCAAATTTGATTTAATAATTATACTTATATTATTATATATACAAATATATACATATATGTATATGCAAAAACATATACATATACACACATATAGATGCATACATGAGCATATATGTATATGTGTGCAATTATTTCATTGTATGATTTTTTTGTTTTAGTAACCATTTTCTTGGTTGCATAGTTGTATGATGTTGATTTGTTAGACTACCACTTTGTGGTTAATATCATTACATGATAATGATTTGTAATGAATTCATTACTCAAGTTGCAAATGTGATCAACATTTAGAAAAGGTATAAATGTAAATGTTGTAATTGTAAGGTTGAACTCCCTTGGCATTACAAAAATGGTCATGGAAAATCGACAAGGTAATGCGTTTAATGTTTATATCTTATTCGATGTAAATGGGTAATCAACCATTGTGCCATTATAAATTTTAATAGATGATTTTAATTTAAGATGGTTAGAGACCATAGGAGGCAATTAAGTTGATTATTATTTATTATTAGCAATGGTCACAATATTTCTTGGAAAATATTAAGCTTGAGGTTTATGGCTTATTGAATTGTTGGTCAATGACCATTTTACAAAGTAAAAGAATAAGGTAAATTTAATTATTTAAAATTATTTAACTATTAGCAATGGTCATCGACAATACCAAAGAGGAAAATTTCAGAAGTTTACTGATTATTGCATAGAACTTGGTCTTGGACCATGAATCATTTTTTTCAAACACCATGCGAATTGCATGCAACTTATAAATTGGAGGAAGGAGGGTGATTTGGCATTGTCCTGCACTTATGGAATTTAAAAAATATGGTCTTGGGGAAATGTAAACTTTCTTGGAAATCCAAAGGTCATGTGAATTCATTCTTCCCCTTCCTATGCACATTTTTGGAGCTTTGTTGTTTTTTATGGTTGTTTCATGAGGGTGTTTGGGAGAAAATGGAGGGAGACTATTTTAGGTGATTACATGCATGATGAAGCTCTATTTAAAGGTGAGTTTTGTTTATTCTTACTATTTGGAAATTATGGGAGTTATTTTGTTGGGTATACATATTGGAAGTTTCAAGTTTTCTAAGAAGAATAGGAAAAAGAATAAAATACTACAGTGTGGGTTATTTTACTTACACTTTTGCGGGGTTTAGTATGAAATTGGTGAATACATTTTATATTTTCTTATCTCGTTAAAAATATGAATTGTCTCTTGCTCTTATTATGAAAGCTTGAAATGAAAATGGTAGGAAATTTTAGAACATAAATGGTTCTTTGTGTATGAAGAGAAACCTAAAATTTTGGTTATTTTAATATTCTAGGACTATTGTTTTTGAATGATTTTTTTAGAGGAAATCAATTTCATTTAAATAGTTCAATTTTACCTTGTTGTAATCGAATTGGATATGAGGATTTTTCCTGAGTTTCATTCATTTGTAAAAATAAAAAAATGTAGGTCTGTTCCTTTTCTTTCTTGGAAATAAATAGGGGAAACTTAAAATGCATATAGGTTATATAACTCTATTCTTATTGTTTTGAAATTTGGAAGATGATTTGAACATCTTTATCTCTATATTAAATATAGATTGTTTCTTAGTTTTATTAAAAAAATAGCAAAAATATGAAGGAAAAATAAGGAAACAAAATGGGTTGTTAATTGTTTCAAAATTTTGTTTTTATTTTACATTGGAATTCCTGGTTTTATTATTTCGAATAAATAAGTAGCATATTGTTTGTTGGGACATTTCACCATTAAAGGGTTACTTGAGTTTCATTGTTATGGAATAAGAGTTTACCCTTCATTTTGATTAATACAATAGATGGAGAAATTAAAGTTGGATGGATGTTTTGATTTTAACGGGAATAAGTATTAAGTTTTATGTATTTTTTTACAAGCTCGGAAGAGCTCTATTTTCTTCTCTCAATACATTTTGGTAACTTGAGAAACAATTTTTCTAGATGATTAATAATGATAAGAGAATTTTTTTCTAGGTCCATTGAAAATAATAGAAAGGTTTTTGTTTTTTAATAAAAACATGGGTTTGATGAGAAACTATTGCTATTATCCCATTACAAAGTTTAGTGTTAACTTTACAAGTTACCCTTACTATGAGGGCCATAATTTTTTTGCAAATTATTTAATCTTCCATTTTAGAATTTCCATTTTGAAATGTTTTCATTATCATGTGAAATCAAATTAAATTTTTAGGTTTCCACTTATGTTTTTTTCTTACAGAGTGTCCCGAGTTCCGAAGTCTGAAATTTGGGCTTCATAGGTTTTTGAATTCGGATTTTTATTAACCTTTTGCAAAAATACTTTGAAAAGTTCCAAAGTTTGAAAACCTAAAGTTTTGAAATTCAAAACTTCAGACTTTCGGGTTTCAGAGATTTAGTGGAGTTTTTCATAGAAGTTAAGAAGGAAGTTCCAAAGTCTAAAAACTTGAAGTTTTGAAATTTTGGAACTTTGGGTTTCGTGAGTTTCGATTTTTCAAAGTAATATATATAATGAAAACATTCACATGGGAATTTTGGACCCCAACCTCTAAAACATTAAATTCTCAACAACCTCACACGTGTAGGCATTTGGGCATTAATTTTTGGTTTACCTATAAAAAATCCAATTTTTACCTATCATTTCACCCGGTAAACATACTCGACACTCGAATTTTAATGAAGTTTTTTCCGTACTTCCCAAGGCATATTTTCAAGTTAATTTTTTATGTTTTTTTCATTTTTGGTTAAGGTTTTGGTTTGATTTCATTTTTGCATCTAGGGTTTTGTTTCTCCTTTTTCTTTTTTTTTAGTTTTTCTCCCTCATTATTTTGTGGATCTCATTTTATCCCAAACATGGCTCTTGTTATTATGTTTCACTCATTCACAAGTCTCCTTAGCTTGGGAATCATTATTTGCACTTTGATTTCCAAGCTTCATATCTTAAAGGAATCAAATTTTCTTATGTTTTAGAGCCTTGAAAGAATTGTTTCTATTTCACATTCATCATTCTGGGGTTTCAAGTTTTGAAGCTAAGTCATTTTAGAGTTCGAGATTTTTCGGACTTCAAAAGTGTTGTCATTTTAGAATTTGTGGCTCTTGAAAAATAGAATCTCTTCAGATTTTGGAAACCAAAAGAGTTCATGGGTTTGCAGGATTTGGAAATTGACTTCGATGTTTAGAGATTTATGATTTCAGATTTTGACACCTTTCCACCTTTGGGTTTCGAGACTGTAGTTTCTGAAGTTTTCACCTTCGAGTTTGAAGTTATCGGTTTTTAATTTTGAAGGGATAAGACTTCAAAACATTTTGGTTTTCATATTTTAGAATTTCACAATTCATAATTTTGAAAGTCTACTCATTTCGAGTTTTAGGTGTTGGTATTTCAAAATGTTTCATTTCAAAGTTTAATACCTTTCCAATTTTCTTACAAAGATCATCAAAGTTTAAAATTTAGAACTTAAGACTTTGGAATTTTACAAGTCTAGGAGGGTTTTGCAACATTTCTTAGATGTATACAAAAAAGTTATGAAAGTTTGAATTCTAGTAAATTTTCAAACAAGCTAATGTCTGCTTCTTCAAAAGGAAAAGACAAGATGAAGTATACCTATTTGGGGGTGTCTCCTCCCTCTTTCTTATCTTTAGAATTAGAAAATATTGGAGACACCTATTTCATACACATAGATATGGATGAGTTTTGGAAAAGGGTTAAGGCCATAAACAAGAATCCTTAGATGCAAGAAATTCATGTTAGCGAGCTTCCTCATGTAGCTGATTTTACATCATCTATATGATTTCCTAAATTTGTTCTAGATTTAACCTAGCACTTTGTGTTTCACTGATTTCTTTACTTTATTAAGATGAAACAAATGAGGGTAAGGGCTGAGGAGGAAAACCTATTATTGCTAGTTAGTTGATGGTTGTTACACGCATTCTGACTTCTTGATCTAATGTTGATTGTGAGAGCTTCCTTTTGGCTAGTAGGAACTACCTGAAATAGAAAGCAAGACCAAAAAAGAAGAGTTAAATAATATATGACAGTGGACTACCTAGCATGTGCTAGATTTGGGAAGTGTGATACTCCCTAGATGGTTGTTAATCCACTATTTGAAATAAATTAATGTGATAAATAAGAAAATCCTACTGTAGTTGATATGATTTAGGTATTTCATTCAAGCACAATAAGCAAATCTAATATAACAGTTAGGTTATAGTCAGATTTGAATAGTAGGTAGGTGTCAAGTTACTGGAATTGGTTAGGGTCAGGTTTTGGGTTGTTTAGGTCACTTGGTAGTAGGTTATGTGGTTTTGTTATTGGTAAAAGGAAAGAAACATAGATACCGATGTTGGTCAGGTATAACTGATGACGGTCATAGGTAATCGTGGTCGGTACAAATCTGATGGTGATAGTAATTCAATAAAACCTTCATGTAGAGTCCGGGTGAGGTTAGATAGAGCTAAAGGAGGGGGTGGAAAGGTCTCTGGGAATGCTTGAGAGCACTTAGAGAGGTAGAAGTGCCGGATTGGTGATCGATAAAGGGGTGGGTGAGGTTTTTGAGTTTATCAGAAAGTAAACTATGGAGGAATGAGAATATTAATGGAAGAATGATAACAAAAATGATAACAACTCTATGGGTAGAATAAAAATGGAAATGATTAGTGATAAGACAATTACCAATGTTGTAGATCAAATTGTTGGGTGGTGATGATGATCAGTTGGTGGGATGGATCTTGGTGTGATAGTGATGCCTCTCAGAATGTCACCAAGAGTGTAATGCTTCTAGATCTATCCTGATGTTGGCTATGAATGTCTGGGTGTGTGAAAAGACTCTGGTTCTACTTTCATGCAGCTCTCTTTTTATCTCCTCGATCTCAAAATGTGCCAACCCAAAAAAATGTTGCTAAGGTGAATAAATGGTAACCGATGGTGGTTCCAAGTTGAACAACATCGGTTTAGGGGTGACTAGCATCAGTTAAGGTGAGATTCCCTAGGTTTACTAAAATGGTAGATATTTTTTATTTCTTGGGCTAGGTTGGTTTATTCCCACATATTAGAACGAAAGCTTCCCTTCTAATGAGTGGTAGGGTGGTTAGAGAGATAGTAGGCATTGATTTTTAGGGTTAAACTAAGTCTTAGCTCATCAAGGTAAGTGGGACCATGTCTTAGTTAGTTATGGAAACATGTCAGGAATAGGTCTAGGGTGAGGTGGCTAGCTGAGGTGGAGGGGTGAGGTGGAAATTAGCTTAATTAAAATAATTTAGTAATGAATATTGTGAGGATGGGTTTTAATTTTATTAAGTTAATTAAATTAATATTAATGTGGGGTGAAAGGGGCCATGATTCATTGAATATGTTTGGGTTGGTTATTTGATGAGGGACCAAGGGTAGTGTGACCCAATTTTGGTTTTTACATTTTGCCCCTTTTTGTTACGTAGCTTATATTGGTAAGCGACACTAACAAAAATAAGATGTGGTTTCCCCAAGCATGGGTTAAGGTAATCCCCTTCAAACTAGGAACCGATGAGGTGAGAGAAGTAAGCAAAGGAGTGGTTTGATAAAATGTTGGGGTGGGTGGTTTGAGAAAATAGGGTTAGGTATAAAGAAGGTGATGGTCGAGGGTATGGTGATTGTAAGAGGTAGGGTGGGTGATTAGGTAGAACATTTAGACATACGCAAATGTTGTGAAATACCATGTGAAATACCATGAGATATAAGCGTTGCTCAACATAACAAATGTACATTAGCTAAGGTCATAAGGTTCTTATAAACAAGGGTTTTGATTTTCGTATCCGGGGTAAAGGATACGGTCTAGGAACTCAATGAGGTAAGATATTGGAATGCATAGTTGTGGTTCTAGTACGCTAAAAGGTCAAAAGGTCAAGGTTTATTTGGATAAGGTTCATGCCCATAGGAAAGGTCATGTTATTAGGATGAGAAACACATGTACCATCATCGCAAGCAACAACAGGTGAGGACATGGTAATATCCAATTAATAAATGGTTAGGTAGGTAGGTGCGGGTAGGGTAGGTAGAGTTAAAAATGGGTAATCGGGTAAAAAGGAAATGGACCAAGGTAAAAGGTAGTGAAAGTCAAACACATGCACACATATAAACCGTGGCAAGGTACCAAAGTTAAAAGATTTCAAATGCTACGTTGGCTAAGGTCAATAGGTCTATCCAAATATGGTTGAATTGATTCTAGTGTCCAAGGTATATAATATGGTGTGGAAACACAACAGAGGTCGAGTGTAGGAATGTTTAGGTATGTTCAGTACACCAAATGTCGGAGTCGGGATAAACAACATGGCAATAGGTAAGGTAAGGTTAGTAGGCTAAACAAATACGGGTAATTACGTTGCAAGGTATAGTGAATACAATGGTTTAAAGGTCATAAATTTTTTTGGGTCTAGGCATATAGGTCATGGCATAGGAGGTCAGGTGTGGGTAAAAAAAGGTGTGGCATAGGTAAGGCCATGAGAGGGGTAGAAATATGCCCCAACTGATGGTGAGGTGGGGGTGATAAAGGATGAGGTCAAGAGGATGAGGTGGAGGGTCAGGGTCAGCGGTTGAGTTAAGGGAAAAAGGTTACGGGCAAGTAGATAAGGTGCAAGGGGTTACCATGGGGACAAAAAGGTAACCGACATTGGTCATGCTTAACCAATGACATTCTAGGTAAATTGACCATGGTTTGTTGGGGCATAGAACCGATGTCGGTCTAGGTACAATTGACGTTGGTCAAGTTGGGAGGGGTTAAAAAAGGAAATTTCTTCTTTTTACGGAATCATTTGTAATTTTCCAAATAGGAGAAAATGAAAAAGGAGAGAGGAAAAGGTGGAAAGAAACTGAGCAAGACCAAGAGCTAAGTTGGTGAGCCTCATAGCAAGTAATCGAGGACAATAGGCAGTCCACTAGATCTATTTGATCGATTCGGTTGGTTGGAGGTGAGGAGGCTAGTTGGTGATGGCAGAGGTAGGAGAGGGATCGGGGGACCACCAAAGGTGCAAGGCCCGACATGTCACCATGGAGATGATAGTGTGATGAGGTATTATTCAATCCTATTCCTAGTTTGGTAGGTAGATTTGTGTAGAGAAATCAGGTTAGGGGCAAATATGTTTTGGGGGAAAGGCAAATTTGACTTTGGGGTAAAAATGGGTAAAATAGGAAGGGAGAAAGGTAGATTGAGGTGAATGATGGGTGAGGATGAATGCAAGGGGGTTTGGGTAGGGAAGGATAGGTTGGGAGGTAAATTGGTGTGTTTGTGGGGAAACAGGTTAGGGCATCGCAGATTTAGTTGCCATGATAGTGACTCGACGTCGGTTGGTGTGAACCGAAATGGTAAAAATGAGGTGACTGATCTCGGTTATATTAGACCATGGTCGGTCTCATTTAAATGATGTTGGTCATTATTTGGAGAAAACTGAGAAAATAAATGAGGTAGGGTGGGTGGTTGAGATAGGTAATGGTATAAGGAGATGTTGTAGATGGAAAAATAACATGGGTGAGAGGTTTAAATAGGTATGGTGGAATAGTAATTGGTTAGGGTTGGGGTGGGTAGGTAGGACATGTGATAAGAAGCTAAGTTGTGAGGGGAAAAGAGGTAGGGTAATAGGCCTATGTGATATGTCAAGGGTGATTGCAGGGTATGGTTAAGGTGTATTAATATGATGGTGTGTTGGCTACGGGAGAGAGATCAGTTGTAGATGTGAGATAGGGTATTGACCTTACTCGTGGAAGTTTTACTGAGTGTGAAAGCTGATGATTGGCACCATGTTGCAGAGGTTTTCCTGATTGGGGTCGACGCTACTCGCACATATTCTAGGAGGTGAGTTTGATGGTCGACCTAATCGATAGATGGGACTCAACAACCAATAACTTCCATCTACCGATGGGTGAGATCATAGCCACCCTGGAGGATGTGTATAGGATCCTATAGTTATTGATAGTGGGGACGTAGGTGTATTTTATCTTCTTAGAGGCATCGAGAGGAGTTGATGTTGACCGTGTTTGGTGAGGGACTAGCGAGAGATGAGGTTCTATAGCGTCCGTATGAGCTACAGAGAGATATGTATTGGGCCCATCGAGAGGAGATGAGACTAGTGGTATTACTGATGGAGACAGTTTACTACTTTTCATTGCCACACATGGAGGGTGAGAGATTCCCATGGGCATTGATGGGGGTTCTTCACAACATGATAGAGGATAGGACATACTTTGCATTGATACTAACATTCTTAGTGCATCTATACAGAGATTCATGGGCCTATGGGACGCTATGGAGGTTTAACCTATGTTGCACATTTATACTACACTATTGGGCATATGAGCACATCATGTGTGTGTGTCCAATTGATATGCCCCATCTAGATGCATTTGAGGTAGGCTTGGTCTAAGTAGGCTACAAGTGATGGGTACCTTCTATTGGAGAGCACCATGATGCTAGGGTGACACACGATGTAACTTATTACAGGAATTTGTTAGAGGGGTTGTCTAGTGTAGACATCATTTGGAGGCCATATGTGGGTTTCTCGTCATATGGGCGAATGGCCGAGGAATTACAGGAGCTACATCTAATCCGATGGATAGAGGGGTGACGTGTAGGAGAGCACGAGATGATACCCATAGATAGGGTTAGACAATAGTTTGGGCTGCTTCAATATATACGTCCACCATTCCCACAAGATAGGAGGGATGACGTCAAGAGGCCTCTTCCTCTACCATAGCCAGACAGCTTCCTATAGGGTAGGAGGAGTAGGTGATTGACTCAAGGATTTATGATGCTATAGTTACGAGATAGATATAGATAGTCGTGGGTTAAACGATTCTGAGAAATACCGTCGAGGCCATAGTAGCCAAATTTATCCACCATCACAAAGTGTAGGGACGCCTTATAGGGGGTGGGGCTACCCTAAATACATAGTTAGAGATAGTGCAGGGAAGTTGGTAGGTTCGAGGTATAGGTTTCTAGTTTGTAGGAATAGGTGGCCATTATATAGGCCCAGCTATTATAGGGACAGAACCCACACAATGTGGGGATGGGGATGGAGTATAGGTGGCTGTCCTATAGGATCAGGTTATAGGTTTGCATGGATAGTTGGCCACTACACAGACAAGCATGCGTTGTGGCCCTTCGGGCCTAGATATAGGTAAGGGCAGACAGGTCCCTCAAGATAGGCACAGTGCACGGGGAAAAAGTCCCTCTTTATAGGTACCAGAGGAACAGAGTTCCGAGAGACAGTACGGGGTTGAGGCTAATGGAACCACCATAGACAGTACCTATAGGAAGGTTTATGGATTCCTTAGGAAAGGTGAGGTATTACCGGATTAGCTGATGACCGCAGGGATAGATTTCCTATCCTATGGAGAGTATAGAGCATAATAATCCTTGAGTGAGAGGACCAGGGCACACACCCACAAAGGTGGAGAGCACAGGGGGCCATCAAGCCCGAGAGAGGTTTAGGGTGAAGCCACCAATTCACATAGGCCATCCTCGGGTGAGGTACTAGCAGAGATCCAGCCAAGACCAATGGTAGGTGGTGAGATGTTAGTTGGATGCCATACGGGGGTAGAGGAGGAGGAGGAGATAGGTGAGATAGAGATGGAGGATTTCTAGCAGGGTAATGTCTAATAGCCGTATGTACCTCATTTTTGTATAGTTATTTATTTTTAATATATACCGGCTACGTGCCAAAGAGAGTGAGGATGTAGATGAGAGTTGTTATTTTTGATCACATATCAGCCTGCATGTAGAAGATGGTGAGGTTGTATATGAGAGGTTGTTTGAGATGCTTTGGTATTTATTTATATCCATGTACACATGTATGTATGCATAGACTTTCTGATTTATAACGATGGTATTTATAGTATGGATGGGGTTATTAATTTTAATTTCTTTTATCATGGGTTAATGTGATGGAAACTATGTGGATTACACATGATGGAGTCAGTTATTTTAGGCCTAATTGAGTCAAGTTGATGTAGGCATGGTGGAGTTAGGTCAGTGTAGGCATGATTGAGTTAGGTTGGTTGAGGTATGATTGATTCAGTTGATGTAGGCATAGTGGAGTCAGGTTTGTTTAGGTATGATTGAGTCAAGTTTATTTAGGCATGGTGGAGTTAGTTTGGTTTAGGTATGATTGAGTTAGGTTGATTTAGGCATGGTAGAGTTAGGTCAGTTTAGGTATGATTGAGTCAGGTTGATTTAGGCATGGTGGAGTTAGGTTGGTTTAGGTATGATTGAGTCAGGTTGATTTAGGAATGGTGGAGTTAGGTTGGTTTAGGTATGATTGATTCATGTTGATTTAGGCATGGTGGAGTTAGGTCAGTTTAGGTATGATTGAGTCAGGTTGATTTAGGCATGGTGGAGCTAGGTCGGTTTAGGTATGATTGAGTCAAGTTTCATGGTTGATTGAATTTATAATTCATTAATTTGTGCATTTAATGATGGTATGGATCGTGTTGAGATGATTTTTAGGAAAATGTATGATTATGGTAAAGAAATGGTAGATGTGATGAAATGAATGTATGAGTTATGATGGTAAAGATGTTTAGCAATTGTTGCTTTTTTTTGATTAATTTCTAGTTATTGATATAGGAAGGAAACTAAATAGGTTATAATAGGAAAGAAAAAGGGGAATTGGTTAGGGAAAAGAGTGGATGAGCTAACATTTAAGGGACCCATGCCCTCGGAGTGTTGCCTACATAGTCCTAGTGAAAAGGGACCTCAAGCCGATGTAGTTCTCCATAAGCTAGGGAAGATTATGATAAAGTAGAGGAATGTGTTGGTAGGTCCGAGGCATGGTTGAATTTAGGTTATAGGCATGATTGAGTTTAGGTTGTAGGCATGGTTGAGTTTAGGTCATAGGCATGGTTGAGTTTAGGTCATAGGCATGGTTGATTCTAGGTCGTAGGTGTGGTTGAGTTTAGTTCATAGGCATGGCTGAGTTTAGGTCATAGGTGAGGTTGAGTGATTGTTAAATATGTGTCGATGATTTGGTCCTGTATAGGATAATCAATAAGTAATGATGGAGGTGAATGGTAAGAGGTAGTAAAAGTTCCACTTAATTGAAAATCACCCTAATGATTTAACCATACCTAAGAGGGGCTCATGAATGTTAGACCCTAAAGGCGTTGCATAATAGACCATTCTAAGGGTGAAGAAAGTCACATAATCACAAAATGTCACGTTTGTAGTAATTCCCTTGAGTAATGAGGAAATTAGGCTAAAAAGGAAAGGAGGTGAGAATGGATGGTTCTCACGACACTAAAATTTTCCTCCATAATTTCTATTTCATTAATGTATGTATTAGGAATAGGATGTTGTTAAGTATAATTAGTAGTAGCATCTGATAGAAGATAACGGCGCCGTTAGTACGGTGCTGCCAATAATGTGGAATATAGTAACAGTCAAAGTACAATAGGAATGTTGTGGTAAAAAGTAAATATTTGTCGTAAGTGGTCCGGTAATGTTAAAATGTCAAAGTTTGGGTAAGTAGAGAAGTAGGGTCTACATGATTAGGAATTAGAAATATTATATTGGTAATAAGGACAAGGAGTGAGGTCATAAATATTTTGTGTATTTTATTTGTAAAAAGTCTAAAAATGTGGAACCCATGTAAAATGATAAGGTTTATCTTATCTTAACAGATAAGCTTACATGTACAGATAAGAGTTAAGGTATGGAATATGATTCGTCAGAGTGGGTTTCTTATCCTATCTTAGAGATAGGATGGATAAGCTTGGAAGTTCTATAAATAGAGAGGCCACCCCCCTCATTTAGCATAGAAAGAAGTAGTGAGAAATATTGTAGGAAGTGTGTAAAGGAAGCCATCAGTTAAAGGTGTGTTGAAGAAGCCATCGAGGGGTGTAATTGTAAAGTTTCTCCCATAGTCTTGTTGAAGTACCTCATGGGTGAGATTGTAACAATTTCATGTTAATATTATAATTTACTTTGATATTTCAGATTTGTCATCATTCCGTCTTATCATAGTCGATGGTATTCTTGTGTTCGGTTGTTGTTTTGTTTCTAGATTACGTCCACCAAACTAAAGGTTGTGCATTAGTAAATAATCATAGCACGAGGAGTTCCCGGTGAAGAATTATCATAGTGCGGATTGGTGATGACATTTTGGTTCCATTGCTGACCATTCCTCGTTGGTGGATTTTCGGAGAGATATTCCCACTTAGTGAAAAATCAATTGAGGGTAACCTTGTTTTTACTGTGCATAGTAGTTACCATGGTAAAGTCATTTTTACCGTGAATAGTAGTTACCATGTTAAAGTCATTTTTGCCATGAATAGTAGTTACCCTGGTAAAGTCCTTTTTGCTGGGAATAGTAATTACCGCAGTAAAGTCACTTTTTACCGTGAATAGTATTTACCACAGTAACTTCACTTTTTACCATGAATAGTGTTTACCACAGTAAAGTCAGTTTTTACCGCAGTAAGTCAGATTTTACCATAGTTTACCATGGTCATTTCTATAGTGATTCCAATTATTTGTGCACATAAGTCTTGTTGATTGTACTTGTGGGTTGGTATTTCACGGTGGTTACTTTTGAAAATGGGAAAGATTCCTATTTTTTCAGCTCAATCTAATGAAGATGCTTCTTCTTTCATTCAAGAGTTTAAGCGATCTTGTATTTGTAATGGCCTTATAAGAAGGGAACAATGGACTGAATTTTTTCCTACCTTTTTGGATGGTTCAACGCACTTAGGTGGTTTGAAACACTAGGTGATAATGTGAAAAATTCATGGGATTTATTAACTGAAAGTTTTCTTGAAGAATTTGGTGAACAACAGAAATATGCAGATCTCATGATCGAGATCACAAAGCTATCCCAAGGAGAGAAGGAGAAGATAAGGGATTATCATGCTCATGTTCTAGAGCTAAGGAGGAAGCTCGATGCCCAGATCCGGAAGGAAGGACTAGCGGATGGGTTGATGAATGGCGTGGATAATCTCCTCTGTAAGCACTTCATTCTTGGGATGAAACCAGAGATCAGACAACGAGTGAAGTATGACCACCCAAATACCATTGAACAAGCAAAGGATATTGCAAGAAGGCAAGAAGAAAGCATGGAAGAGGAGCCCAAAGAAATTGTTGCTAAAGTAGAGCCTACACCAGCACCTTTGGTCCAGAATCCACAACCACTCCCGGTGAGCACAAATATTTCTCCTAGTACATCTACTGAGTATGAAGATCTGCTCAAAAAGATGGGTCAGTTAACTATTAATCTTCTTCAAGGAAAGGAATTTAGTTCTCAGGGAGGAGATAGAGGTCCAAAAAGAAATATTTCTGAAGTTGTTTGTTATGGTTGTTATAAAAAGGGTCATTATAAGTATAATTGTCCAGATAGAGCTTCTACATCTGGTACAAGAGATAATGATAAAGGAAAAGCACTTGTGAATTCTCTTGATGTAGTAGATAAGAGTAGAAATAATGAAGTAGATGTGTTTGTAACAAAAAGAAAGAAAGAAAAAGATAATCAAGATGGAACTGATCCTAAGAAGATGAAAGGAGAAACTAGTAAGAAACATAGGAGAAGAAAGTTGGGTGTGCAGGATTTTTGATTTCACAGGGGCAAGGACCATACTCCATCTTGGAAGATCTGTCCAAAAGGCCTACAAATATTACATATGGTCAACTCTTGGCTATGTCTTCTGAGAAGAGGCGGGAGTTGCGAGGTGGACTCAATGCTCGAAGAAGGAAGGAGGTTGAGGTCCTTGTTTTGGAGGCAGAGGCAGATCCCTATGCTCCACAAGCTGAGGTATTATGTAATGGTATTTCAATTCATGATGTCTTAGTTGATGGAGGTGTTGCAATTAATGTAATGACCGAGTCTGTAATGAATATGTTGGGTTTAAAATTGATCACCCTTCACCACTTATGTTAAGGTCATTAAATAAGGGAAAAACTAAACCGAAGGTGTAGTTTCAAATGTGGCAATATCTCATTATGGGAGTTGTATGTGTGGTAGACTTTCGGTGATGAAAAATGGTACATTGTTGCATACCCAATGTTGGGAAGACCATGGCTAAGGAGAGTTCATGCAAGAAACTATTGGAATGAAGGTTTCATGACACTTGGATGTGGTAGAGAGAGGGTGAAGATAAACGTGATCCCTCGACATCATAAAGCGTAACTCGTGGATTCAAGTGATGAAACCGATGATTGGACATCCTCTCGATTACTCTAGTACCGGTGAAGTGGACACTCGAAGATGAAAAAAGTGAGGTGGATGTTTCATCATGGATATCCTTCCACTACACCAACTCATGACCCTATAAAATTATCTCAAGAAGAAGTTGATGATCATCTCCAACAAATAAAGATTGATGATGTTTGTGATGGAGAGTGAGAAGGAATCCCACCTCCGAGATCTTTCAAGGTACATACACCTATTCACTTTTGGTTACAAGGAACTCCGTCAAGTAAGTTGGGTAGAACATTCTATTGAGCTGGTAGATGATGCTAAGCCCATAAAGCAAATGCCATATAGAATGAATCCTAATTTTTCCAAGACTGTAAAAGAAGAAATAGATAAGTTGCTTGATGCAGGATTCATATTTGCTGTGGAGAATTTAGAATGGGTTTCTCCCATTGTGATTTCAATAAAAAAGAATGGGAAGCTACGCATTTGTGTTGATTACAGAAAGCTCAATAAGGCAACAAAGAAGGATCATTACCCTCTTCCATTTTCAGATCAGATCTTGGACGAAGTAGCTGGCCAAGAGTGCTATAGTTTTGCTGATGGATATAGCGGCTACAACCAAGTTCATATAGTAGAGAAAGATCAGCTGAAGACCACGTTCACCACTCCTTGGGGAATGTTTTCCTATAGAGTTATGCCTTTTGGATTGTGTAATGCTCCAGCAACATTCCAACGTTTGATGAATAGGGTGTTCGAACCCTACATTGGGACCTTCATCAGAGTATTTCTGGATGATTTTTGCATCTATGGGAGCAAGTTGGACCACCTGCACCAAATGGAGACAACATTTCAAAGGTTAGATGAAGCACAAGCCTCACTAAACCCTACAAAGTGTGTCTTTGGATGTTCTAAAGGTGTTTTGTTAGGGCATGTTGTATCCAGAGATGGTATTGGTACTGATCCTGATAAAGTTTCAAAAATCAAAGATTTACCATTTCCTATTAATAGAAGTAAATTGAGATCATTTTTAGGCCATGTGGGTTACTATAGAAGGTTTATCAAGAATTTCTCAAAGATTGCATAGCCACTAACCCAGTTCTTGAAGAAGGATGTTACTTATGAACCAGAAATAAGGTGCATGAAGCTTTTGGACAACTGAAGGAAGCCCTGGTGTCTTCACCTGTTTTAAAGAATCTAGATTGGAGCAAGCCATTCATTGTGTACACTGATGCCTCAGATGCAGCACTAGGAAGTACTTTGAGCCAAAAGGATGAAAATGGGAATGAACATCCAATTTACTTTGGGAGCGCATACAAATGAGCAATCTTGAGGTAAACTATCTTTATGCTCAGAATCGAAAAAGAGGCTATGGCTATCATTTTTGCTGTAAAGAAGTTTAGAAATTACTTGCTAGGGTAGAAATTTATAGTTGTAACAGATCATCAGGCTCTGAAATATATTGTCAATAAGCGTAACCCATCAGGGAGGATAGCAAGATGGATAATTTTGCTGCAAGAATTTGAATTTGATATTATAGATAGGCCAGGAAAGAAGCATGTCAATGCAGATGCACTCTCTCGAGCCTATGATGGTTTAGGATCATCTTGTGATGATGATGATTTTCCCGATGCAACATTGTTCTCCCTTGACACAATCCCTAGTGAATACATAGATATTTGGAATTATCTGAATGAATTCAAGTTTCCTGATGGTGCCAATGCAAAGACTAAGAGAAAGATTACTCAAGCCAGTAGTCCATATTCCATTCTGCATGGAGCATTATCTCGAATAGGACCTGATGGGCAGTACAAGAGGGTAGTTGGACGTGATCAAGGAAAGGAACTGCTAGAAGAATTCCACAATGGTACATGTGGAGGGAACTTCTCTGGACAACTTACAGCAAGAAGGATCTTGGATGCGAGTTATCACCTTTGCCCACTGCTTTTAAAGATTGTTATAATTATTGTAAGACATGTGATATTTGTCAAACACATGGTAACCGTAAGACTTCATCAGCTCCATTATGTCCTATTCTTCCCCTTGGTCCCTTTAAAAAGTGGGGAATAGACATTGTAGGTCCACTTCCAACTACATCATGCCAAAATAAGTATATTGTAGTTGCCACAGTTATTTAATTAAGTGGGTTGAAGCTAGGCCATTGAAAACAACTTCCATGGATGAAGTGGCAAGGTTCATGTATGAACGCATTGTCACCAGATTTGGTTGTCCATTAGAAATTGTAATGATCGTGGGAAGCCACTTCATTAATGAGGTGGTAGAATCCCTAGTCAATAAGTTTTCTATTAAGCACGGAAGGCAACAACATACAAGCCATGCACAAATGGATAGGTGGAACAAACAAATTTTGTCTTGTGTCAAATTCTAGCAAAAGATGCACCTTGCAGTACATAAATGGGATAAAAGGATTCATGCAAAGCATTGTGGGCATATAGGCAACATCAAAGTCAGCAACAGGATACTCCCATTTCAGTTGGCCTATGGCATTGATCAAGTTCTTCCTATTGAGTTTGATATTCCCACTATGAGAGTTATGAAAAATGAAAGGATGGATGAAAGTGATTCAAGAAAAAGGTTGGTACATCTTCATTTGCTAGAGGAAATGAGGCAAAATAGCAAAGGATACAAGCCATAAGAAGAAAATGAAGCGAAGGAATACTTTGATCAAAAGATCCGGTGGTCTCCATTTCATGTGAATGACTTGGTCCTAGTATATGATTCCGTATACAAAAAAAGAAGACAGAGAAAATTTCTTCCAAAATGGATAGGGCCCTACAAAATAACAAATTGTGCATGAAAATGGTACGTACCGACTAGAGGAATTGGATGGCACTCCCATTACGAAATGGGTCAACCACGATAAGTTGAAGATTTTCCAAGCACTAGAATAGTCTACTCCGAGGACGGAGTAGAAGCTAGGAAGGGGGAAGATGTCGACACTAAAATTTTCCTCCATAATTTCTATTTCATTAATGTATGTATTAGGAATAGGATGTTGTTAAGTATAATTAGTAGTAGCGTCTGATAGAAGATAACGGTGCCATCAGTACGGTGCCGCCAATAATGTGGAATACGGTAACAATCAAAGTACAATAGGAATGTTGTGGTAAAAAGTAAATATTTGTCGTAAGTGGTCCGGTAATGTTAAAATGTCAAAGTTTGGGTAAGTAGAGAAGTAGGGTCTACATGATTAGGAATTAGAAATATTATATTGGTAATAAGGACAAGGAGTGAGGTCATAAATATTTTGTGTATTTTATTTGTAAAAAGTCTAAAAATGTGGAACCCATGTAAAATGATAAGGTTTATCTTATCTTAACGAGATAAGCTTACATGTACAGATAAGAGTTAAGGTATGGAATATGATTCGTCAGAGTGGATTTCTTATCCTATCTTAGAGATAGGATGGATAATCTTGGAAGTTCTATAAATAGAGAGGCCACCCCCCTCATTTAGCATAGAAAGAAGTAGTGAGAAATATTGTAGGAAGTGTGCAAAGGAAGCCATCGAAAAGGTGTGTTGAAGAAGCCATCGAGGGGTGTAATTGTAAAGTTTCTCCCATAGTCTTGTTGAAGTACCTCATGGGTGAGATTGTAACAATTTCATGTTAATATTATAATTTACTTTGATATTTCAGATTTTTCATCATTCCTTCTTATCATAGTCGATGGTATTCTTGTGTTCGGTTGTTGTTTTGTTTCCAGATTACGTCCACCAAACTAAAGGCTGTGCATTAGTAAATAATCATAGCACGAGGAGTTCCCGGTGAAGAATTATCATAGTGCCGGATTGGTGATGGCGATTCAACGTAACTTAGTGTATGAAAACAATTTTTACAGAACAAGAAAGTCATAATAAAAATAGGCAATTCCATGATGAAAATTTCATCTTTTTCTTCATTTATTTGTTTTTTAATATTCTAATCAATGTGGGAAGTCTATATGGGATGGGTATATTATCTCCTTGAGGCCTTCGTGAAGCTAATCAATGTGGGAAGCTTTTGGATATTTATTATATTTTTGTAATGACTTTATATAGATGTCCTTCAAGGGAGCAATCTATTTATGGTGGCAACATATAAAGAAGAGATGTCCCTTTTGAGGGAGTCATCTTTTTCTGGAAGTTTGACTCAAGGAGTTGTGTCCCTTTTTGTTTTTGGACATTTAAGTCATGGACAAGACTATAGAGGAATATTAGGTTCTTTTTAAGAAGACAAGACTGTAAACACAGAGATTAAGTATGAAAGGGGAGTTTCAAGTGATGAATGACCATGGGATTCCATCCTAGAGGAGATGAAAATTATCCATGAGAATCATGCTATGAGTAGAGCCTTGATACTCATTATCAAGATAAGGATGAAAGGTGATAGGTAATCACTTGATTCTTGTTTAGTCATGGATCGTCAAACATGGGTAATATGAAAGGTGGACAACACTCAAGGGATGAGCAATCAACCGACGTAAAGTGGTATGAAACTAGATGTCAACAATAAAATGGTCAAAGATGCAAGGAACTAAGGGGCTCAGTTTGGGTTTACCTTCGAGTGAAGATAAATGATAAGCACCTAACCCATAGGCATGGGTAATGTTATAGGTTCTGAGCCAATTAGTAGAAAATTTACACCATTTAATTTTCTCCTCTTTGGTTACATGTTGATTTTCCTTCAGATTTGAGGTCAAAGAACCTAAAAGGTTCATTCGTGAACACATTTTTCACGTGCATGTTTGATACATTTTTAGTAATTTGGAGATGGTCAAGAGTGTTGAGGCAGCATTCATCTAATAACTCAAGTTATGCCAAATGATCTTGGTGAAATTCATCTTCATTGATCATTTCTTGTAGTGATATGTGGAGAGATGGAATCTAGACTTCAAGAGGTAAGACAACCTTGGTACCATAGACCAGAGAAAAGGTGTGGTAGTAGTTGAAGTGTGAATACTAGTGCGATAATCCCACAAGGTGAAAGGAATGTACATATGTCAATCCTTTCTAGTATAGTTGACTACCTTCATAATAATTTTGTTCAAGGTTTTATTGGTTTATTCGGCTTGACCATTGGTTTCATGCGGGTAATAAGGTGATGAGAAACGAGTTGGATCCCAAAAGCATTACATAGTTTGTGTAGGTTCTTATTTTTGAATTATTTTCCATTATTAGTGATGAGGCAATGAGGAAGACCAAATCAACAAATTATGTGATGGTTGATGAATTCACATATTTTCTCATATTTGGTAGAAATGAGGGGAATGGCCTCTACCCATTTAGTGCAATATCTGGTAGCGGTGATGATCCATTGGTTGCGTTGTGAGGAATGGCAATGATCTCACCAACAAGGTCTAAACCCCATTGAGAGAAAGGTCAAAGGTCTCGTGCAACCTCAGGGCATGACTAGGTGTGTGATGGAGATTTGCATGTGTGTTGGCATTTCACGCAACATTTGACATAATCACAACATTCACGCTTTAGGGTTGGCCAATAATAGCACATGAGAAGAATGTATTTTTCAATAGCTAAACCACTAAAATGACCTCCACAAATTCCATCGTGGACTTCCTTAATGGTGTAGGAATTTTAGAAATTGTAAGGCATTAAGATAATGCCATGAGCTTATAAAAGAATACCACCCATGATGATCTCCATAAGCCCTTAAAATGATTCCATTGGGACTTCCTTAATGGTGTTTCGGGAATTTTAGAAATTGTAAAGGCATCGAAAGGTCGGGATGTTCCTCCATTCCTCTCCAAGTGCTCGAGATGCACCAATGAAACGCAGAGGTTTACCCAAAAACTAATCTAACTACCAAGGAGACAGGGAGAGAGAAATGCATAAAAATAAACCTAAGCTAGGGAGGTGATGCACCGAGGAATGAAGAACATAAGCTTTGCAAAAATAAACACAGACCATATAGACGCAATACCACACCACGCACAGGTAACCGAAATGCAATGAGAGATCAAAATGACAACAATGAATACATGAGAGGATTTAAATTTAATCACAGACATATATATTGCTCAGAGAATCGATTCAATACATCATAAGGGGCCAAGAGGCAACAAAGTGGCATTACAGTCCATGTGGGAGGCTTGAAAACTCCACGAATTCTCTCAAAAGGTGAGAGAAGGGAGGGATTGCAAAACAAGAATGTCCAACATTAGAAAGAAGCTCCTCCTTACAATTTATAGAAGAATGAGAGGAAAAGAGAGAGGAATTCAAATCTGCCCCAACCACCTCCGTAATGCACTTAACTCATCTCATTATGGCGTAAGTGTGGATCATGTCAAACGGCGGGCTGCCTAACAGAGCGGCGAACCTCTCGCCGCATTAAAGTTGTTCGTCAAGCATTACTTCGCTTATTATTTCGTGCGCAGGCATCTTCTTGATTTTCATCCTCCACACTAAACCAAAATGCAAGGTTGACCTTGAAACGTGTAGAGAATTTTACCAGCTTTCCATTGATATAAAGAACGCAAAAATCCGAAGCTCTTGATCAAAAGTTATGGCGATCCAAGATTTAGGACACTAATGTGCGAAAAACGGATTTTTGAAATTCTTCCCACGCTCCGCCACCTGGATGACACGTGGTGCTCTCGATTCACTTAATAATTCTCTCTCTTTTGCTTTTCGGTGGGATTTACTTTGAAATTTCCTCGTGGCCCTTAAATGGGACACGTGGCACGATCCTATTGGTTCGGCTCTGTGCTCAAAACTCCCCGACTTTTGACTTTTCTCTTGTGAGGACACGTGGCAACTTCTCGTCAGTCGACGGGTCTGCGCTTGGCGATCCGCATCCCACGCGTCCCTTTGTCCCATTTTGCTTTATGCTCTTTGTGCTGATTTTGGGTGAATCGCCGGTTTGCGTCCATTTGTCCCAAATGTCCCAGCTTGCCTTGATCGCTTGTTCCCATTTCACCCGGTTCGGCCGGTTCGCATTTTTTGGCCCGATGTCCCATTGTGTTTCGGACTGACTCGACCTTTTTCACCCGGTTCGCCGGTTCGCGCCTTCGCGGCCCAGATGTCCCAATCGCTTTTTGACTGCCTGTGCTCATTTCGGCCGATCCGGCCGGTTCGGGTCTTTTTGTCCCAAACGTCCCGAGCAACACTTAGCCAATTTTTCTTCCTCCTTCGGCCGGATCGGCCTTTCGCGCCCGCCGCGTACTCTTGTCCCAGATGTCCCGATTGCTCCTAGGACTAGGACTTAGCCGATTTTCACGATTTTTCCTGGATCAACCTATTTTGCCTTTCTGCAACTTTTGATGCATGTTATCGAAATTTTACCCTGGGGGGTGAAATTTTGACAACAGTTTTGACGACTCAACGGGGTTACCTACCTGCTAGGTAGAAGATCAGTGGCCTTTTAGCGATTCATTGGGCATGGAGTTATAAGCAATAACCCGAAACCAGCCTGATACTGCAACTTCTTCTTCAGCAACACTCCGAACTGTAGAAAACGACCCGAGAGCAGCGAAACCTGTGCCAAAGCACTTAGGGAAATAGAAACCTAACTACAACAGGACAATGTGCATACGCACTTAGAGGAATTAAGGGAATCTAAACTAATATTTACAAGGGCAAACCTTTCCTAGTAGCAATGTTTAAGATAGATTCCGTTAACTGGAATCTGAAGTTCCTCTCCATCCAATGCGCATAATCGAAGGCATTACTATTTTTATCCCGTGACCATGTAGGGACCACTCCAGATGGCATCAAACTTGGAATGCCTTCCTGGTTTTGCCCGATCTGCATCCCATTTCAGAACTAGGTCCCCTTCCTGGAAGGTCCTTGCTCTAGCTCTCTTATCAAACCATCTTTTTACTATGGCCTGATCATTTTCAATCGTCTGAACTGCATGTTCTCTGATTTCTTCTAATTCCATCAATTCCGCATACCTGACCTCCATTGGTTCGAACTCAGATAACTCAAGCTGCTTCATGAGCTCCAAGGCTGGCAATTCTAATGATATAGGCACACGCTCCTCCTTCCCATAGACCAACTTGTAGGGAGAATTACCCGTAGACCTCTTTGTGCTATTCACAGCCCATAACGCTGATTTTAGCCTTGTATGCCATGTTCTTTGATTTTCATCCAGAGTCCTCCTGATGATTTTTAGCAAATTCTTGTTTGTGGACTCTGCCTGTCCATTACCCTGCGGGTAATAATTTGAAGAGGTGCTCAAATAGATTCCATTCTTGACAGCCCATTCTGTAATTTTTGAACCTATGAATGCTAATGCATTATCTGATATGATGGTGGCCGGTACACCGAACCTGGTTACTATACCTTCATAAAAGTCTAGTATGTTAGATTCACTTGCCTCTTTGAGCGCTACTGCTTCGGTCCACTTGGTGAAATAGTCTGTCGCTGTAAGAATCCACTTGTGGCCTTGACTCGAATTGGGATTGATGACTCCAATGAAGTCCAATCCCCACTACATGAATGGATGATCTACTGAAATTGGATGAAGGGGAAGTGCTGCTAACCTTCCTTTCCCTGTGAAGAATGCACATTTCTTGCATTTCTTAACCCATGAGTAGCAATCATTGAATACAGTAGGCCAATAGTAACCAGCTTTCATGATTTTGAGAGCTGTTACTCGTGGGGTGAAATGGCCTCCTGACTCTCCGTCATGGAACTCTTGTAAGATCCTCTCAATCTGACCTATCCCAACGCATCTCAATAGAACACCGTTGATGTCTTTTTTAAACAAAATACCATCAACAAGCACATAAGGAACTGCTTGTAGTCTGAAGTACCTTCTTTTTGCTTTGCTCATTTCTGGAGGGCACATGCCTGTCTGTAGGAAATGTATCATATTCTGAGTCCAACAGGGAGTAGACACATCATCATTTTCCTATTTTTGATCATCTTGTAACAGCAGGACAACTTCTTTTTCATTACCTGTTTCAACTTGTTGACTTAAGGCTAGCTGCTCACATAGTCCCTTCCCACGTACTAGTTTGGTAACCTTGATCTCGATGTCATATTCCATGACGCGGGTTATCCATCCTGCACGTTTCTCATTCAGATCCTTGTTCAGAAGGAAGTCCTTAACCCCAGCATGTGAGACTAATAATTGGATCTTGTTGTTTGAGACTAGGTGCTTGAATTTCTTTAAGCTTCTGATTACCGCAAGGACATGCTTTTCAATGAAAGAGTACCTAGTTTCGTATTCCTCCAAGCCTTGACTGAAGAAAGCAACTGGTTGTTCTAATCCTCCTTTGTTTTGTTGTACCAGGATTGCAGAAATCGTTTCCCCACCACCAAAGGCATATAGCATGAAGTCTTTGGAGAAGTCTGGATTGACGAGAGTCGGAGCTTGAGATATAGCCTCTTTTATTGCCTCAAAACTTGCTTTGCCTTCAGATGTCCACTTAAATGCCATGCTCTTCTTTAACATCAGCGTTATTGGCTTCACAAGAGCAGCAAAATTTGGGACAAATCTACGGACAAAATTGATCCTTCCCAAGAAGCTTTGAAGAGCCTTCTTGTGACTTGGCAATGGTAGAGCTCTTATGGCTTCAACCCTCTCTGGATCAATTGCTAATCCTTCCTTGGAGACAATATGGCCAAGGAGTTTTCCCTCGTGAGCCAAAAATATGCATTTTTTGGGATTCAATGATACCCCAAATCTTCTACACCTCTGAAATACTTGCTTCAAATGACAGAGGTGATCCGCTGCATTTTTTGAGAATACAAAGATGTCATCAAGATATATCAAAACTATTTTATTGATCAACCCTCAATGCCATATCCATTGCCCTTTGAAGGTGGCTCCAAAGATTCGATAGCCCAAATGGCATTTTCTTGTAGGCATAGGTTCCCATTCGGTGGTGAAAGCCGCCTCTTGAATTGGTCATCTTCTTTCACCATCACCTCGATTATACCCCGAGTAGCCATCTAGAGAGAGAATCTCTCCGAACCGGATACTACTTGCAATAATTGTTCCATCAAGGGAGCGGGTAATGGTCTTTGAGAGACGCCCTATTTAGGTCTCAGAAATCCACGCACAACCTGATTTCTCCACTCTTTTTTCTGACCGGAACCAAGTTTGCAACCCAGCTTGAGTGCTTGATCGGGAATATAATACTCGCCTCTATTAGCTTGTTAAGCTCTTTCTTCATTAGAGGCTCAATGTGAGGGTTAACTGGTCTCTGCTTCTGCCTGACGGGCTTAGCATCTGGATCCAATTCTATGGTATGTTGTGCCAAATTTGGATCGAATCCTCTTAAGTCTTCGTAGCTCCAAGCGAAGACATCTGGAAATTCTTGGCAAAGTTGTATGAAATCTGATTTCTCTCGCTCAAGGCCACTCTACCAATTTGAAGTGTCTTGCTCTCCCAACCGCAATTGACTCAATCTTCTCTTGACTCGTATATTGGCCTTTTCTTTACGGAACTGGTCGTTAGGGTTGAAGATAGACTCCAATGTTACCAAACCCTTAGGAAGCTTGTTTGTCCGCAGCTGCACTACTTGATCCCCATACTGCTGCTCTAATTTGTCCTGATTCCTAGCTGAAAATTCAGCTTCTTCTTGTAAGAAATTGATGATCTGTTGATCGTTCTCAAACACCTGCCAGCTTGTGTTATTATCTGGAACTGCTGGCCTTACAACCACATGGATGTGTGGCTGCGTTTTTCCTCTTCTGATGTTGTCAACCACATCAAACGTTGCTCCAACTGCTGCGAGCCTATCTGCGGCTTCATTTTTCTTCCTGGGTATGGACACAATGTTGAAAGCTTCAAATCCTCAATGAAGTCCCATACCCTATTCTTGTAGCTCCTTAACAAGTCGCTTTTTGTAGCATGTTGCCCCCTAACTTGGTTGACGATTAGCTCGCTATCTCCAAACACCTGCAAGTTCTTTATGCCCCTTTTCCTGGCCCAATGAAGTCCATGAATCAATGCTTCATATTCAGCCGTGTTGTTCGAACAGAAAACTGGAAACGAAAAGCTCAATAATACTTGATGTCCTGTGGTGAAAACAACACCGCACCGCCTCCAAAGACCTTGTCTCGCTTGTTGAACCATCAAGAATAATCTCCAGACTTTGTTTTCATCTTTTTGTTCAGCCGAATGATGTCGGGATGGGTGAATTTTCCTCATGTATACAATACACGCCTAATTCGATTCTTCAATTTCTCAGATGGGTCAAATTCATGACTTTTGTTTGCCCATTCATCCAAAGTTAAATCAGGAATTCCCTCGACCTTAGTACTTGTTTCTAGATCACTTGAACACTCCTCCTGATCAAAAGCTGAGCAATTTGCATTGATAGGAGCTGGTACATAAGGCTCAATATGGAAATTGGCAATTGGTTCTGGACTGATTGTTGCTTTGGCTCCATACCTCGTCCTAAAAATCATGTGTGACCAATCAGCAGATAAATATCCACCGATTTTCGCAGTGAAGTCTCTTGATAGACACAACGCAAAGAGTGGCGGAAGGTCAATCACAGATACATCTCTTGCAAAACTGTAACATTAGGACAGGAATGTAGTGTTAGGCTTAACCCTCGATGACTCCAACAGCCTCCTTACCGCTGCCCATCTAGTCAGTACATTTCCTTTCAAGATCGGCTCATATTTCAAACCCAGCTGATCCGCTATTTGCTTCGGCATCACTGAACTACTGGCCCCTGAATCTAACATGCAGTTGTGCACCAAGTGATTTCCAACAATCAATGAAACATAGAAAGGCGGAGGCTTCAAAATTTTCCTTGTCTGGTCCCCCTCATGTTGCACTGCATTAGTGAGAATTTTCTCATGTCCCTGGTTTGATACATTTGTGGCAGACCAGTTAGCCACTGCAGCTTGCAGTAGGTCTCGTTGTCCTGGGATCGCCAGTGATTCCCACATGGAAATGTTCACATGTGTCTTCTTCATTTGATCGATGATGTTGAAAGGGGATGAACTATCCCTTTGCTGCCCCTTACTTGGTACAACCTTTTCTGGAACTTGAACGGGTGCATGTGTTGCTACAACAGGGATCTTGGGCTGATTTTGCAGGTTTGGATCTGTGTTTGGTCTACTGACCCCTTGTTGTGTAAGAGTGGGTTGAGAAACAACTGGATTACACGGTTGTCCCTCTCCTATATTTCTCTTCTTTGACCGTGTATTGGCAGCCACGCCTTGAAAAGGCTGTTGGTTAACTCCACAGAAGTCTTCCGTTTGCCAATTTGCCAATGTGGTTTCTGTTGGGGGTCCTTCTTGTTGCGTTTGTTGCTGTTGATTCTCCTCCTGGCTTGGATCTTGAGCAACACCAATGGTTTGCACCATCAAGGCCTGATTTAGTGCACCATTGAAACATGCTGACTGATTGTGAGGTAGATTGCAAGGGTAACACCAGTCGTACTCTTGTGCCATGTTATTTTGTGCTGGTACTAATGCCTTAGAGGCAGATATGGCATTTGGATTATAGGGCTGGAATGGTCTATTGACAGGAGGCCTTGTTTGATTCATATTTGCAGCTGGGTTAGGTGGTCTTTGAGGCTGATACGGCTGCCTATTAGGTTGAGCTTGAGGCTGATACGAAGGTCTAAAACCTTGAGCTTGCTGTCTTTTGAGTGTGACCAGCTCATTACCTAAATTTTGCAGTTGCTTCATGACTTCTCAAGCTCATTCTGGGGCACTTGGAGATGAAGTGGAAGCTTCGCTTGAACTCGATTCCTAGGAGTGGGAATAGAGCTAAGACAGTGCTTGACTAGTACTTGGGCTCTCTAAACTTGGATATAATGGCATTGAGGCCTAGGAGCTAGCTTGCACCTTGAATCGACAATTTTCAGCTCTAATGGCAATACTATAAGCAACAGGATAGTTGTGCCTCCCATAGATTGAACCAACATAGAAATATCAGAATTTAAAGCTTTAAGGTAGTATAGAAAAGCACCTTCATTGCTGTTGGCTCGATCACATCGGAATTCTATCCCAAGATCTTTGAAATCTGAAGTTGAAGCCGCTTAGCATCGCTCATTGAAGCTCTCTTGATGGTTGTCAGCTGCTCCAAAAGAGACAAGTTGTCTCCCTTCTCTCCAAATTGATCATGAAGTGCAATACATAGCTGATTCCAGTTTGTGATAGAGCCAGCTCCAAGGCTCCTAAACCATTGCAATGCCTTCCCCTTGAATGAAGACGCCAGCAATTTGACAGCTACTTGCATCTCGTTAATCTCATGGATTGCACAAATGTTAGCAATGTCCTTGACATGATCACCAGGAGTGGTCTGATTTTCTCCAGTAAAGTATGGAATGTTCTTCAATGCTGCAACTGGGATTGGATTTTGTGCATTGAGAGCAAGTGGGCTGCTGCCTGTGAAGTTGACATAGGGGTTCACTGGTTGCGCCATTCTGATTGGTCTTAAAACCCTTGTATATTGAAAGAAAGGCCTGTCAGGTGGAGGAGTTGAGAGAGTTCTGTTTGGTGGAGATGGAGACCTTTGAATCCTTCTTCCTCTTTGCCTTCTTCTTGGAGATAATTGCAGGTATTCAAACAGCACCTCCTCTTCTCCAACTCTTGACCTTGTGATTCTTCTCATAAGCTTTTAGGCCTGTACTGCTGAAACCAGTTGATTCTTCCCCTTGGAGTCGCCAGATATGCAAATAATAGCTCTTTTTAAGCAAGAAAATTGTAGCAGATGCATATCAACTTTGCTACAATAAAAATGAGACCTCTAGGTCCCACCGGGCGTGCCAAAACTGTTGATGCAAAATCACAGCACCCCTGGACGCACATCAGGCTTCTAGGTTGATGTTCAGCATCCAGTGTGATTGCACAACATTGAATCCTTTCTCCAAGTGTGGGACTTGAAAATGAGAAGGATTCTCCAGAGAAAGGTCTGTTCCTATTCCTCCTGCTCGATGCACCAATGAAACGCAGAGGTTTACCCAAAAACTAATCTAACTACCAAGGAGACAGGAGGGAGAAATGCATAAAAATAAACCTAAGCTAGGGGGTGATGCACCGAGGAATGAAGAACATAAGCTTTGCAAAAATAAACACAAACTATATAGCAATACCACACCACGCATAGTAAATCAAATGCAATGAGAGATCAAAATGACAACAATGAATACATGAGAGGATTTAAATTTAATCACGTATATATATATTGCTCGAGAATCGATTCAATACATTGCAAAGGGCCAAGAGGCAACAAAGGGCATTACACCATGTGGGAGGCTTGAAAACTCCATGAATTCTCTTCTGGCAAGCAGGAGAGAAGGGAGGGATTGCAAAACAAGAATGTCCAACATTAGAAAGAAGCTCCTCCTTACAATTTATAGGAAGAATGAGAGGAAAAAGAGAGAGGAATTCGAAATCTGCCCCAACCACCTCCAGAATGCACTTAACTCATCTCATTATGGCGTAAGGCGATCATGTCAAAACGACATGGCCTGCCTAACAGAGCGGCGAACCTGTCGCCGCATTAAAGTTGTTCGTTGAAGCATTACTTCTACTTATTATTTCGTGCCAGAGGCGTCTTCTTGATTTTCATCCTC
Source organism: Taxus wallichiana var. yunnanensis (assembly GCA_018340775.1). Lineage (NCBI taxonomy): Eukaryota > Viridiplantae > Streptophyta > Pinopsida > Cupressales > Taxaceae > Taxus > Taxus wallichiana. The sequence goes on along the minus strand of CM031243.1, from coordinate 122,591,661 downwards.
CACACTAAACCAAAATGTAAGGTTGACCTTGAAACGTGTAGAGAATTTTACCAGCTTTCCATTGATATAAAGAACACGCAAATCCGAGCTCTGATCAAAAGTTATGGCGATCTCAAGATTTAGGACACTAACAGTGAAAATGGATTTTTGAAATTCTTCCCGCGCTCTCGCCACCCGATGACACGTGGCAGGTGCTCGATTCACTTAATAATTCTCTCTATTTTGCTTTTCAAATGGGATTTCCTTTGAAATTTCCTCGTGGCCCTTAAATGGGACACGTGGCACGATCCTATTGTTCGGCTCTGCTCGAAAAATCCCTCTCGACTTTTGACTTTTCTCTTGTGAGGACACGTGGCAGCTTCTCGGTTGGTCGACGGGTCTGCCGGGGATCCGCATCCCGCACGTCCCTTTGTCCCATTTTGCTTTATGCTCTTTGTGCTGATTTTGGGCGAATCGGCTGCCAAGGCGTCCATTTGTCCCAAATGTCCTGGGCTTGCCTTCTGATCGCTTTGTTCCCATTTCACCCTGCTCGGCTGTTCGTGCATTTTTGGCCCGGATGTCCCATTGTGTTTCGATCGACTCAACCTTTTCACTCGGTTCGCCGGTTCGTGCCTTCGCGGCCTAGATGTCCCAATCGCTTTTTGACTGCTTGTGCTCATTTCGGCCGATCCGGCCGGTTCGGGTCTTTTTGTCCCAAACGTCCCGAGCAACACTTAGCCAATTTTTCTTCCTCCTTCGGCCGATCGGCCTTTCGCGCCCGCCCGCGTACTCTTGTCCCGATGTCCCGATTGCTCCTAGGACTAGGACTTAGCTGATTTTCATGATTTTTCCTGGATCAACCTATTTTGCCTTTCTGCAACTTTTGATGCATGTTATCGAAATTTTACCCTGGGGGTGAAATTTTGACAACAATGACATAACAGAGACACTTTTAAGAAAGGCACGTTGTCCATTACGAGTGAGATTGGCGGTAGAATGGAAAGGGAAAGATAGTCTTCATATTGCTTATACCAAAGGTCACATGGGTCAAGGGAAATGGTTCGACCGAGAAGACCTCACAAGGTAAATAAGAGGGTGATTGTAGCCTTTGTATTATGACAAATATTTTAGAGTCAACGGAGAAGCAGTATCCGAGAATTCCAACAGCCACGGTATCCACAAGTTTATTGGTAGAACAAGGGGTGGTTGGAAGTGAGTAATGGTCAAAGGTTGTCAAAAGTATGTCTATGTGTTACTTATACTTTTAAGGATCTCATTACGACACCGGTATATAGCATCAACTTGGTTTATGACCAACCGAGAATCACCAAAGATATTGATTGTCTTAACATCTAAGGCATAGGCATCTTAGAGACCCAATGCAAGTTCTTCATATTCAAAAATATTATTTGTAATATCAAAATCAAGTTTTAAAGACAAAGGAATAGGTTCACCATTAAGAGGAATGAGGATAACCCCAGCCCCACCCCCACACTGACACTTGGAGCCATCGAAGAAGAGTTTCATTTTATAAGTGGGTTCATCTAGGGAAAGTGTAGCTATAGAATCATCTGGGAAGTCAAAGTTAGATGGTTGATTCACAAAAATTGGTGTGTTGGTTAGTTGGTCGGTGATAGCTTGGACCTTGATGGAATTTTGATGAATGAAGTTGAGGTTGAGGTTATCAATAAGCATAAGCCAAACATGCAAACATTAATGTTGATAGGGTTTGGCATACATATAGTGTAATGGGTCAGTATTAGTAATGATGAATGTTTTGTGATTGAGTAGGTAATGACAGAGTTTGGTGGTGACAAAAACTAAGGCTACGTAGAGGTTTTGGTGTGGGTATATCTAGTTTTGTATTCTATAAGGGTACGGATTATGTAATAAACTGCTTGCTCTCGGTGTTGGTCATCATGATGAGAAAGCATGGCACCTAAACAATGGTCAGTGGCAGAAATATATAGGTAAAAGGGCTGGTCATCCTTAGGAGGAATGAGTACCGGTGGTTGAAGGAGGTATTTTTTAAGGCTTTGAAGGATTTATGACATTCATCATCCCATTTGAATGACACATCTTTCTTGATCAGATCATGAAATGGTTGACAATGGTCAGAAAGTTGTGAAATGAAACGCGAATGGATCGCAACTTACCTTATAGGATTTAAAGCTGGTGGAGATTAGTGGGTGGAGGCATTTCCATAATAGCCTTGAATTTAGCAGGATCGACTTCTATCCCACGTAAAGAAATGATGAAACCCAAGAGTTTTCAGGAAATTATTGTAAAGATGTACATCTTTGGTTGAAGACAAACACAATATTTGATGAGACAATCAAAGATGACCTTAAGGACAGGAATATGTTTGGTTCAATGTTTAGATTTTTCTAGAATATCATCTATTTAATGTTCCAATATACGAGACATGATGTCATAGAAGATATAAGTCATGTCTCATTGATATGTGGCACTAGCATTTTTAAGGCCAAAAGGCATGAATCAATAGTAGAAAGTCCCCCAAGGGGCGATGAAGGAAGTCTTGTGTTGATCTTATAGAGCTAGTAATATTTGATTGTAACTCGAGAAACTATCTATGAGTGATATAATTTCATGGCTAGTGGTAAGATCAACCAGTTGGTCGATGTCGTAGGGGGAAATCATCTTTGGGACAAGGCGGAGTTGAGGTCATGGAAGTTTGTGCAAATGTGGAGTCCCCTTATCACCTTTGTGACAGGAATGATGTTTGAAATCCATTGAGGATAATCAATTGGTGGGATGAAGGAAACTAAGAGAAGGTGTTGAAGCTCTTCTTTGACTAGAAGAGCAATACGAGGATGCATTTTCCACAACTTTTGTTTCATGGGTTTGGCATCAGGAATGGTTACAATATTGTGGACCACAATTATTGTGTCAATACCAAGCATATCGGCATAGGACCAGGCAAACACATTGTTGTGGTATCCAAGGAAAGAGGTGAAGGCTTCTTGTTTAGTAGTGTCTAAGGATTGGCTGATTTTTAGAATGTGCAGATCATCCTGAGTGTTAATGTTGATTTTTATGGTCGATTCATTCAACATGGTTTTCATCTCGAAAAAGTAATGACCAATGAATATTAGAATCTTTTGTACCAAGGTAAGTGAGGATGGGATCATCATCCTGACATTGAATGACATTAATAAAATGTGTATCATCATTGATCATGTCAGGATATAGGAATGGGAGAGAAGAGGGAGGCTTTCCATCGCATTGATAGGTCATAGGTCCTAGGGAAATGGTGTTTATGAAAAAAAAGTTAGGAGGAATAGATTTGGGATCTATGGACTCCGTGGGTGAAGATGGTAATGTGGGTGAATGAGGTGGGGAATATTTTCCATTCTAGATGAGGTTGACATGAACCTTCATGGGAGGTGGTGTATAAAAACCAATGCCACTACAGTCATTGTGTTTACAAGAGGTATATGAAATGACAGTATGGCGGCCCTATTCATAAAATCCAAAGCCAAATCCTTTCCATGTGCACCATTGGAGGAAAGTGTGAGAAAATTGGTAGTTAGTGAGGGAGTGTAGGTTAGATGAAAATTGTTTGGTTTGGGATGGAGGTTCAGTTTTATAAGTGGTCATATCAATTCCCCCATACATTATATTAGCGCGAAGGTGGGGAGGTCCATAAGGAAAAATGTCACGATGCGGATGTCATAACTAGGGTGTTGACGAAGGTTCCCATAATCTTGTTGGGTGAGGTAGGTGTTGATATTTTATAGCTTGTATTCCCCTAGAGTGACATGTTGACTTTTAACTTCTAAGGGATTAGTATTTGATATGTGGGTAGTGGGGATAGATGACTCACTAGATGATGGGGAAAAAGGTAAGTCGACGGTAGAGACTGCGGCGCAGCGGGCAAAGAGAGGTAGCAAGGTTAGATGTAGAAGAGGTAGTGGTAGTCTTGGTGGATGGGCTTGTAGGAAAATGTGAATTAGGGAAAGTGACAGATGCTTTGACTTGTACATGCACATCATTAGGCTGGTATAACATGTTACAGGTCTTGAAAGGTGATGGGTCGATAGGGATGGTGTAATTATGTCCCTTGTTTTCAAATTTGAGGTAGCGGTGTAAATTCGAAGGGACACAACCCATGGCATGGATCTAAGGTAGGAAGAGTAAAAATTTATACTAGAACTCTCCTTCCAAGACGTAGAATAGTTTCGGGACAATGTGGGGACCTACATAGACATGGAGGATGACAATATCTAGGGTAGAGGTCATGGCATCATTGAAGGAGCACAAGCATAACCAGGTTACCATGCATGTAATTGGTAGGTATTCACATTTGGTCATATGCATGGGAGGATATGATGTTAATACTAGCACCACCATCAATCATAACGTGTCATATGCATATATTATCGATAAAGATGGAGATGAAAAGAGCGGGGTTGGGGTCATCATACTCTGGAAGAGAGCAATCTCTTCATCTGAAAATCTAAGGGTGGCCACTTGGTGAGTAGGTAGAGGCATAGAGGAAGACGATGACCTAGTGAGAGAGGCTACATGGTGAGGGGTAATGATGGAGGCCATAGGCATGGGGACATTTGGTAAGACCTTAATAGATTGAAGGAACATTTGATGAGACTCGAGAGTTTTTACGAGGTCATATAGGAACATTTTGAGTTGTAGTTGTTTTAGCATTGTGTGATGTGTGACCCCATCGGAAATGGGATATGTAGGACCTCAAATGGTAAATTTTGGTATGGGTAAAGATGGTATGTTCGGTATAATGTTGGTTGATGGGTTAGTTGCCTTTTACTTGCCTTTGTCTCTCTGGGTGTGGGTGGCAATGTTGATCATGTTAAATTGAGGGAGGTGGATGAAGAGGGAATGTCATGGAAGGTATAGTGGCATGAGTGGATAAACCGTAGTGGTGGATATGATCCTTGTGAAATGAGTAGGGCACATTGGCATTTGGGTGGTGGTTTAGCCAGTTCTCTTATACGGATCATGTTGATCTCAATCTTGGGGTGGATCAAAGAGTTAGGGGTGGAGATATTGATCATTGAGTAGGTGATGGGAGAAGATCTGGGAAATTATTGGGGGTGAGATGGGTTCCTCATCAAGAAGTTCTCCTTCATCAAAATTTTATTTGGGAGGAAATAATTAGACAAGAACGGTTTTTAAATCCTTACAATTCTCTACATCGTGTCCTGACACATGATGGTAGGTGTAGATTTTAGTTTCTTCAAACCCTTTTGGTTTGGGTTTGAGCGGTCGTAAGGTCTAAGAGGTGGTAATGTGATGACAGAAGTTTCAAGGAGATTGGTTAAGATTTTAGTGTAGGACCTTGCTAGTGGATCACAATGGGAGGTGAGTGTGGGTTTGGGTGCAGTATGGCTGATTATGGAGGAAGAGGCTTTACAAGAGGGGGAATGGGTTGGTCTACTAGTTTGGTGTGTGGTGTGGTCTTATGTTTTGTAGGAAACTATTTAGGTATGGACATGGTAGAAGAGCTGGCGATGGAAGGTTTGGTTGGTTTAACTACCTTATTAGAGGACAAAGTGGATTTTTAGCTTTAGGTTACCCCTTTTTGGGCAAAGGTGAAAAGGTGTATGCGATGTAGATGGAAAATTAGACGCAGTGGAAGATGACGGGTTACCCATGGGGGTAACCGAGGTATTGTGGAGGTGGGTGGTAGAAGTTGGGTAGAAGGTGAGAGTGGAAGGGAAGAAAGTTTCATGGGTAGTGAAGAAGTTATGAACGGAAGTGGTGGTATGGGTTGTAAGAAGGTTATGGGTGATGGTGGAGGTTGTGTGGGTTGCTTGGGCATATTAGAGGTTTTGATGAGGAGGTGGAGTACCTTGTATTCTTGGTTTAGCGAGTGGAAAGAGATTGCTTGGGCGGGGTCAAGGGGTAAGGTCCTAGGATGGAAGAAAGAGGTGAAGGTGATAATGGTGTGGTGGGTGAGTTTGGAGTATGAGACCTTGTAGGTTGGATCTTCCTTTCGAGGCATGGGAATGATTTTAGCATTGGTTTGGGAAGATGTGGCTAAATCTAATTTAATGGAGTCTCATGAGTAAGGCTAGATGTTGGTATAACCCCTAAGGTAGTGATATGTTTAGGTAAGGGAGCTGATATAGGTGTGGGTAGGTGTTTAGGTATATGTGTGCATTGGCTTGTAGGTAGATGTGTGTGTTTGGATATGGTTGATGACATAGAAGCTGTTGCAATAGTCATGGTTGTGTTTTTTTGGTCACTTGAAACACTTTTGGATAAAGAGTGGAGGTGTTGGTGAGTGACAACTGTATTTGGGTTAAAATAGGAAGTAGAAGATGTCCCCAAAGAAAGGCTCTATCAACATAGTCCAGGCAATCAGCCAAGCATGAAAATGGTACTATCATAAGTGGGGTTGATGTGGATTGAGTAGAAATCCTTGTAAAATGTGTTTGAGAAATAGGGAAATGGCTAGCTTCAGACTCTTTGGGTAAGAGAGATGAAAGCGGACTGGCAGGATCTTAGAGGTTTGATGGAGAGTGGTTATCTAAAGGAAATGGCATTTCTATAGGATCCTCCATGGATAGAGGAGAGGATGGCCTAGATAAGGTTGACTCTCATTGTGATGGTGTAAGTTGTGGACATGTATCTCGTATGAGTAGGATAGGTGTCACTAAAAATTACTCGAAATTTGAGGGGTCAAAGGTGGTGTGCTAATTATAGGCTTTCCACGGGTGAAGGAGAGAATGAAGGGGGTTCCTCTGTGGGTGAAGGATTACATGAAATAGGTTTTGGCGTAGGTAGGGGATCTCGAGCTAATATTTCTTCTATGGAAGGAACATGAGGCAATTGGAAGCAACTGGTATGTCATCAAAAATAGCATGGACCTTGTGGACATTGCTATCATTGTTTGAAATGTCACCATCTTGGTTACAATAAGGGGCATGATTAGGGAATGGATTCTTGAAGATATGTAGGTTTAGCTTAGATGGTGCATTCATGCTATTGAAGACTAGATCTCCATTGTCTAAAATTTCTTGGACGATATTCTTGAAGGTGATGCAGTTATTGTCACTATGACATTTGACATGATGACAGCTATAAAAGTCATGTTCTTTATACCATGTAGGTATGGTGCACTTAGGGTCAAAAACATGGTGTGGTTTTATAGGTGGAAGGGTAATGGCACCAACTTTAATAAGATTTTCCTAAACAAAAGAATAAGGTTCTCCTATCGAAGTGTACTTTTGATGTTCTCGTATGAACTAAAAAGCTTGGATGGGTGAGAGATTAGAAGGAGGTTTGGTTAGGTTTGATTGCCGAGGGGAGCAGCCTTGAAAACTATGGCATTGGCAAATTCTTTGGGTTTTGAATAGTTATTTTGGGGTATCAAAGATGAAGAAGCATCATTTGATTTGAATGTAATGTTCTTGTTACAAAGTTGAATATTCTTCTCTTCGATAGCACAAATTTCAAATTTTCATGCCATGGTGAATTCCTTGTCAAAAGTGTGAAATATCTACACCTACAAGGTTGGTGAGATGTGTTTAGCACAATCTGAGTAAAAAAATTCTATGAGTTCAATTTGAGGTAAATGAAATGTGAGATGGTTAATTAGGCTATGCCGAAGTGAGTGAAAAAGTCGGTGATAGAGTCATCATCATAATATGATGTGGAATAAAGATCAGTCATGGTGACCTTCTTAACATCTTGTTGATCGAGAATTGGTCTAAGAAGGCTTGGGCTACCTAATTAAACGAGTAGATGGAGTGCCTTGGTAGCCCACTATACTAGTCCAATCTAGGTCCTGTAAAGAACATTGAGAAGGTCTGTAGGAGTGAAGATTCATCATGGGTGATCGTGTAACACCCATGTTTGAAAGAACGTAAATGTTTTTTTGGGTCTTCTTTACTATTAAACTAGTTGAATTTTGGCATTTCCCAATGTAATTGGTATGGGTGAATATGGATGGATGGGTGAATGGTCTCATTATAGATTTTATTGTAGGTGAGAGAATTGTGTGAGATGGAAACTAATGCCTCTAGCATCTGCATCCTTACCATCATTAATTTGACGAGGTCATTGGTAGGTTGTGATGAAGGGTCTCCTCCTATGGTGTAGGAGGGCTGGTATGGAACATGTCTGTGGGTGTCATTCTAGTGTATGGTGATGTTGAATAGGGAGGTTGAGAATAGGGGACTAACATAGAGGGAATATATCTAGAATGGGTGATGAGACGATATCATAGGTTGTTGATAGTAGGTGTATGTAGGTGGGACGGTCGTAGTGACTCTAGTAGTGATTGGGGGTAGAGATTGTGGGATGGAGAGGATGAGATTCTAAAATGGGGTAGGGGTCACCGACACCACGGGTGGTTGTGTTACAATTTGTATCTATGAGATAATGGGTGTGGATGAGGTTATGGTCTGGTGGTTGAAGAGGGGACAATAGATACTATGAGTGCAACTGATATTGCAGATGCAACAATAATAGTGGGTATGGGGCCTAGTTGTGAAAATATTGGGGGTAAAATAGGTGAAGGTAACGTTGCATTATTAGGGGCTGATACATAAGTGGTAATAAGAGTAGGAGAGATGGATACAGACATGCCATATATCAACTGACCCGAGGAGTCTCGGGTGGAAGAATGGGAAAGGTAGAACTGTAAGGCCACAGGATTCCGATCAAAGACTCGTGCAAATTCCTTGTTGTTTGCAGCAATTGTTGTAGGTAGGATTAGATCCATGGATAACATGATAGAGGGTGGTAAAGGAATAGGCGGAGGTTTTTGACAACTTGTGTGGAATATAAGAGTGTTATCTTGATTGCGAGTCAATACCATGTGAATTGATGTATAATAGGTGATGTTGTATCCTGCAGATGACACAGAAATTAGTGGGAATGAAGAAAATAGGTGTTTATAGGTGGATTTGGGCAATGTATCGGTTGATATTTAGCATAGGGTAACCAACAACTATTAAGGATGACTGATACCGATTCGGGGTAACCAACGTCGGTTCTTATGAGACATAAACAATTTTACCAAATGAAGCAAAGACTGGTGACGGTCAGATGAACAATTTGTCGATGAATGTTTATCAAAGCATAAATATTATAGAGACTCAAAGGAATTTTGACAGCAAAGAAAATTAAATAAATGTTCTTTGGGAAATTTTACCCAAAATAATAGAAGACCAATTCTAGTCGGGGGTGGACCAATGTCGATTCTTGTCAAAATTGGAAAAATGTGGAAAAATGGATTGTTGTAAATTTGAGTCAAATAAATACTCAACCATGAGGTCTAGAGATGATGCAACAAGTTCTTGTTAGAGTAGATATTTACCTTAGCTCATGTTCACCTAGGTACTTTATTTACCTTTATTATATTTATCCTCACCCACTTATGTGTGTGGATATTTCTTTTATCTTATTTATATATTAGGAGATATTATCTAGTTGTTAGGTATAGTTCTTTCCTTGATCTATGGTATTGAATAGATCCTTGATGTCTAGTTCTCTCCTAAATCTATGGTCTTGACTAGTTATTTGATGACTAGTTATTTCCTTGATTTATGGCTTGATCTACGACCTTGACTAGTTCTTAGATTGTTATTCTTTGCCTATATAAGCAAGGCCCATTCTCAATGTATTGCATTGAGTTCTATAATAATATATGGTATTGTTTCTCATTTGTTTGCAAAGCTTTTATGTAAAGTTATTCTGGTGAATTACTTTCATCTTATTGATCGTGGTGTTTGATTAGCATCTATGTTCTTGGCTTAGTATGATCTGGTTATTGTTCCTTTCGGTTATGACACACTCGTAAGAAGTCAAAATACTCCAACTATGATTGTGAAGTGTGCAAGGAAAAATAATGAGAAAAGTGGAGAAATGTATCCTCACACCTCAAAATGCATGTCAATCAAATGTTAAAAACACGTACCTAACAAGTTATTTTTAATGTGTTGATCTTATGCTATTTAGAATACTTGACTCATGAATTTAGAGTATAGTTTTTGGTGAGGAATGCTTCCTACAAAGAAGGATACCTACAAGGAGAGATTTCAAGCTATGTTATGGAGGTGGCGAGACCATCCTCTCGAGATAATGACTCGGCGAAGTAACGAGATGGGGAGTATCGGCCAATCCTCTAATCGTGTGATCACCGATGAGACATTCCTAGGTAATATGTTGTTAAAGAAAGATGTGTATATTTCAATTTTGGGTAGTTTAGTAAGAAATGAGATAGAGAGAATGCACTTTCTACAATTATTTGTGTCAACCATCAACCTGGGAATGACTTCCAACATATAGGTTGCCCTCATTTTAATGTGAGATAGATGCAACAAATCGAATGTAATGCAACCAATTTTAATGCCAAATCGAAAATATTACATTCGATGAAGAAAATAATGAATAGGAGAGGGTATGTTCTTTCACTAAATGCGAAAGCAAGAAAGAAGAATGATTATTTTTAAATGTACCAAGATAAATGTTTCTTTTAGAGAAATTAGAAAGAAGAGAGGATTACCGGGAAGAAGATTAATGTGTAAGCCTTTTAAAGGAAATAAACACAAAAATTTTGTCTAGGAATGAAGAAAATGCAATAGAACTCATGATGGGTCCCATTGGGTGTGCCAAAATGTTTCACTGATTTCTTTTCTTTATTGAAACAAAACAAATGAGGGTAAGCGCTGAGGAGGAATACCTGTTATTGTTAGTCGGCTGATGGTTTTGCACCCATTATGAGTTCTTGATACAATGTTGATTGTGAGAGCTTCATTTTGGTAGGGAGGAACTACCTAAAATAGAAAAAAAGACCACAAAAGAAGAGTCAAATAATATATGATAGGGGACTTCCTAGCATGTGCTTTGGATCCAAGAAGTGTGATACTCCTAGATGGTTTTCAATCCACTATTTAAAATAAATTAATGTAAGAAATAAGAAAAGTTCTAATGTATTTGATATGATTTATGTATCTCATTCAAGCATAATAATAAAATCGAATATAACAGAAGCTAGGTTACGATCAAATCTGAATTGTAGATAGGTTATAGGTTCTGGAACTATTTAGGGTCGGGTTTTGGGTTGTTTAGGTCACTTGGTAGTAGGTTATGTGGTTATATTATTGGAAAAAGCTATGAAACATAGAGACCAATGTTGGTCAGGTATAACCGATGAGGGTTTAGGGGAGACCAATGATGGTCATGGGTAATCGGTGTTGGTATAGTCAAGTGACAGTAATTCAATAAAACCTTATTGTAGAGTTTGGGTGAGGTTAGATAGAGCTAAAGAAGGGGATGACGAGGTCTATGGGAATGTTGAGAGCACTCAGAGGGTGGAAGGGCCAAGATAGGTGATCTGATAAAGGGGTGGGTGAGGTTTTTGAGTTTTTCAGAAAGTAGACTATGGAGGAATGGGAATATTAATGGAAGAATGATAACAAAAATGATAAAAACTCTATGGGAAGAATAAAAATGGAAATGATTAGTGATAAAAAACTTACCAATGTTACAGATCCAATGGTTGGGTGGTGATGATAATAATTATGTGGGATGGAGCTTCGTGCATAGTGATGCTCCCGGAATGTCACCGTGAGTGTATTGCTTCTAGATTTTTCATGATGTTCGCTATAGATGTATGGGTGCATGAAAAGACTGCTGTTCCTTGCATGCAACTCTCTTCTTGTCTCCTTAATAGCAAAATGTTCTAACCCAAAAAAAAATGTTCCTAAGGTGAATAAATGGTAACCGACGGCAGTGTGTTGACTAACGCGCTTAAGGCGAGATTCCCTAGGTTTACTAAAAATGGCGAGATCTTTTTGATTTCTTGGGCTTGGTTGGTTTATTCCGTGGATCAAAATAGAAGCTTGCCTTTTAATGAGTGGGAGGGTGGTTAGAGAGATAGTATGCATTTATTTTTAGGGTTAAACTAAGTCTTAGATCATTAAGGTAAGTGGGACTAAATATTAGTTAGTTTTGTAAACATGCCAGAATAGGTCTAGGCCGAGGTGGCTAGGTGAGGTGGAGGGGTGAGGTGGAAATTAGCTTAATTAAAATAAATAAGTAATGAATATTGTGAGGATGGGTATTAATTTAATTAAGTTAATTAAATTAATATTAATGTGGGGTGGAAGGGGCCATGATTAGTTGAATATGTTTGTGTTGGTTATTTGACAGGGGACCAAGGGGAGTGTGACCCAATTTTGGTGTCTACACTTTGACAAGGCCACCCACTCGGTGAAAGAGGATGATGGGAGTATTTTTTATCAAGTTAGATGATAATTTCTTCAAGGATATTTTTAAACTCCCTGATGTCGAGGAATATACCATGATTTATCCCGAGTCCTCACTTGAGCACTAGGTTGTGGAGAACGAAATTTGTACCAAGCTCATTAGCAAGAGTTGGTTAAAACTAAAGGCATGGCGCAAAAGAATCCTAAGACACTTCCACTTTTAGACTTCATTAAATAATTCAATGATATAATTACACTATTGAGTAAGGTTTCGGACTCCCTACAGCTAAAGAGTTTCATCTTGGATGTTTTTGTACATATCCATAGTTAAGAAAAACAAGGAGTTTATTTGGTGGGGTGAGCATATCAATAATTCAATATGTTTCCAATTAGGATACGTGATGACCTCAAATAACTTATTTATGACCTCCTATCTAGTTTATGTGGTGGCTATAAGCAATACGATAATATCTTAGGTTAAATCCAAAGGGAATCGAAGCTTTGTTCAAATATACAAATATTACCCACAACTCACTATGGAAGAGGGTTCTAAACACTTTAGGAGAGTGAACATCACCTTATTTATTGTTCTATTTTATTGTGTTGATAAATATTTGTACAATCATATAATTTCAGATGAATCTTGATGAGAAGTGTGGGAATGGGGAGGAATTTATCTTTAGTTTCCAACATTCACCTATATCAGAGTGTCAGGATTCATAGGAGCTCCAAGTAAGTTTTCGATATGTCCTATTGATAAGTGGGTGTTGTTAGATCTAGTTCGCCAATTACTTGACTATCACAAAATCCAACATAATCGACATAAGGTGGGAGTCCAGTTTCCCATTACTATAGGGAGATATTCATGTGTGAATATTCATAAGGCCAAAAATGTAGAAGGAGAAATTTCTCAAGTCACTCTAAAAACTTTTCATCCAAGGACTAACTTTGATTATTGGGACAAGTTTGGTAGAATGGGGCTAGCTAGTGTGCATATTCCATAACTTGAGGACATTTGGATTCATTGTCGGGATAAAATCATTATGAGGTAAAGATAATTTGAGAGGTTGAATTTGAGTGAAGTTGCTCACTTTGCATTGTAGATGTACCAAAGGGTTTAAAGGATGATGAGAAGGTATTGGATCCTACTTATCAAAGAGATAATGTTTCCAACCAACCATTTCCTTGGATAAATTGGTACAATCAAGAGTGCAACAACACCAAATATAGGGTGGGCCCCATTTTAAGGAGAACCTATGAATATCTGGAAACTTTTGGAATCACACCTAAGGTGTTAGATCAACCTGCAAAATCAGTACATGCTTAGTCAATGACAAGTCAACCTACTCCTTCCAAAGGTAAAAGGTCAACCTTCATGCCCATTACAAATAAAAGAAAAATTTATTTCATTCTAAAGGGCTCAAGGTATTTTTGGAGGATCCCACTTTCTAAAACCACATCATTTATCAAGTGATAGATTTGAGTGTCTCGTCGGTTCTATCTCGGTATCAAAACCTTCTCTTTATTATTCTTGTCCATCTTCACCACCTTCAAATCCACTTTCTCCCACATCTTACACCCTTCCTCCATCCATTTCTTCCATTCCCATTTCTTCCATCACATATCCCTCCATGGCTCAAGTGTTTTCCTCTCTTTCTATAATGTGAGTAGGAGAAAAAGTAGGATCTCCATTTCCACTCCATTTCCTCAACATTTCCCTCTTATTTCTACTTAGATTTCATCTATTCTTGAGGTTGTTTTGTCTACTACACCCTCTATTTCCACTACGTCCCTATCACCTTCCATGACTACCACCAGTGTCATTATATTGTCAAGTGTTCAAATCTCTACTATAACTATTCCTTTGATGTCTTATACATCATCTTCTGCTATACTTGAATTGCTACATTGTCAAGTTCCAAAGAAGAAGAAGAAGAAGGTTCTTATTGTTAATGTGGTTGATTTGAGTGCCTTAGATCTCACCCCCAAGAGGCAAGCTAAAATACCCGAATCATATCCAACCTATCACCTAACCAAGATGGGGAAAGGTTTTTGAATTAGCTACTCTTATCATGGATAAAACAAAGGAAATAATTACGACAAAAACTACCAAATTTCTAGGTTTTCTCTTGGGAGAGCTACTCATGAAGGTGTAAAACAAGATGTACAGGTGGCTCTAGGGAATTTTTTGGAGAAGTATGATAAGGATAAGGAAACTAAGGATGATTTGAAAGAAAAATTTTAACAACTCGATGCTTTTCTCACTAAAATTACATAGCTAGTGCAAGCTACGACCGCTATTTCCATTTCTTCAAGTTTTGATGATACATCCTTCCATATAGTGGAGAAAATTGGTCAAAAGGGAAGAGCGGTTGGAACATGGATGGAATGTTTGATTCAATAATCTGATCCATTGATCAAGAGTGTTGTAGATTTGTATGACAAATTATATGAGGACAAGGTTGTAGTTATGAAGTTGAATTGACTCCTTCTCAAGATAACAACAACCTGGATCTTCCCCGGAGAGTTGGAAAGAGATGCAAAGTATCAATTTTTATTTACTCCTAAATGAAGGAGTGATTGACAATGTTTTAAAACCATTCAAATTTTAAAAGGAAATGGAATTTTGGGGTTAGGTGTTATGAGGTTTAATTACAAAACTTGATGAAAAATAGGTTGAGGTAATTGATGCATTGAATAATATAATGGAGGAATTTGACAATATTCACAACAAATTCATAAATCAAATTGTTAATGTTCTCCCCACAATCAAATTATTACAAATTTTACGGGTTTGGCAAATGAGGATGAAGTTGTCATGAAATATTTTGGTATTGATTCTATCTACAAATTGGTTTCTTACCAAAATTTTGTGAGCCAATTGAAATACGTCATCAAAATACTTGGGAAATTGTCTTCTCAGATTGCTAAAGAGAATGATTGTGTATAGGTAATCGGTCGATATGCTTCCCGGATGGAAGAAGAGGATATCCAAGGGATCATCAAATGTTTTATTGATTACAAGGACAAGTTATTCGTATGGGAGAAGAATGAAGAAGAACCAACAAAAGAAAAGGATACTGTCAGTCCTAGCTAGGCTTGGCAGCCATTTATGGACAACATACAAGCTCCGCATCAATAAAATTTATAGGGTTGACTTGGTCAAACTTATGTAACTTATTTTTCTATTTTTATGGGAGGTTGTTCCTAAGACATTAATGCACTCTATTTTTAGTATTTAGTTAGTTAGGGGTGGAGCTATAATCGCTCAACCTCCTTAGTCTATAAATAGTTAGGTGCATTATGGATTAAAAACTTTTGGATCTTTTGTGAAAGTACTCTCTAGTTTTGGGAGAGTTCAAGAACAATCTTTGAGCCTTTTAATTATATTCAGAATAATATTTTTCCATCAAGTATCTGGTATATTGTGTACTTCATTGATTTATCTAGCACTTGTGAATGTTAATTCCTTGGGTATGATGGATTAATTTGCCTTTAAATCAGATATCATTTTCAATTTATGTGGAATGTCGTATATAATATTCATATTTCAGTTGTGGAAAGTACTACTTCCTTTCGATTATTTGAGTTTTATATTTAGTTATATTAGTGCTTGAAAATATTTTATGAGATGTGCATGCCATATGTTGTTTTGTAATAGTGATTGTGCAAACAAAGTGGATCTTTTTGTTCAATTTATTCTTGGTGCATCACCATTTTATTTTTGTTTGCTAAAAATTAATATTCTTTATCTCAAGAATTGTTTTTATTTCAAGTGTTATAGCCTTGAAAAATTTTCCTAAATCAAGTGCACCTAGTTTTAAAGGAATTCATATTTCTCCAAAGGTTTATTCCAAGGAAGCAAGGTCCCACACCTTGGGGATGTTCCAATGTTGCATGGGATCACTTAGAGATTTAACGGGTGCATGATCCGCGTGACAACAGCTTAGTTTCTTTCAATTGTTCCCTCTTTGGTTTTGTGCTTTTCTTATTGTTTTTGCTCTTTTTTATTTTTATGTTAAGATCTCAAGGAGATGACCAATAATATTGTTTAAATTGATATTATTACCTTGGTTGATGTGTATAAATTATTAGCTCTAATATTTTTTATTTTTCCTCTCTTAGTTTATGTGTAATACTTGATTGGTGTGAAGGGAGTTAAACCTCTTTAGAGGTTGCAAGAATTGTTCCTTTAGTTAATAACAAATAATAAAGTTGAGGGTATTTAAAACATTCATTTCTTGAATAAGATGATTGGTAGTTGATTTTTGGAGGTGGAAGTTAATTGAAAGAAATATGGGGTTGAAATTAAATTGTATCTGATTTTTCTTGAAGAAATTATTTTATTCTCATATTCATGACTATTTTTGACCTTTTTTGGACCGAGATAGCAGGTAGCTATTAGAAATTTAGGATTATGAGCATAACATGATTTTGCTTCATCTCTTTAGCAATGAAGTGTTATTTTGATTTACCTGTTATTTAATATTGAACTCTAAGTAAGTTTACTCTATTGATTTTATTCTTATGATATGATATTAGGAAATAGGTTATTATTTGATCATAGTGGTAGTAAATTTCATTACACATGTTCAAATAGTTTTAAAAATGTAGTTACTGTGTATATCCAATATTTTGAGATATAGCTTCATTTGAATTATCATTCTATGTAAACAATGATATATAAACATAATTAATGAATTACAAAGTTTGTAATTTATTAGTTAAGTAAATATTAACATACTCATTTATTTATATTAAACACAACAAGATTATGAGTTAAGATAACTCATGTTAGTTCATAGAACTGACCATGTATACATTTCTCTCTCCTATAGTGTACGTGATGATTGATATTGTGAAGTGAATAACTAGATTGTATACACATGATTTCTCATTTATATTGTTTAAAAATCCATTCAGGATTATTGTATTTAATTGTAATGTGAAAGTATTATTTTCTCAGGTTGATTAAAGGCATTTTCCTATTTTACTATTCTGAATAATTACATGTCATCATTTTGGAAGATAAGGATCTATCTTTATTAAATTAAATATAATTACTTGTTATTTCATATCACATTTAATGAGTTATAAAGGTGTATTAAATTTTTTTACAACACAATATGAATTAAACTAATTAAATTTAATGATGTTATTCTATGAAACTATATTTGGATTATTGATTCATCAAGTATGAATGAATATGATGAATTATAAACATAGTTTGATATAGAAATAAGTAAAATGAAAACTACACTTATATCCTTTTGTATTTTATTCAAAATGAAATGTTTTAGTGTTTATTTTACAACAGTGTATAAATATAAGTTAATGATATTTATTAAGTAATCATAACTAATTTTATGGTTCCATTTGGAAGAAAAAATGTGTCATTGGAAAATAAAGTATGTTATGATAAAACAATTCAACATAAAATATGTTATATTAATAATATACCTTATTAAATAATGGTTCTATTTATATTGAATGATGGCCAAATAAGATTAATTGAACCTTTCATAATGAATGATAAACTTATGTGAATGAGACCAATTTAAACTATGGAGTGATTGAATAGTTTAAATACAATATTTGGTTAAATGAATCTATTTTGAATGACAAAGCTATGGTGTGATATCATGAAATATAGTAACATGACTAGTTACTATGGTCCCATATGGACAAAAAGATAACTTGATATGATACATACTATCCTATTGTAAATATATACCTAGTTCTAACTCAAATAGATAATGATAGTGTAAATGAAGTGTGGGTGTTATGACCCACCGCTCCATTCGATAAGACCATACATGTACCATCTTAGGATGGCTATGGGAAGGGTAGTGTGTACTTAATGATGAAAATCATTATATGGTCATTATCTTTATCATAGGGATCCTAATATGGTATTGATAACACCCTCTCAAATATAATGGTGAGTCTTAGTTACTACTTATTCAAAATAGAAACTAAATTTCTTGAAGGAATGAAATGAGACCGAGATAACTATGTATAGATGGTTGTGTGGTGATGGAGACAAGTTTCACTACTTATGTGTGTCCATGATGTAGAAACCTAAAATTGGTTACTCAATTTAGTGTCCCTCACATTCGTTTACCTTCTCGGGTAACCTAGGGCACGTTTACATCACCACTACCCCCTTGGGGTAATAGTCAATTTGTGATTTAAACACCTATCCTAAGTTTAATTCACCCCATTATGTTTTACCCATAATTAATTAAATATTAACTATTTAATTACACCTTTTTACATGTATCCCAACCACTTATCTACCCCATATCTATTTTATCCACATATCCCCCCTATTTCTCCTCCTCCCAAACCGAGCAGTGGGATATTTCCCATACTTGAGGTGAAAGGATCACTCTCATCTTCCCAGAAATCACTCCTTTTGGCCATTTCGGGAGTCTGTTCCCTGATCGGCACCGACCGGTACTCGGTTGACGCCAATTTTTCAGAACGGCACCGATTTCATCTCGGTCGGCACCGATTACAAATAGGGGCTCAGAACTTGGTTCTGGTTAGACACAGATTGTGAGTTAGACAGAGAGAGTGAGAGAGTTTTGAGCATCTAGTCTGAACATCATCTATCAAGTGAGAGAAAATCCTATCCAAATCAATCCCTGAGAGGAGCACCGTTACTCTGCCCTTACCACATTGATATCGCGAATCTCTATTTATTTTCTCGGTGACTATGTTCTTGCATCCAGCATAGGTGGAGCCTTTCCAGTATCTCTACGACTTATATAGATCCAAAGAACGTTGACAATCTTGCGTTCGTTTTCCGTTTCCCAAGTTTTCTTGCGGTGTGTCTCGATCGACGCGCGATCTAAACAAGTCGACGCTTGGATATATATCGATCGACACCGATCTCGAACCATTGACGCCAATTTTACATAATCGATGTCGATCATCCTGTAGACAGGTAAAAGAACTCAGGTAACACAAATCCAACATTGTTTTCACAGTTTCCTATTTTATGTTGTTTTCTCTATTGTTTAGATTCTATTTATTACTTTGATAAGAAAATCTAGTCCTTTACGTACATATTTTATCATGTATGCTTCTTTACTTAATTGAAAACGTGGACTGACATCCGCCGAGGGAGCTTATCGCTTCCTGGACCCACTTCTCGGGCAGTCCACCTAAATATCTTTTAACGTGGTCTTTTTCTTTAAGCATCGGTGTCTCATAGGTTTCTTGGATCTACTGTGCAGGATCACTCGTGTGCGCCCGTCTTATCTACACCAGCTTCCTTATCTGTCTACATCTTCAGATATTATCCATCAGGTATCGATTTTATTTGAGTTTTCAAGGTTTTTGTGTTTAGTTTGGTGCATTAACTTGGACAGTAACAAGCGCGAAATTCTTGATCAACACATGAAACTAAGCTTACATTTTTCACTTGAAAACTGAAATCAAAACACCAAATTAAACATAGAATACATAATAATAATACTTCATTAATCAACTAGAGAAGTCATAAAATCATATAGGTATAAGTGATCCTATAAACAAGGATCTTATCTAAACTACTTACCCCATAATTCTCTCCACAAACTCCTATATACGTGAGTTGTTAAAACAACTCACAATAATAGTATTCACCTAATATTATTTTCTACCCATATTTGTTTCCCAATAATGTGAGCACTATATAATTTTCCTAACATTCCCCCTTAGTATGAACATAGGGAAAACCTACCTCTGTACTTACACTTGCTTTCATGATTAGGTGATTTTTACTACAGGATGATCAAAAATTCATCGTATCGTTTTCAAACAGCTTAACCACTAACAAAAATAGTGGTTTTCAATTGGATTACCACAAACCAAAAATTATAGTTTTCAATTGGTTTACCTATAACCACATCATGATGTACCAAGTACTATTATCATCCCTCATCACATTTCACTGTAGGGAATAACATAGGAAATTATGTTGAGTTATGTTACTCATGAACACATAGAAAATAATGACATAATGGAAATGGAACATTGAAATCATGTCCCCCCCTCAACGTGAAATTTACACTTATTCAAACAGGAACACTGAAACTGGAACTTTGAAAAACACAATGGAAAGTACACTACAAAAATTACAAACATACATGTCACCAAACATTCATGCGTCCCCATTATTGGCAACTAGAGAGAGGTTGTTGACTAACCTCAAACCTCCATTTTCCTACATCCTCAATGTGACATTGTTAACTCAGCTTGATCTGAATTTGAGGCTTTTTATATATTCCCATGTTGTCAAGCGTCGATGTTTTTGTGGTCAAGATTATTCGGTTTTAGTATCTCCTTCATATCCTACTTCAAGATTTTTGTGAATTATTTTTTCCTGTTACTTTACATACTGGATGTCATGTTCCAAAGATAATGCATCCTTAAGGCAATTATTTTCTCTTCCACCGACCATGTCGACTAGTTCTCAAATAGTCTTGCCCATTCCCAATGCCATAGTTACCTTGACTATTCCATAACCTACTTCGAGAAGTCCACTTCCCTAGCTATAATGGGTGCATCTCCACACCCACGATTGTTAATTCATCTATGTTGTCCATTACATCCTGTGGTCAGTCTTTATGAGTCAACCTCCTTCAACGAGTTAGTTGGTTCCTGTTTCTCATCCTCCAGTTGGTTTTTCTTCCAATGTTCCAGCAACAGTGACCTTCACCCATCCTCTAGTGTCAGCACCCTTAATAACTAATCCGGTAGTAAAAATCCTCTTTCAGACCTTATTCCCCACCATGTCCAATCAAATCAACACCCATGGTCCTCAATCCATTCTGATTCAGTCAACAAGCATAGGAGTCCACCAATCACAGGCTCCATCTGTCATCCAACCTTCTTTTTCTCAACCACTCATCATCTCACAGCCTGTCTATACACAGGCTCCTTCACAACAAATACCACACCAGGCATCACCTAGAATGCCTGGTTACTCCTCTTATCATCCTATCAATCAATAGATGAATCCCCCATTGACACCTCAACAACATCCACCATTTGCTTCTTATGTAGGACATGCCAACATGCATCCTCCTCAATCTGATATGGTCCAAATTATTTTCAAGAAAATGCAGACTTAGAAGCCTCCACCAGAGGGGCTCGTAATTCATATTCTTTTGAAGAAGTGTGTAATGAACCCATTCACCCATCAGTGGCTTTTAAGCGTTATCCTCCCCAATGGGAACTTCCTAAATTTTCAAAATTTCATAGTCGAGAGGACCCTCAATAGCATCTGCGAGCATTCAAGCATGCTTGCTATCTTATAGTCCAGGATCAAGAGCTTATGCTCCATACTTTCCCTATGTCTCTCGCAGGACCTACTTTAGACTGGTATAATAACATTCCCCAACATTCCTTGTTTTCTTTCTCTCAATTGGCCCAGATGTTTGTTGAAAAATTTTCAATAAATATAGTGCATAAGATCTCGATTACAGATCTTTATAACATTCATCAATTCGATGATGAGTCTATTGCAGACTTTGTCACTCGTTGGAGAGGGATAATAAACCAATTGTCTTTCTCCCTTCCTCAATCCCAACAGATCGAGTTGTTTACTTGATCTTGTGCTAATCATATTTCTTCCACTTTAAGGATCCAGACCTTCCATACATTTGAAGAAGCCTTTACGATGGCATGCAAACTTGAGTCTTGTGCCATTGAACAAGGGAAGTTAAAACTTCGCTCTAAATATAAACCAGATTTCTCTCGGTTTACCAAATCAAACCCTTCCACTTCTAAAGATAAGAATCAGGGATCCACCAACACTATCATATTAAAAACATCATGAATCAATAACACTTCTAATCAAACACCATGGAGAGACTCCTCATCCTCTCTAAAAGGATCCTCGTCATCCCGATATTTCACTTCATTGGGGGAATCATATGCTTCTATCCTGGAAAAAATGTTGGAAGTTCACATGATTGAACTTCCTCCCATTAGGAATATTGATGAAAGCCAAGAATGCCCATTCTGGTATAGGGAAAATGACTTCTGTCATTATCATAGAACCAAAGGTCATGACATTGAACGATGTCAGACCTTCAAAAATCTTGTCCGAGAATTCATTAATAAAGGTGAACTCATTCGGATAACCCAAATGCTCCCCCAAATCAAGTGCTTGATGTTTTTAAGCAACCTTTTCCTAATCATTCCCCGAACCATGATGCTTCAGAGTCTCAAAAACCAAACACTCATACTATCAGCGTCATTTCTACTAAAGAATCTTCTTCTAAACCTAAGCCATATGCAAACACATCGACTGAATTGGGACCTTCTTCCACTTCGCTAATCGTTGGGATTCCACCGTCTTCAGATAGCTCATCTTTGAATATGCCTACATTTTTAAATACGGATTCACCTCTCTCTGCTTCTTTGTCTGATCTTCTGTCCATACCCAAGACAGTATCATCCTCATCTGTATCATTGTCAGATATTCTTTCAATGCTTGAGGCAATTACATCCCTTCGAGTTTCCACCGCAAATACATCTACTTCTGCTTTCTCCCATTTTTTTTGCAACTATGCCATTGGTTAACGTACCTATAGTTGTACCAACTTTGAAGTGTCTTCAATTTTGACTCTTCCCATTTCCTTTCCTACAAGAGCCCCACCCACAATTACTATACTGTAGTAGTTCCCTCAAGAAACTCGCTTCTTCATCACTCACTTCTTCCATCACCGATGCTACTTTGCCTATTAAGGGAAAATATAAAGAAGTAGCACCGACACCTATATGCTCGGTTCCTAAACTTAGACCGAGAAAACTAAAATCAAATGTTGTGTCATCGCACCTCCCCATTTTCTTCCCCAAAATGTTACAACCACCTTATGCGGTTGAGGTTGTCACCATCCCCGAAAAAGGAAAGACAATATTTCTAACCATCAAAACTCTTGGTGCTTTCCTACAAAAATATCTCTCTACGCCTCGTAAAAGATTTGGTTTGTCCACTGAGAAGGCGTCTTCCTCTGCAAACTTATCAAAACCATCATCTTCTTCTACAACACATTCTTCACCAGCACCTCGAAAAGTGGACTTACCTACTAGAAAGACGTCACCTCTTTTATCAGAATCATCATCTTCGTTACCAAAAACCAGGGCACCCTCTGTTCCTCCAACCAAACCTACTTTGGGAGCTCCTCCCTCATCTAAATCGACATTATCTAAATCATCATTAGTTTCGACCAAGCAGCCTCCCTTATCTCTGAAGACCACAACACTTGTCACATCTCCATCATCCTCAAAATCTATTTTAGGGGCTCCTCCTCCATCGAAATCAATCATGTCTCACTTACTTCCATCTCAAGTGCCCAAAGTTGCTCCTCCAGATGTCAAAAAAATAAGACGATCCCTAAAGAGACTGTTAAACAAGACATGCAAGTTCTTTTACCTCGGCAGTCTGTTATGGTGAAAGAGGTGCCTTCATCATCTCTATCCTCATCTTTGTCTACTAGATTCTATACTGAAATCCTCCACCAGCTTATCCAATCTTCATCCATATCTCTTCCTCTGATTAAACCCTATAACCCTAAAGGAGTGAAACCTTCCTGGTTTAACTCTTATTTGATTTCTACTTACCACCATACTCCGGGTCATGACACCGAGGGATGTAAAGCTCTCCAATCTATCATTAACAACCTCTTGGAAGAAAGTGATCTTTTACTGGAAGAGGAGTAGGTATCTCCTATCATCTTAGCTCCATCTGAGCCTCAACAGTCTATTCAGATCTCTACTTCTAGTGATTCCACTCCAGATGATCTTCCACCTTCTCAAATCGACACAATTCATATCGCCACTAGAACCCAACAGTATGATAATCCATCATCATCCACAACATCTCAGCCATGGGTTGTCATTTCTGCAGCCCCCTAGGAGCTCTTCCTTCCTCATCGCCTCAAGACCTCGGGTCTCTATTAGTGCTATACCTCGGGCTCAAATTCCCGTGTCGACTTGACAAGAGTGTTATGAAACAACTCACCTGTGCTCCACCAAAATGTCTCTTTTTGACCTCATTCAATCTTCTCCGCAACATCACCAGCTCTAATTGATAATTTGTGTCACATTGCTGTGAATTTAGATGAACCCTAGCCTTTCGAGATGGTTGTTGGATTGAATAGACCATCAACCACAATTTCTTTTGAAGATTCAGAAATTCCTTCCCTTTCTTCCGAGGATTTGGAGGCTCCCCTCTTTATCACGGTCCAAATCAACAACACTACACTAAAACGCACTATGATTGATAGTGGTGCTGCACTCAATGTCATCTCCTCACACACATTCAAGCAACTTAAGTTACCAAGAACGTAGTGTCACCCCCGCCTTTCACTCTTCGATCATTTAACGATCAGCTAGCAGTTACTTTAGGAACTGTGGTCCTGCCCATTCGAGTAGGTAAGAAGCTGCTTCACGAACTCTTTTACATTGTTGAAGGGAAATTCCACTACAATATGATCCTCAAACACTCTTGGATTCATGTAATGCATTGTGTCCCATCCACCCTCCATCGATGCTTAAAATATCAATATGAGGGCAAAATCTATACTCACCCAGGAGATCCTTTCCCTTCCACACAATGCGACATGACCACAGGGTCTGCCCTCTAAAGGAGAATGCTTGTTCTCCTGACAAGGCCTCATCCTCTTCCATACCTGCAACTAAACTACCGGACTTACAAAATCTAGAAGAGACATTGCAGCGTTTCTCACTAGGAGAGCTTCCTCTCCTTTCTTTTGATGCCCATCTCAAACCTAACGAGTATGGTAGACCAGACAAACAACCTGAATATCAGCCAGGTCTTGGTAGCATCATCACCATTGGTCTACCCAATCAATAGACTAATTTCATTTATGGTGGTCTTGATACACCTCACTATCGCCTGGATTCTCCTCCTAGGGCCAAGCCCTATTCAGCAGGATTCGATTGTCTACAGAATCCCACGTTTGCAAAAACTTATTTATATCGATGCGCGTGGAAGGGATTTGGCTTGGGAAAATATGAACAAGGTGTGCATGACCTCACATCCATTCCAACTCTCAAGCCACATCAAAAATTTGGTTTAGGATTTAAACCTCTTTCAAAAGCCACCATCACTATTCTCGATGAGCCTCTTCCTATTGAGGAACCATCTTCTCCCGCTAGGTCAGAAGCATCACTTGATGTGGATGACGCCATTTCCATCCCGTCTAACTTTTTTTTAGTCAATACCATTTCCTTAGGGCCACTAACCTATAAGACTAATGACAAGCCCGCTTCCATATCGTTAACTTTTCTTGAAATAGTTGGAGACGACTCTCCTACTATCAACACTCGCACTGTGTGGATGATGATTCTATCCTCACCTATCTCGGGGTAGAAGATTCCTATCTTCCTAAAACCATTCCTTCCGACACGTCTATGCTTCTCAACGAAGCCCTTTATGCCGACCTTAATATAGGGACTTCTAAAGACCCCGAAATCATTAAGGTCGGCCAATCTTTTAATCCACGGGAGCCGGAAACTTCACCACTTTTCTTTCCAACCATCGCAAGCCTTTGGTTGGTCATATGAGGATATGCCAGGACTCAATCCCGATATCATGGTCCACAATATCGTTACTAATATATAAACGTAATTAATGAATTACAAAGTTTGTAATTTATTATTTAAGTAAATCTTAACATACTCATTTACTATTATTAAACATAACAAGATTATGAGTTAAGATAACTCATGTTAGTTCATAGAATTGACCATATGTACATTTATCTCTCCTATAGTGTACGTGATGATTGATATTGTGAATTGAATAACTAGATTGTATACACATGATTTCTCATTTATATTGTTTAAAAATCCATTTAAGATTATTGTATTTAATTGTAATGTGAAAGTATTAATTTCTCAAGTTGATTGAAGGCATTTTCCTATTTTACTATTTTAATAATTACATGTCATCATTTTGGAAAATAAGGATTTATCCTTATGAAATTTAAATAAAATTACTTGTTATTTCATATCACATTTTGTGAGTTATAAAGGTGTATTAATTTTTTTACAACACAATATGAATTAAACTAATTAAATTTAATGATTTTATTCTATGAAACTATATATGGATTATTGATTCATCAAGTATGAATGAATATGATGAATTATAAACATAGTTTGATATAGGAATAAGTAAAATGAAAACTACACTTATATCCTTTTGTATTTTATTCAAAATGAAATGTTTTAGTGTTTATTTTACAACAAAGGTATAAATATAAGTTAATGATATTTATTAAGTAATCATAACTGATTTTATGGTTCCATTTGGAAAAAAAAATGTGTCGTTGGAAAATAAAGTATGTTATGATAAAACAATTCAACATAAAATATGTTATATTAATAATATACCTTATTAAATGATGGTTCTATTTATATTGAATGATGGCCAAATAAGATTAATTGAACCTTTCATAATGAATGATAAAATTATGTGAATGAGACCAATTTAAACTATGGAGTGATTGAATAGTTTAAATACAATATTTGGTTAAATGAATCTATTTTTCATGACAAAGCTATGGTGTGATATCATGAAATATAGTAACGTGACTAGTTACTATGGTCCCATATGGACAAAAAGATAACCTGATATGATACATACTATCCTATTGTAAATATATACCTAGTTCTAACTCAAATAGATAACAAATAGTGTAAATGAAGGGTGGGTGTTATGACCCACCGCTCCATTCGATAGAACCATACATGTACCATCTTAGGATGGCTATGGGAAGGGTAGTGTGTACTTAATGATGAAAATCATTATATGGTCATTATCTTTATCATAGGGATCCTAATATGGTATTGATAACACCCTCTCAAATATAATGGTGAGTCTTAGTTACTACTTATTCAAAATAGAAATGAAATTTCTTAAAGGAATGAAATGAGACCGAGATAACTATGTATAGATGGTTGTGTGGTGACGGAGACGAGTTTCACGACTTATGTGTGGCCACGATGTAGACACCTAAAATTGGTTACTCAATTTAGTGTCCCTCACATTCGTTTACCTTCTCGAGTAACCTGGGGCACGTTTACATCACCACTACCCCCTTGGGGTATTAGTCAATTTGTGATTTAAACACCTATCCTAAGTTTAATTCACCCCATTGTGTTTTACCCATGAGTAATTAAATATTAACTATTTAATTACACCTTTTTACATGTATCCCAACCACTTATCTACCCCATATCTATTTTATCCACATATCCCCCCTATTTCTCCTCCTCCCAAACCAAGCAGCGGGATATTTCCCGTACTTGAGGTGAAAGGATCACTCTCATCTTCCCAGAAATCACTCCTTTTGGCCATTTTAGGAGTCTATTTGCCGATCGGCACCGACCGGTATTCGGTCAACGTCGATTTTTCGAAATGGCACCGATTTCATCTCGGTTGGCACCGACATAAATAGGGGCTCAGAACTTGGTTCTAGTTAGAAACAGATTGTGAGCTAGACAGAGAGAGTGAGAGAGTTTCGAGCATCTAGTCTGAACATCATCTATCAAGTGAGAGAAAATCCTATCCAAATCAATCCCTGAGAGGAGCACCGTTACTCTGCCCTTACCACATCGATATCGCGAGTCTCCATTGATTTTCTGGTGACTCTGTTCCTACATCCAGCATAGGTGGAGCCTTTCCAGTATCTCTACGACTTCTACAGATCCAGCGGACATTGACGATCTTGCCTTCGTTTTCCATTTCCCAAGTTTTCTTGCAGTGTGTCTCGGATCGACACCGATCTAAACAAGTCGACGCCGATCTATATCAGTCGATGCCGATCTGAACCATTGATGCCGATAATCGACACCGATCATCCTACAGACAGGTAAAAGAACTCAGGTAACACAAATCCAACATTGTTTTCACAGTTTCCTATTTTCTGTTGTTTTCTGTCTGCTGTTTAGATTCTATTTATTACTTTGATAAGAAAATCTAGTCCTTTACGTACATATTTTATCATGTATGCTTCTTTACTTAATTGAAAACTTGGACTGACATCCGCCGAGGGAGCTTATCACTTCTCGGACCCGCTTCTTGGGAATTCCACCTAAATATCTTTTAACGTGGTCTTTTTCTGTCAAACATCGTGTCTCGTAGGTTTCTTGGATCTACTGTGCAGGATCACTCATGTGTGCCCGTCTTATCTACACCGGCTTCCTTATCCATATACATCTTCGGATATTATCCATCGTGTATCGATTTTATTCAATTTTTTCAAGGTTTTTGTGTTTAGTTTGGTGCATTAACTTGACAGTAACAAGCGTGAAATTCTTGATCAACACACGAAACTAAGCTTATAGTTTTCACTTGAAAAATGAAATCAAAACACCAAATTAAACATAGAATACATAATAATAATACTTCATTAATCAACTAGAGCAAGCCATACAATCATATAGGTATAAGTGATCCTATAAACAAGGAGCTTATCCGAACAAATTACCGCACAATTCTCTCCACAAACTCCTATATACGTGAGTTGTTAAAACAACTCACAATAATAATATTCACCTAATATTATTTTCTACCCATATTTATTTCCCAATAATGTGAGCACTATATAATGTTCCTAACATTCCACCCTTAGTACAAACATAGGAAAACCTACCTCTGTACTTACACCTGCTTTCATGATTAGGTGATTTTTACTACAGGATGATCACAAATTCATCGTATGGTTTTCAAACAAGCTTAACCACTAACCAAAAATAGTGGTTTTCAATTGATTACCACAAACCAAAAATTATAGTTTTCATGTGGTTTACCTATAACCACATCATGATGTACCAAGTACTATTATCATCCCTCATCACATTTCACCGTAGGGAATAACATAGGAAATTATGTTGAGTTATGTTACTCGTGAACACATAGAAAATAATGAAATAATGGAAATGGAACATTGAAATCATGTCCCCCTCAACGTGAAATTTACACTTATTCAAACAAAACACTTAAACCGAACTTTGAAAAACACAATGGAAATTACACTACAAAAATTACAAACATACTTGTCACCAAACATTCATACGTCCCCATTATTGGCAATCGAGAGGTTGTTGACTGACCTCAAACCTCCATTTTCCTATGTCCTCCAATGTGACATTGTTAACTCAGATTGATCTGAATTTGAGGCTTTTATATATTCCCATGTTGTCAAGCATCGATGTTTTTGTGGTCAAGATTATTCGGTTTCGGTATCTCCTTCATATCCTACTTCAATATTTTTTTGAATTATTTTGTCCTGTTACTTTACATACTAGATGTCATGTTCTAATGATAATGCATCCTTGAGGTAATTATTTTCTCTTCCACCGACCATGTCGACTAGTTCTCAAATAGTCTTGCCTATTCCCAATGCCGCAGCTTACCTTGACTATTCCATAACCTACTTCTGAGAAGTCCTCTTCTTTGGCTATAATGGGCACGTCTACGCACCCACAGATTGCTGTTAATTCGTCTATGCCATCCATTACATCCCAGGGTCAGTACTTCTTTATGAGTCAACCTCCTTCAACGAGTCAGTTGGTTCCTGTTTCTCGTCCTCCAGTTGGTTTTTCTTCCAATGTTCCAAAGAATAAAGACCTTCACCCATCCTCTAGCGTCAGCACCCTTAATAACTAATCCGGTAGTAAAAAGCCTCTTTCAGACCTTATTCCCCACCATGTCCAATCAAATCGACACCCATGTTCCTCAATCCATTCCGATTCAGTCAACAAGCATAGGAGTCCACCAATCACAGGCTCCATCTGTCATCCAACCTTCTTTTTCTCAACCACTCGTCATCTCACAGCCTGTCTATACACAGGCTCCTTCACAACAAATACCACACCAGGTGTCACCCAGAATGCCTGGTTACTCCTCTTATCATCCTATCAATCAACAGATGAATCCCCGTTGACACCTCAACAACATCCACCATTTGCTTCTTATGTAGGACATGCCAACATGCCTCCTCCTCAATCTGACGTGGTCCAAATTCTTTTCAAGAAAATTACAGACTTAGAAGCCTCCACCAAAGGGGCTCGTCCTTCATACTCTTTTGAAGAAGTGTGTAATGAACCCATTCACCCATCAGTGGCTTTTAAGCCTTATCCTCCCCAATGGGAACTTCCTAAATTTTCAAAATTTCATAGTCGAGAGGACCCTCAACAGCATCTCATGAGCATTCAAACATGCTTGCTATCTTATAGTCCAGGATCAAGAGCTTATACTCCGTACTTTCCCTATGTCTCTCGCAGGACCTGCTTTAGACTGGTATAATAACATTCCCCAACATTCCTTGTTTTCTTTCTCTCAATTGGCTAGATGTTTGTTGAAAACTTTTCAATAAATATCATGCATAAGATCTCGATTACAGATCTTTATAACATTCATCAATTCGATGATGAGTCTATTGCAGACTTTGTCGCTCATTAGAGAGGGATAATAAACCAATTTTCTTTCTCCCTTCCTCAATCCTAATAGATCGAGTTGTTTATCGGATCTTGTGCTAATCATATTTCTTCCACTTTAAGGATCCGGACCTTCCATGCATTTGAAGAAGCCTTTACGATGGCATGAAAACTTGAGTCTTGCGCCATTGAACAAGGGAAGTTAAAACTTCGCTCTAAATCTAAACCAGATTTCTCTTGGTTTACAAAATCAAACCCTTCCACTTCTAAAGATAAGAATTAGGGATCCACTAACACTATCGTATTAAAAACATCACGAGTCAATAACACTTCTAATCAAACACCATGGAGAGACTCCTCATCCTCTCGAAAAGGATCCTCGTCATCCCGATATTTCACTTCATTGCGGGAATCATATGCTTCTATCCTGGAAAAAATGTTGGAAGTTCACATGATTGAACTTCCTCCCATTAGGAATATTGATGAAAGCCAAGAACGCCCATTCTGGTATAGGGAAAATGACTTCTGTCATTATCATAGAACCAAAGGTCATGACATTGAACAATGTCAGACCTTCAAAAATCTTGTCCAAAAATTCATTTATAAAGGTGAGCTCATTTTGGATAACCCAAATGCTCCCCCAAATCAAGCGCTTGATGTTTTTAAGCAACCTTTTCCCAATCATTCCCTCGAACCATGATGCTTCAGAGTCTCAAAAACCAAACACTCATACTATGAGCGTCATTTCTACTGAAAAATATTCTTCTAAACCTAAGCCATATGCAAACACATCGACCGAATCGAGACCTTTTTCCACTTCGCTAATCGTTGGGATTCCACCGTCTTCAGATAGCTCATCTTCGAATATTCCTACATTGTTAAATATGGATTCACCTCTCTCTGCTTCTTTTTCGATCATCTATCCATACCCGAGACATTATCATCCTCATCTGTATCATTGTCGATATTCTTTCAATGCTCGAGGCAACTACATCCCTTCGAGTTTCCACCGTAGATACATCTAGTTATGTTTCTCACATTTTTGCTGCGACTATGCAATCGGTTAATGTACCTATAGTTGTACCAACTTCGATGGAAGCATCTTCAATTTTGACTCTTCCTGCTTCCTTTCCTACAAAGAGCCTCACCCACAATTACTATACTGTAAGTAGTTCCCTCACAAGGAACCGCTTCTTTATCACTCACTTCTTCCATCACCGATGCTACTTGCCTATTAAGGGAAAATATAAAGAATTAGCACTCGACACCTATATGCTCTGTTCCTAAACTTAGACCAAGAAAACTGAAATCTAATGTTGCGTCATCAAGCACCCTCCCATTTTCTTCCCCGAAAAGGTTATAACCACCTTATGCGGTTGAGGTTGTCACAATCCCAAAAGGAAAGACCATATTTCTAACCATCAAAACTCTTGGTGCTTTCCTACAAAAATATATCTCTACACCTCATAAAAGATTTGGTTTGTCCACTGAGAAGGCATCTTCTTCTGCAAACTTATCAAAACCATCATCCTCTTCTACAACACATTCTTCACCAGCACCTCAAAAAGTGGACTTACCTACTAGAAAGATGTCACCTCTTTTATCAGAATCATCATCTTCATTACCAAAACCAGGGCACCCTCTGTTCCTCCAACCAAACCTACTTTGGGAGCTCCTCCCTCATCTAAATCGACATTATCTAAATCATCATTAGTTTTGACCAAGCAACCTCCCTTATCTCTGAAGACCACAACACTTGTCACATCTCCATCATCCTCAAAATCTATTTTAGGGGCTCCTCCTCCATCGAAATCAATCATGTCTCACTTACTTCCATCTCAAGTGCCCAAAGTTGCTCCTCCAGATGTCCAAAAAAGTAAGATGATCCCTAAAAAGACTGTTAAACCAGACATGCAGGTTCTTTTACCTCGGCAGTCTGTTAAGGTGAAAGAGGTGCCTTCATCATCTCTGTCCTCATCTTTGTCTACTGGATTCTATACTGAAATCCTCCACCAACTTATCCAATCTTCATCCATATCTCTTCCTCCGATTAAACCCTATAACCCTAAAGGAGTCAAACCTTCCTGGTTTAACTCTGATTTGATTTGTGCTTACCACCATACTCCAGGTCATGACACCGAGGGATGTAAAGCTCTCCAATCTATCATTAACAACCTCTTGGAAGAAAGTGATCTTTTGCTGGAAGAGGAGGAGGAACAGGTATCTCCTGTCATCTTAGCTCCATCTGAGCCTCAACAGTGTATTCAAACCTCTACTTCTAGTGATTCCACTCCAGATGATCTTCCACCTTCTCAAATCGACACAATTCATATCGCCACTAGAACCCAACAGTATGATAATCCATCATCATCCACAACATCTCGGCCACGGGTTGTCATTTCTGCAGCCCCCGAGGGAGCTCTTCCTTCCTCATCAGCCTCGAGACCTCGGGTCTCTATTCGTGCTGCACCTCGGGCTCAAATTCCCGTGTCAGTTGAGGAGAGTGTTATGAAACAACTCACCCAGGCTCCGGTCAAAATGTCTCTTTTTGACCTCATTCAATCTTCTCCACAACATCACCAGGCTCTAATTGATAATTTGTGTCACATCACTGTGAATTCAGATGAACCCCAGCCTTTCGAGATGGTTGTTGGATTGAATAGACCATCAACCACCATTTCTTTTGAAGATTCAGAAATTCCTTCCCTTTCTTCCGAGGATTTGGAGGCTCCCCTCTTTATCACGGTCCAAATCAACAACACTACACTAAAACGCACTATGATTGATAGTGGTGCTGCACTCAACGTCATCTCCTCACACACATTCAAGCAACTTAAGTTACCAAAGAACGTAGTGTCACCCCTGCCTTTCACTCTTCGATCATTTAATGATCAGCTAGTAGTTACTTTAGAAACCATGGTCCTACCCATTCTAGTAGGTAAGAAGTCGCTTCACGAACTCTTTTACATTGTTGAAGGGAAATTCTACTACAATATGATCCTCGACACTCTTGGATTCGTGTAATGCATTTTGTCCCATCCACCCTCCATCGATGCTTAAAATATCAATATGAGGGAAAATCTATACTCATCTAGGAGATCCTTTTCCTTCCGCACAATGCGACATGACCACAGGGTCTGCCCCTCTAAAGGAGAATGCTTGTTCTCCTGACAAGGCCTCATCCTCTTCCATACCTGCAACTAAACTACCGGACTTACAAAATCTAGAAGAGACATTGCAGCGTTTCTCACTAGGAGAGCTTCCTCTCCTTTCTTTTGATGCCCATCTCAAACCTAACGAGTATGGTAGACCAGACAAACAACCTGAATATCAGCCAGGTCTTGGTAGCATCATCACCATTGGTCTACCCAATCAATAGACTAATTTCATTTACAGTGGTCTTGATACACCTCACTATCGCCTGGATTCTTCTCTTAGGGCCAAGCCCTATTCAGCAGGATTCGATTGTCTACAGAATCTCACGTTTGCAAAAACTTATTTATATCGATGTGCATAGAAGGGCTTTGGCTTGGGAAAATATGAACAAGGTATGCATGACCTCACATCCGTTTCAACTCTCAAGCCACATCAAAATTTGGTTTAGGATTTAAACCTCTTTCAAAAGCCACCATCACTATTCTCGATGAGCCTCTTCCTATTGAGGAACCATCTTCTCCCGCTAGGTCGAAGCACCACTTGATGTGGATAATGCCATTTCCATCCCGTCTAACATTTTTTTAGTCAATACCATTTCCTTAGGGCCACTAACCTATAAGACTAATGAAAATCCCGCTTCCATGTCGTTAACTTTTCTGAAATAGTTGGAGACGACTCTCCTACTATCAACACTTCGCCCACCGTGCGGATGATGATTCTATCCTCACCTATCTAGGGCGAAGATTCCTATCTTCCTAAAACCATTCCTTCCAACACGTCTATGCTTCTCAACGAATCCACTGTCGACCTTAATATAGGGACTTCTAAAGACCCTCACATCATTAAGGTCGGCCAATCTCTTAATCCACAAGAGTTGGGAGACTTCACCACTTTTCTTTCCAACCATCGTCAAGCCTTTGCTTGGTCATATGAGGATATGCCAAGACTCGATCCCGATATCATGGTCCAAATATTGTTACTCTTCTTGACATCAAACCGGTTAAACAAAAATTATGTAAAATGCACCCTAGAGTAGCCCTTCTTGTTAAAGAAGAGTTGCAGGCTTGCTCTCGCTCACTTCATCAAACCCATCAATTATCTACAATGGGTTTCCAATGTAGTACCAATAACTAAAGCTACTAGGAAAATTCAAATTTGTACCGACTTCCGAGATCTTAATCTTGCTTTTCCAAAAGATGATTTTCCTCTACCTAATATCGACAAACTCGTGGATTTAATCTGCGGTCATGAGATGCTTTCTCTTATGGATGGTTTCTCTGGGTATAATCAAATTCTCATCGCACTGAGAGGACCAACATAATACTTCCTTCATAACTCCTTGGGGAAATTTTGTTATCGTGTCATGCCTTTCGGTCTTAAGAACGTAGGAGCAACCTATCGCTGAGCAATGACCTACATCTTCCATGATCTCTTACAAAAACTCAGGAGGATTACGTCGACAATCTCCTCGATGAAATCCAAATGCCGTTAGGATCATATTTTCATTCTTACACCTCTCTTTGAGAGGCTTATTCACTTTTTTCTTCGTCTAAATCCATCTAAGTGCGTGTTTACCATTCTCACCGGTAAACTCTTAGGCTTTATCATTTATATTAGGGGTATTGAAGTAGACCCCACAAAAATAAAAAGCTGTCCTTGAGATGCCTCCCCCTTCTAACTTAAAGAAACTCCGCAGTCTTCAAGGACATCTTTAATCAGTGTGTCATTTTATCTCGCAACTGTTGGACCGTTGTCAGCCTTTTCATCATCTCCTTCGTAAGAATGTTCATTTTGAATGGGATGAGTATTGCCAAAAGGCCTTTGATGAGCTCAAATCTTATCTTCTTTCTCCACCTGTGCTTACACCTCCACACGAGGGGGAGCCTTTCTATCTTTATATCTCTGTGACTGACCATGCTCTGGAGCCATGATCTCACATTGAGACACTTGTGGTAAAGAACAAGCTGTCTATTACATTATTCGTACTCTCCATGAGTATGAAACCCGCTATTTCGAAGCTGAAAAGTTGTGTTGTGCTCTCTTCTTTGTAACTTCTAAGCTTCGTCACTACCTCCTCAATCATAAAACTTACATTGTCACAAGTGTCAATCCACTCAAGACAATGCATGCGAAGCCTTATCACAATGATCGTATCACTCGTTGGCTCATGCTTATGACAGAATTTGATCTCAATTTATCTCACAAAAATCTATCAAGGGTCAGGTCATTGCAGATCAATTAGCTGATGCTCCTCTTCCGGACACTCAAGTCCCCCTTGCTCAATTCCCCGATGAATATATCCAACAAATTGATTTTGGTCTGTCTCCCTTTAAAGTAAAACTCTTCTTTGATGGATCCAAATGCCAGCAAGGGGGAGGTGTGGGTTTCGTTATGATTCCTCCCTGGGGTGCACCTATCCCAGTTGCACACAAACTCAACTTTGAATGTACCAATAATATGGCTGAATATGAAGCTCTTGTTTTAGGTCTTCAAAATGCCATTAATCTTGGCGCGCGCCATATCGACATCTTTGGTGACTCTGAACTCATCGTTAATCAAGTCACGGGTGTTTATCAATGCAAGAATGATATCCTTCAAAAATATCGTGATATCATTCTCTTTCAACTCCAATCTTTCGATAAATTCACTATCCAAGATATTCCTCGCATTGCGAATCGATTCATAGATACGATGGCTTCGTTAGCCTTGCTTATTCCACCTTTTACCGAGGACTCGTGACTTTATGTGGCTATGCAACGATTAGATCAACCATCTCATCTTAGGAAACTGACTTCAATCAATGCATCACAACCAATACTCAGGATGAGTGGTATCAATAGATCGTTGATTATCTATCTCATTCAGTGCTTCCTCTAGATCTGACTTCTAATGGTAGAAGATCTTTTACCCTACGTGCTAATCACTATACTATTCTAGGTGGGATCCTCTACAAATGCGGCTTTGATGGTATTTTGCTTTGGTGCCTCAAAACCCCTGAATCATCTAAAGCTATTCGGAGGTCCATGACGGTATCTATGGTGGACATTTTAGTGGTTTGGCCATAGCTAAATGCATCTTATGCTTAGGCTATTATTGGCCTTCTCTTAATCAAGATTGTTGCGAATACACTAAGAAATGTGTCAAATGCCAACAACATTCCAATCTTACGCATATCCCTAGTCAGGCTTTGCAACCTGCGATAGATTTGTGGCCTTTTTCGCAATGGGGTCTTGATCTCATTGGTCTTATCAATCCCCGTTCTTCACAGCATCATCATTCTATCATTACTGCCACTGAATACTTTACTAAGTGGGTGGAAGCTATTCCTCTTTCTTCCACAAAAGCTAAACCGATTGTTGACTTTGTTTATCAACACATCATTTGTCGCTTTGGTGTTCCACACAAAATCATCACAGACAATGGTAAGTCTTTCAAGAACATTGATTTGTAGAACCTATGCGACACTTTCAATATCAAACTCAGCTTTTCTTCTCCATACTATCCCCAAGCTAATGGCCAGGCCGAGGCTTCCAATAAAACTTTACATAATATCCTCGCAAAGGTAACTAGTCGAGCTGGTAGGGATTGGCATTTACATATCCCTTTTTCTCTTTGGGCTTATCGACTAGCATTCATACTCCTACTGGTGCTACTCCCTTCTCTCTCATCTATGGGTCTGAGGCTATTCTTCCTTTGGAAGTCCAAATCCCATCTCTCCGTGTTTCTCTCAAAGAATTTGTCTCTGATGAGGACTATCGTCAAAATCGTCTAGCACAACTTGAATTATTAGATGAACGGCATCTCAACGCTCTTGAGCATCATCAAGTCTATCTTGAGCTTGTCAAATGTGCTTATAACAAGCACTTGCAGCATTGTGACTTCAAAGTTGGTGATCTTGTTCTTAAAGAAAACCAAAATGTCACTACACTAGAAAGAAGTCAGCGTGGTAAGTTTGCTCCCAACTGGATGGGACCGTACGTCGTCACTCATAAATATGGGTCTGGGGCTTATCGTCTATCTTCCATGGATGGTATACCTGAAATGGAACCTCTTAATGCCTTGCATCTAAGGCCCTTCTACTATTAAAATCTATCTTACACAAATTTAGTCGCAAGACAAGATCTTTCATCCATCTAACAACTAGTCATATACTTTCGTGGTGATTCGAAACTATGTGGTTCTCCACGTATTGTCCTTTTTTTACCTTAAATATGAGTATCGCGCTCTACTCATAGCATTTTTCTTATGGATATGTTCCTCCTCATGGTAGGAATACCTTAATCACTGCTTCATCTGTCCCAAGTGTTTATCTTAATCGGATCTACTTGGGGCATGAGTACGTGCTCTTTATACATTTTCTTCCCCTCTATTTGATCTATCTAGGTCTAAACTCAGCTTATTTAAAAAAAAAAAAAAAAGAGAGAAAATAAGAAGAGATGTTATCCAAAATTCCTAAAAGATAGACTGATCCCTTGAAGGATAGCTATCCATGCAATATCAAATAAATCAAAAGATATAGACCATGCCCTCGAAGGATGGCTATCATTAAAATTCAAAATACAGACTGATCCCTTGAAGGACACCTATTTCTCAAAGGAATTCCCAAGGCTTCTCACATTGATCAACCTTTCAGTTAGTTTATACACTTTTTAGCATCACTGAAAGACTTCCCGTATTAATCAGTCTTTCCATATCTAGAAAACTTCCCGCATTGATCAGTTTGCTTTTCCGCCAGAAATAATGAAGCTGAGATATAAGACCTTTTGTCGATCATATGGAGAATCCTATTTTCCCAGTATGAGCATGTATTCTGTCCCTTGTAAATTTTGACAAAATACATACTTGCTTCCCCTTCCATTTACCTTCTAGATCTGGTTTGCGACTAGCTAGTGTCAGGTTTATTTTAACCTCATATATGGCCTTGTATGCATGGTCTTTTAGTTTCCTATCAAAAGTCTCTATTTACGGTCGGTTAGGGGCTTTGCTTATCATTCTTTTTCTTTTCTAGGGGTGTTTTCTTTATTTCCATTTATCATTTCTTATTCATCCAGTTAAATTGACATTTAACATGTGAATTTAGTCAAAATATAACATCTGTCTAATTTCATCTTATCTACTTTTCTTTTTTCCCAAAAGAAAATATATCATAGCATGTATTATCAACACATGTGAGTCTATCTATCTATTTTTCATCAAAATTCAATTAAAACATCTTAAATATATCAAAATCTATCAATCACATCTATCCATCTATCATCTAAAATCATGTTCATCCAAGTTACATTACATCTATCTATATCTATTTCTCATCCAAGTTTAATCCACATATCAATCACATCAAATCACATCTATTTATATCCTCTACATCTATGTCTATCCAATCACATCTATTCATCATCTATCGGTCTATGTCTATATCCATCATAATGACGCTACATCTATCTATGTATATCAAAGTTAAAAGCATGAGAACAATCATATGACAAAGGAAATGATGAATCTATATATATACATGAGTATCTGTACAAAGAATGGGTGGCTTTCAATCAAGCCATCTATATCATACATCAAAAATGCCTTCGAATCAAGGCTACATCAATACATCGATACAAAAATATATCTCAATCTCTAAATCATAAAATCCGATAGGTGGAAGACACTATCTCCTCCACCCTCCTCTGGACCAGGCTGTCTCTCCTGGCTGCCGCCTATCAAACTTGAAGCACCTGCTGTTGGGGGCCTGCCTCCACCTTGCCCTCTCCCGGTGCTCCCTCCCTCTGACGCACCACTAGCTGTGGTTGTCGCAGATCTCCTCCTCACACCATAACGAGGCACCTCAGGGGCATGCTGTGCTAGAGCATCCTCATAGTATCTCACCTTAGCGAGGAGAGACTGATATGTACTCAGGCTCACTATACCAGGTGCTCATAGTGTCGCTGCTAGTGGTGCTGCTAGTGGCAGCCCTCCTATGGTCATACCCTATGTCCCAGACTCTGATGTGGTACCTGTATCACCATATTTGGCCCTGAGGGCCTCCCTATGTTGATGATAGTGATCCCTCTACTGGATCACTGTATCTCACTCCTGAAGCTTTATCCCTCTCCAATATCAGGGCATCCCTCTCCTCTTTCGAGCTCGATCTCCTTCAGTGGCAACTCCGATGTGTCTCTGCGTCGCTGTATAATGCTCTCCCTCTAGCCTCTCCAAAGGTCTTGGCTATATCCTCCTCATCGCATCTATGGACGCCGACGACAAGTTTCGTGGAAGCTCGCCGAATACCATGCTATGTAGCCATCATCCACTCGGCATCATCATCACTTGTCTGTGAAGGTGGGGCCTCCCTCAATGGATCTACCGGGATCAAAATCGGCAAATCTATCTCTCTGTCTTGTCTATAAGGACTATAGGTGCTCAAGATCCTCGCACTAGGCCGAATCATCTCAATACCCGTATAAACGGGAAGTGCTCCCACATATCAGGCCTGTGGCCCCTAACCACCTTGCTCCATCACAATCCCACCAGATGAGCATCTTGACCAGCCCATGTCAGAAATACCCGATATGGTCTCCGGATGACTGCTCTCTGTGTCGCGTCTCCGAAACACTTGGAATACCAATCTGAGGATCTCCTCAGTATCTCCTGTGGCCATATCAGCCCACCATGGCCGAATCCGTAATCAATAGCCCCCATCACGCACTCGGCATCCAAGGAAGCTCGATGGCCTTATCACTACTATGTGCTCATATTCCCAACAATGGAGCACAAAAATGACATCAATGCCTGTCCTCCGGCCAGTGGTATACATCCATAACTCATGATATATCTACGCTATCAAGGCATCAGCAAATGCGAACACCTGTCTAAACTGCAGGATGTCACAAACACAATCTAGCAATAATAATGGGAATCTCCCACCTCCTGAATCTGGTAAAGCAAAGTAGGAGATCACCATCTGAATCAATACTATACGTCTGCTCCTGGCATCATCCTTTCTGTACTGTGAGGCTATCCTCACTGCCCCGGACACTATCTCTGACTCATCCACCCTGTCCCCATATAACCGTCCTAGGGCCCTCTGCTGCTGCTCTCGTGGAGTGATCTCAATCGGGTCCCCAGTGATCGGTAGCCTCAAGATCCTATATATGTCCTCATGGGTGATGGTCATCTCACCCGTCTTGAACCAAAATGTGCACGTCCAGCTGTCCCATCTCCATACTAGTGCTCGCATCAGCTCTACGTCTCATAGTACTCGTCGATAATACCGAAAGCTCCCGAGCCCGGCTAACTCTAAGTGGCGCCAATCTGCATCAGTGACATCAGGCAGAATGGTCTCCAGTAGCTCGAAAATCACATCCCTCATGTGTAATACCTCTCGTGCCTGCATCCACGACATCAAGAGCAATGTTAGCTTCATATTTACCCAAATCCGAACATCCCAAACAAATTTTTTATCATTTTTACCCACATATTCTGTCCAATCGGCGTCGATTAAATACAATCGCATCGACCATACATAGTCGACGCCGATTGAATTAAATCTGTGCCGCTTTCATTACATCGGCGTCGATTCTATCAATCGACACCGATTGGCAGGCCACATGTCAAACACACTCTGGCCTCCCACCAAAAACCAAAACTATATAAAAAAATGATGAATAAATAAGATAATGACGAGTTCAGGAGGAACCACTTACCCCAGGTCGTGTCCTCCTCCACTTCTGACCACTTCTAGAGGCTTCCATGGTGCTCAAATCTAATTTTTGACTCTCTTTGAATCAATCGTTCACATTTTCTGTTCGCATATTTATATGTGTTGTGCACGGTCGGCGCCGATTTTTGTGGTCGGCGCCATTTGTTTAGGTCGGCACCGATTAGTCTGATCGACGCCGATTTGCTTCCACGTCACTCTCTTCCATCTCCTAATCTTCTTGCCATAGTGTTGATGCTTGGCTTATTTATCTGGTCATTATTGTGCGCTGAATGTTGCCTTTTGGCACATATTTTCGATATTATCGTCCATTTCGAGTTTGTTCCCTTTGCGTGGGGCACTCACTTTTCTTTTGGCAGCTTAGAGTTCACGGGTCTATAGGCACTAACGTCGTCTGCTTTGTAGACCATCTGGTTGTCCCTACCAATGTGTCTCTCTTTAGGTGCTGACTATTTTGCAGCCCTCCTTACACTCATGGGTCTATAGGTACTAACGTCGTCTCATGAGGAGACCATCTAGACTGCCCTACCAATGTGAGTTCCTTAGGTTGCTGCCTCTTTATTTATTTTTGTGCATCATTAATGATCAGATCTACTCCAGACATCCAGCTGGGGCATCCTACATTTTCATCTACCTTTTTCAAACTTGGGATCGTTTGTTCTATCACCCATCCCATCCCTAGTTTGAGGGGGATCACATCATCACTTTTTCTTCTTTTCTTCCACCTCCTTGTTTTTGTCTTGCAACTTTGCTTATCGCGAGTTACTCAACAAAAAGGGGCAAAATGTAGACACCTAAAATTGGTTACTCAATTTAGTGTCCCTCACATTCGTTTACCTTCTCGGGTAACCTGGGGCACGTTTACATCACCACTACCCCCTTGGGGTATTAGTCAATTTGTGATTTAAACACCTATCCTAAGTTTAATTCACCCCATTGTGTTTTACCCAT
This sequence comes from Taxus wallichiana var. yunnanensis, assembly GCA_018340775.1. Lineage (NCBI taxonomy): Eukaryota > Viridiplantae > Streptophyta > Pinopsida > Cupressales > Taxaceae > Taxus > Taxus wallichiana. The sequence continues at coordinate 122,549,178 of CM031243.1, read as the reverse complement.
GAGTAATTAAATATTAACTATTTAATTACACCTTTTTACATGTATCCCAACCACTTATCTACCCCATATCTATTTTATCCACATATCCCCCCTATTTCTCCTCCTCCCAAACCGAGTAGTGGGATATTTCCCATACTTGAGGTGAAAGGATCACTCTCATCTTCCCAGAAATCACTCCTTTTGGCCATTTTAGGAGTCTGTTCCCCGATCGGCGCCGACCGGTACTTGGTCGACGCCAATTTTTCAGAATGGCACCGATTACAAATACAGGGCTCGTAACTTGGTTCTAATTAGACCGCAGATGTGAGCTAGACAGAGAGAGAGTGAGAGAGTTTCAAGCATCTAGTCTTAACATCATCTATTAAGTGAGAGAAAATCCTATCCAAATCAATCCCTGAGAGGATCACCGTTACTCTTCCCTTACCACATCGATATCGCGAGTCTCCATTGATTTTTGGTGACTCTGTTCCTGCATCCAACACAGGTGGAGCCTTTCCAGTATCTCTACGACTTCTGCAGATCCAGCAGACGTTGACGATCTTGGCTTTGTTTTCCATTTCCCAAGTTTTCTTTGTGGTGTCTCGGATCGACGTCGATCTAAACAAGTCGACACCGATCTATATCAGTCGACGCCAATCTGAACCAGTCGATGCCGATTTTACATAATCGACGCCGATCATCCTACAGATAGGTAAAATAACTCAGGTAACACAAATCCAACATTGTTTTCATAGTTTCCTATGTTTTCTTTTTCTATCTACTGTTTAGATTATGTTTATTACTTTGATCAGAAAATATAGTCCTTTAGGTACATCTTTTATCATGTATGCTTCTTTAATTAATTGAAAACGTGGACTGACATCCTCCAAGGGAGGTTATCACTTCCCGAACCCACTTCTCGGGTAGTCCACCTAAATATCTTTTAACGTGGTCTTTTTCTGTCAAGCATCGGTGTCTCGCAGGTTTCTTGGATCTACTGTGCAGGATCACTCGTGTGCGCCGTCTTATCTACACCGGCTTCCTTATCCATCTACATCTTCGGATCTTATCCATCAAGTATCGATTTTATTTGAGTTTTTCAAGGTTTTTGTGTTTAGTTTGGTGCATTAACTTAGATAGGTAATAAGCATGAAATTCTTGATCAACACACGAAACTAAGCTTACGTTTTCATTTGAAAACTGGTCAAATCAAAACACCAAATTAAACATAGAATACATAATAATAATACTTCATTAATCAACTAGAGCAAGCCATAAAATCATATAGGTATAAGTGATCCTATAATCAAGGATCTTATCTCGAACAACTTACCCCACAATTCTCTCCACAAAATCCTATATACGTGAGTTGTTAAAAATACTCAAAATAATAGTATTCACCTAATATTATTTTCTACCCATATTTATTTCCCAATAATGTGAGTGCTATATAATTTTCCTAACATTCCCCCCATTAGTACGAACATACGAAAAAACCTACCTTTGTACTTACACCGCTTTCATGATTAGGTGATTTTTACTACAGGATGATCACAAATTCATTGTATGGTTTTCAAACAAGCTTAACCACGAACCAAAAATAGTGGTTTTCAATTGATTACCACAAACCAAAAATTATATTTTTCAAGTGGTTTACCTATAACCACATCATGATGTACTTGAGTACTATTATCATCCCTCATCTCATTTCACCGTAGGGAATAACATAGGAAATTATGTTAAGTTATGTTACTCATAAACACATAGAAAATAATGACATAATGGAAATGGAACATTGAAATCATGTCCCCCTCAACGTGAAATTTACACTTATTCAAACAGAAACACTTTGAAATTGGAACTTTGAAAAACACAATGGAAAGTACACTACAAAAATTACAAACATACATGTCACCAAACATTCATGCGTCCCCATTATTGGAAACTAGTGAGAGGTTGTTGACTGACCTCAAACCTCCATTTTCCTACGTCCTCCAATGTGACATTGTTAACTCAGCTTGATCTGAATTTGAGGCTTTTTATATATTCCCGTGTTGTCAAGCATCAATATTTTTGTGGTTAAGATTATTTGGTTTCAGTATCTCCTTCATATCCTACTTCAAGATTTTTGTGAATTATTTTGTCTTGTTACTTTACATCTTGGATGTCATGTTCCAATGATAATGCATCCTTGAGGAAATTTTTTTAATTTTGAACAAAATGACTACTAAAAATTCTAAAATCACCTATATGACTTTGATTTTTTTTTTAATTTTACAATTATTATTGATGATACTTGACTATTAATAAACTAAAAGACTTTTGGGATAAACATATAAAGAAAAGGCACTTGACTTTACATGGTTTGGACTATATGACAACAACAATGATAATTGAAGAAAATGACTCGATTAAAATAATGACTCTAAACAATATAAATCATGACATAATTATTGACCTTAATTTATAGAATCAACAATATACAACATAAAAATGTGACTTATAAATATGGTTTTGACCACTAAAAAAATTGAATTTACACTTCAATACAATACCTAAACTTATAGTACAAAAATATTATTTCTTATCTACACAAAATAATTACCTTATAAGAGATGTATACAAATCGAAACATCCTTTACTTTTTGAATCTAAATGCTATAATCTCAAATATGATTGGGTGACAAGCTCAAGCAGGTCAAATTACACATCTTCATGAACACATTTGGGTATCACTTATACATATCTGTTTGTAAAGGACTACAAAGGAAAATGTGGAAATTTCCAACTTGGTAGAGATTCTAGACACCTCCTCCGTGGAGATTTGAAACCTATTATATTTGATAGTGAAAATCCGGTGATTCAGAACAATTTGTGGATAGAGGGAGAGGGCGGAATCAAAACAGAACTGTTGAGTTCGAGAGGATCAAGGAAGGGGATGAAGGGGAGACAGGAAGTGGCGAAGAAGGGGAAGGAAGAGGCGGCCAAAAATGCTGGAATCCCGAATTTTTCTTGCAAAATTCATTGATCTAATATTTGAATGAAATCAAACCTTTGTGATTTTGCACATATAAATTGATAGAAAATTTAATTGGACTTTTTCATTAGATATTGTTGAGGTGAAGAGACAACCATGTGCACAAAATAATTAACAATGTAGACAACAAAGAATGCATGCAAACTTTAAAACATGCACATAGAGATCCTTAATAGATGAATTGATCAGTGAAGGAATAGGTTTCAATGAAAAAAATGTTGAATTTCCCACATTGGTAACTTCAAATGCTAGTTGTTGAATGATTAGAAACACAATCAAACACTTAAGGGAACTCGTTGTTGATTGATTACATGAACAAATACGTAATAATATCTATGTAGGTTAAATTTTTAATTCTCTCAAATTGACAGATAATTTATTTTAGGACTACATGACATTTTTCCAAATTACCACGAACTAAGGCATATAGTAATTTAAAAAAATGCCTTACACTACCTTACAAATGACTATGATATAATCCAAAGGATGGAATGTAGTATTGGACACTGTGATCTCCCATGAATTCCAAATAATTTTGAACAAAAGATATGTTATATGTCTATAATATCAATCTACAAATCCTATGATCATACACAAGTCTAATTTATTACTACGATCGTAGGTCTATCTGCAACCATGATCTAGGAATATCATCACTCGATACAAGATGAAATCACAACACCGTATTATACACAATAATAATACTTCATTAATCAACTAGAACAAGTCATATAATTACATAGGTAGAAGTGATCCTATAAACAATGAGCTTCTCTCGAACAACTTACCCAATAATTCTCTCCACAAACTCTTGTATACATGAGCTCAAAACAAATCACAACAATAATATTCACCTAATACTATGTTCTACCCATATTTATTTCCCAATAATGTGAGCACTATATAATTTTCCTAATAAAAACTTAGCCAAGTAGCTACATTATCTATTCACCTTACCCCTAACTTGTTGTGTAGCATACTTGAATGGATTGTAGCTTGTATGATTTATAGGTTAATACTTACGAGTTTCAAATAGTTCTCAATACCTATTAAAAAGGTTTAACCAAAAGTATATGAGATATACTCACTCGGTTAGAGTGACTTAAGGGGGATTGGGTAGATCCAGTTAACCCTTATAACTACGCATGGTTATCATTTGTTATTAGATGGATTACACAAATTTAATTATGTTTGATTTTAATTGATGTAAGATGGAAATCATTGAAGGAATTAATTTTAATTAAGGAGTTTTTTTTTTTTTAAATCCCTTAATTTGGATGAAGTATAACATGGGTGTTACAATTAAGACTGACATTTACAAGGATATTTTTTTCAAATAAAAATATGTTGAAGGATCAGAATTGATCATTCAGTTCCTTAACTCTCAAAGCCTCAAATTTTATGGAATTTAACAACTTTCTACCTATCATTCTTTGTAATACCATTTATAAACTTTTTAAAAACATTATGACTCTAAGACTCCAATTGATCATGCCATCTCTAATTTGATATCAACAAGGCAGATTTTTCATGGAAGGAAAAAATAGGATGGTGTTTTCTCTATTCAAGAAACTATTCACTCCATTAAATAAAGGAAAAAATAAGTTATGTTTATTAAACTGGATATGGATAAACATTATGACTGGAATCTTGGATTTTTCTTGATAAAATCTTCCATCTCTTTTTATTTTAATCACTCCATATATGTGAATGTTCCTATAATAGTAAACCATATATTTTATTTACAATAACTCAAATGGGCATTACATATGGAAAATAGGGTTGAGGATATTTGGGTTATGGTACCCTATATTTCTTACACTTCCTTGTGTGGAGCTTAGACCCAAATATCGTTCTCCTATCCATGTGGAAGTGTAATTGTGTTCCTTTTGACTATACGTATACAACAATAATTTGTATGTGTAATACTTGATAATGATTTATTTAACTTCATTTTGAATGTTTTGATTTGGATTTTAATTCCTTATACCTACTTAGGGATAATCCTAGAGTATGGTCTTGTAATAGGGAAGAATAGGTATACTTGCATGATGTTTGAAATATGTGTACCAAGTGATTTCTAAGTGAAGAACATGTAAGTAGATAAGTTAAATTGATGTGTATTTATTACTCCTAGAGTAAAATTTTGCACCATGGCTAACTTAGATGGAAAATTTTGACTTTTGGAAGGGTAACTAGTTCAAAATCAGACCATTAGACGGTTATGGACACGATCCACCAACAGGATGGAATTGACTAGTAAATTTTCTCCCTATATGATTTTTTTTTCAATATGGCTAAAATTTGAAATGATGATCTAGATAAATCTGTGCATGAGGTATAAGGTGTTTTTTTGTAATATAAGTATTATTTTATGTGTTTGAGTTGTATAATGAGGGATTATAATCCTTAGGATAGAGTTCATTAACATGTTTGAGATTGGTTTATGCACACAAGTTTTTGTATAATATATTTAAGACAAAAAATATATTATCAAATTCCAAATGGAAAAATATGTATCTTTATGTTCCCCCTCACCCAAGTCTTGTAAATAAAATAAACTAGTTAAAGGAAATGTACACCTAATTCTAAGACACACTTTTCATATTCTTAAATGATTGATTTCTTGAGTAATGTACAAAGTAAAACATGAAAAAAATAGATTAGCTAATGTCCATATTATGAAAATTGAAAACCTTGACTCTAAAACCTGAAATTGAAATTAAAATAAAGAGTAAGGAAGGAGTATAGTTGTATGTGTAGGAACTAAATTTTATCTGAAAATATTGAGATTCTTGGTAATTAAAAGTGAACTTGTGTTCCTATAATAATCCCATTCAATATTTCCTCTATTAAGGTGAGGGACTTATACTATATATATTTCATCTCAAAAGAAAATATGAAGTATACCATGCCATGTAGAGGAATATATAACCATGTAAGATAATACACATATGTGGAGGGTAGCCATGTGTTTCTAGTTTAATATATATAACATGTCATGTAGAAGGAATGCATGATATGGATCATTGCACTAAATTATAAGGATGCACGATGTTGATCATGGAACTAATTATAACAAACATAATAAACATGCAAGATTAACATGGAAAATTCACACACAATTTCACATATATGGCCAAGATGTCACATAAAAGGGAAACAAGAGTGTCACAAAAATAGACAAGGGCCAAGGGTCATGCAAGAAAGGATAGTGATGCCATAAAAAGCGACATTAGTTTTTCTTACACTCATACAAAGGCCAAGAGCCACATATAAAAAATAATTAACAATAAATCAATTGTATAAGAAAGTAAATATTAGTACATATAACAAAAGACACTAGTCCGTATAATCCATATGTGTTAGTATTAAGTCATGGTAGAATCATATCATAATGTAAACCATGAACATGAGAATTATTTGTTATAAATAAAAAGAGTTGTAAAATGGAATAAAAATATGTAACTTTATTGATCTATAGGATACCCACAAGTCAATTGAGTTACACAATGTCTGAAAATACTTGATTACTGAAGATCTCATCAAGATATTTCTAACAAACTTTGATTGGGAAAAAACCAATGACATATTGAGGAGTTATGAACCGAACAAGATTTACGTTGAAAAGAAAAAGGGAGTAGGATATACATCACTGATAAGGCTTTTCATTTTGTATAGTGGATGTTGACATGTGGTAAAGAGTTACTTGATAAAAAGTTAGGTTTTTGTTTTTCGTGTATGATATTTGATAGTCAATATGGGGTCCACCATGTATGTTGGCTTCCTTTTCACCATATTAATACATCATCAAGATTAGACATTATAAACTCACCAACCGAATTAATACATAGCCATCTCGAGAGCTCAAAAATGAGCTTGATATTCTACACATTAGCGGAGTCAAATACCAAATCCTATGCACAACATGCCAACAAACTCATCATCGCATAGACCAAGGATAATTAAATGATGAGTTATACGGTGATATCCATACTTTCATCAACAAAAATGAAATATGTGGCCAAGCCATGTCTAAAATGTAATAGCTCACTAGTTTTAAAATCCTCAATAGCTCATGAAATAGAGTATGTGGGATTTTATCCCCATCAAAGTGGATTATGACCCAAAAGGGTTGAGATACAGCCACAAAATTCTAACCACCTACCTTTCACATCCAATTCATGAGCTTTAACCATTATGCCACACAACTACATGCTAATATATGCCATGACATATGGATTATATCATAGTATTATGGCCCCTAAGTGATTATATAAAGGAAGACTACAAAGGCATCCATGTTGGTTGTGGATCCTGATAGCGATGGGGGTTACAAGGGGGGATTTTCCCTCCTTGCGGGGTTCTAGGGTGATGGCCTCCCGGCAAGGGGGTCCAGGTGCCGTGCGCCTCGGGCGGGGCTTTGGGGGCAGCACCCTCATAAGACACATTTTATATGTATTTATGGATTTTGAAATCTACACCATTCCTTATTAGGTCATAGATCTAACGGGTGGTTTTCTATGTTTCCCCGAAATGATAAAAACCCTATTATATTTAAAGGTTTGTCATGTATAAGGCTCATTATATTAGTGGCGGCACCGTGAGAGAGAGTTTGGCTAGACCGAATAAAAGTATTGGCTATTTACTCGTGGACGTGGACCATTTTGGGTGAACCATGTTAAATATGTCTCTGTTTTATTGAATTCTTTTCTATTTTACATTTTCTCGCATTATTCATCATATGCTTGTTTATCTCAGTCAAACGGTGTAATCTTAACAACTAGTATTAGATCACGTTTGATATTTATTTATTGGTAGTATACTCACAGAGGGATTTTTGTTCGAGTGGGAGAAGTAGTAATGGTAGAGGATAATAAGTTCAGAGTTGAGAATTTTGATGGCCGAAATTACCAGCTATGGAAAATGTAGGTGGAATATTACCTATATCAAAAGGATCTATACCTACTATTGGGAGGTGAAGAAGAAACAACCTCAATCATGTATGATGAGGAGTGGAAGGTTTTGGACAGAAGGCTCTTGGTGTGATTTTATTGAGTCGACATTCTACGTAGCTTCAAATATCTCACGGGAAAAGAGTATGATAGAGTTGATGAAAACCCTAGCTAATTTACATGAAACACCTAGTATATCCAATAAAGTTTATTTAATGAAAATATTGTTTAATATACAAATGCAAGAAGGTGGGCCTATATCTAACCATCTTAATGATTTCTACACTATTGTAAATTAGTTATATTTAGTTAATATCCCATTTGATGAGGAGGTTAGAGCATTATTATTCCTATGTTCTTTGCCAGAAAGTTGGGACAACCTAGTAATGGTAGTTAGTAATACATCATCTACTTCTCTTAACTTTGAAGATGTAGTCAATGTCATTTTAAATGAGGAAATGCGTAGGTAAAGTACAGGTGGTAAATTATTCTTCCGAAAATGTGTTGAATATGGAGAGTAGAGGGAGGAGAAAGGAGAAATCAAAGAGTAAGGCTCGTGGGAGATCTAAATTGAATATGGGCAGATCTAAATCTATGAGTAGAGGCATTACTTGTTGGAATTGTGGAAAGAGAGGACATGCTAAAATGTATTTTTGGTTCAAAGGAAACAAATAAAAACATCCTAGAGGTATTAAAGAGGAAAATCTGATAGGTAATATAGTTCATGATGCTCTTATACTTTCTCTTAATACTAGAGTAGAATCTTGGGTAATAGATTCAAGTGTATCTTTCCATGCAACCCCTGATAAGGGATATTTTAAAGAGTATGTCCAAGGAAATTTTGGATAGGTTTATTTGGGTGATGATGAGCCATGCAACGTTGTCGGGAAGGGAAATGTACACCTAAAATTATAGAATGAAAATACATGGATATTGAGAGAAGTGAGGCATGTACCTAGCCTCAGGAGAAATCTCGTCTCTACAGGATAGTTGGGTGGTGAAGGTTGTATAGTCACATTCTCTTCAGATGCTTGGAAGGTTTCCAAGGGTTCTATGGTAGTGGAATAGGGTAAGAAAGTAGGAACTCTTTATTTGTCTACTTGTATATCTAATTCTTCTACCATATTGTCTACTTTAGATGAGGATGCCAACATGTGGCACAATAGATTGGGACATAAGAGTGAGAAGGGCATGAAAATTATACATGAAAAAGGTAAGATTTCTAGTTGAAGCAATTGGACTTAGAGTTTTGTGAGCATTGCATTTTTGGGAAATAGAAAAGAGTTAAATTTATCAAGGTAGGGAATACCAAGAAAGAGAAAAAAATGGAGCTAGTTCATACAGATGTGTGGGGGCCAGCCCATGTTTCATCTCACAATGGTTCTCTATACTATGTCACATTCATAGATGATGCCAAAAGGAAGGTATGGGTATATTACATTAAGCGTAAGTATGATGTCTTTGATACATTTAAGAAATGGAAAGCACTTACTGAGAATCAATGTGGTTATAAATTGAAATGTTTGAGATTTGATAATGGTGGTGAGTATTACAATAAGAAATTTGATGATTATTGTTTCTTGAATGGGATTCGTAGAGAGAAAACATTTCCCAGGACTTCCAAACAAAATGGTGTTAGTGAGAGGATGAATAGAACAATAATGGAGTGTGCACGGTCAACGAGATTACATGCGGGGATTCCTCTTCGCTTTTGGGCAAAGATAGTAGATATTGTTGTATACTTAATCAACTATGGGCCTTTGAGTGCACTAGATGGAGGAATTCCCAAAGAATCCTAGACTAGGAAAGAGGTAGACCTTTCATTTTTAAGAGTATTTGGTTCAGAGGAATTTTTGCATGTTAATAAAGAAAATAGGAAGAAATTGGATTCAAAATCCAAACGTTGTACATTCATAGGCTATGGCTCCAATGGTGATTATGGATTTTGGTTTTGGGATCTAGATGAATCTAAGATAATTAGGAGTCATGATGTTGTTTGGCATGAAAATAGAATGTACAGGGATTAGGTACAAGATGACAAAAATCCCAAGGAAGAATTGGTTGAGGATATAGCTCCTAAAAATGAACTCTCAGGTGGAAAATATCCACCTACAGGTACCGAGGTTGATATTTCTATAGGCTGAGCATGAAATCTAGTGTCAGCATCGGCACCTCTATCGAAATTCAAGAAAATGAGTAGCAAGAAAATAATGATCCCGTGACACCCCCATCTTCGGTAAGAAGGTCACAACATATTAGTAGACCTCTAGAAAGATTTTCCCCTACTTTTTATTATTTGTTACTAATAGATAGTGGTGAGCCAAAGAGATTTGATGAGGTAATGCAGGTGGAGTCCACTAAGGAGTGGGAGCGTGGCATGAATGAGGAGATGGACTCCCTGGAAAAGAACCAAACATGGGATTTAGTCAAATTGCCGACTTGGAAGGGAGTACTACAAAACAAATGGGTCTACCATGTGAAAGAATAATAAGGTGGAAAGAAAAGGTACAAAGCAAGGATTGTAGTGAAGGGGTAAGGACAAAATAAAGGTATCGATTTTGATGAAAATTTCTTCCCTATTGTAAAGATGAACTCCATTCATACTCGTATTAAGTTTAGTTGTTGTTGAAGTTTTACACTTAGAGAGACTTGATGTCAAGACGGAATTTCTCCATGGTGACTTGGAGGAGGAGATTTATATGCAATAACCACCTAGATATGAGGTGAAGGGTAAGGAGAAATTGGTTTTCGTGTTGAATAAGAGCCTATACGGGATCAAGAAAGCTCCCAAAATGTTATCTAAAGTTTGATAGTTTTATGCATGAGCATGGTCTTACTAGAAGTCAATCAAATCATTGTGTGTACTTTAAATGGTTAGATAGTGGGAGTTACATTATTCTTCTATTATTTGTAGATGATATGCTTGTAGTAGGGTCTAATATGCAAAAAATTGCAAATATTAAGGAAAAGTTTGCAAAAACTTTGCAATGAATGATTTTGGTGCACCAAATAAAATCCTCAAGATGCAAATCAAGAGGGATAGGAAAAATAAGAAATTGGTTTTGTCTCAGGAGGAATATGTATAAAATGTGTTAGAGAGGTTATAGATGTAGAATGTGAAACCAGTTAGTACACCATTGGCTGGGAATTTTAGATTAAGTAAAGAGAAATGCCCAACAACATAAGAGGAAAAATATTATATGGCACGGGTTCCTTAATCTTCAGCAGTTGGGAGCATCATGTATGCCATGGTTTGTACCAGGCCATACATTGCCCAAGCAATGGGAGTTGTTAGCGGGTATGTGGAAAAACTAGGGAAAGGACACTAGAAGGCAATCCAGAGGATTCTTAGGTACTTGAGAGGGACCAAGATAGTAGGAACTTGTGCTTCGAGGGTCGATTATAATTTACATGGATTTGTGGATTCATATATGGTAGGATTTGTGGATAGTAGGAGGAGCACTACTGGATATGTGTTTTCAGTTGGTGGTGTGGCAGTGATTGTATCTCAAAGTTACAGAAGGTAGTTGCCCTATCTACTACAGACGTAAAATATGTTGTAGCGACTAAGGCAAGTAAGGAAATGTTATGGATGAGCAGGTTCATGGAGGATTTGGGTAAGGAACAAAGGGATTGTAAGTTATATAGTGATAGTCAAAGTGTAATTCACCTAGAAAATAACTTGACCTTCCATTCCAGAACCAAACATATTCATCTAAGATATCACTTCATACAACAGGTGTTGGAGTATGGGAAACTTGAGTTGGTGAAGATTCATACAGATAATAATCCTACTAATATTTATACTAAGCCAATGTGTTGGTGCAATTTATGGGTTTGCACACTTTACTCTAATTCTCCATGTTCCATTTTTACTCCAAAACGTCCTTGTGGCTCGAGTGAAGATCTCAGTAACTCGCTTTATCCAGCTTGGATTTTTTAAAACTACCCTCAATGTTGTTATTCTACCATAAATTGAAGTAAAATCCAAGTTCCCCCATTTATGCCCCGATTTATTCATTTTCACGGATTGTACCGCTTTCTCCTTTGTCAAATCATGCAAGAGTTTGAAATTTATCAAATCCTAAATTTGTGCAAGATTTTTCCCAATCCCAAGGTCGCAAGTGATGTCAAAAAATGATTCGGTGGGTTTTAAAATGAAGAATTCTGCCCTCTTTATCAAATTTTTTAGTTTCTAGGGCATCTTCTACATTTTTTGATGTATTGACAACAGACGGGCATTTTCTACTCGTCAAGTTTATCATTGCAGAGTTTATGTTGACATGGCGGTCTCTCATTGGTGGGAAGGTCGAAAGAATATTATAACTTGTTTTTTTTTAATTTTGGAAAAATAAAAAAATTCCACGGCCCCACAAGATCTTCTGAGGATGTGCTTACATGGCACAATGTGATTGGTTGAGGAGTGGTGGGTGGTGGAAGTCACTTAGGAAATTTTTCTTCCATTTTGGAAAAATTTCTCAAAATCAAATTTTTGCCTGAAGGCCCGCAGTGAATGGCATGATGACACGTGTCACAGAAGGTCAAAGGGGGATGGCGAGGGTCACTTAACATTTTCTTCAATTTTTGAAAAATTCTCAAATGTCGAAGTTTTCCCGCAAATCCACGCCCAATGAGAAGTAGACACATGGAAAAGAATGGTCAGGCCGGTGGCGGGGTAACTTAAAACTTTTTCTGCATTTTTGAAAAAGTTCTCAATGTTAAATTTCAACCCGAAGGCCCGCGCCCAATGGAAGGGTGACACATCTCCAAGGAGGTCAACTGGAGAGGTGGATAGTTGGAAATTTTTTGAAGTTTTTGGCTTCAAATTGCCAAAGGAAACATTTCGACCTAAAGGCCCGCATCAAATAGCAAAATGACACGTGTGCATGGCGATAAATTGGAGGGGTAGAAGTTTTAAATTTTTTGAAGTTTTTAACTCCAAAATGCCAAAATTAAATGTTCTGCCCAAAGGCCGGCGACCAGTAGGAAGGCAACATGTGTCCAGGAGGAGAAGTGGGAATGGGGGCCGAAGGAAACTTTTGGGACTTTTTACCCTTGGTGTAAAAGGTAAAAATGAAGAATAGGCCCACGTCCAATGAAAACAGGACACATGTCCTAAATTTGGTGGAGGTTTGGAGTGCGGAGAGGAAGTTAAAAATTTTGCAATTTTTTTGGCGAAAATCTCAAGGTGAAAAATAAACCTATGGAAACTCTGGAGGGTCAGCTCCACATCCAATAGGATAGAGACACGTGGCACATTTCAAAAGGTAAAAAGGAAAGCTTGGGCCCACATGAAGTTTTGATGCTTGCGGAGGTTTGAAGGAAGAATTTGCGGTGGTCGGCCCCGACAAATGAATGAGACGAAGACAAGTGGCGAAGAGGCAAACGATGTTTAGGCCCATGGGGATTTTGAGAAAATTTTCCTTTTTGTGAAAAAGTGGTAAAATTCATCAAATTATCTAGTGGTTTTGGTGGGGACCCACAGGAGGACACGTGGCACATCCGGGGCTCGCAGGGAAAATTTTTAGAATTTTCCCGAAATCAAAAAGGGGTTTAAAATGCATTTTTAGGATTGGGGGCCTACCCCAATCATATTTGGACATGTGTCCCACCCCATCCAAAGACAAAGAGGAAGAATATTCAAGATATCATCTGACACGTGGAGGGCGGAATTTTAAAGTTGATTTTAATCAATGGCAGTTGTGCATTTTCATTTTTGGGCGCCATTGGAGCTCCAAGAAGTGTGGAATCATCATTTTTACACCAAAACACATGAAATTTTATATGAATCTACATCCCTTTAGCCTTCTAAACACAATGGCATAATTTATTTGAGCTGATTCGGTGCCCTATAGTGTTTTTCGTGAGATATTTTTCTCAGCCCGTGAAAAACACGTGAAAGGTAAAAAATGAAAAGTTGTAGAGTTAAAAATGATGAGAGAAAAGGGTGAAAAATGATTGCAAATGCATGCTGGCATGGTGGAATGCCAAAACATGACCCTGGGATGGATAAGGATCTGAGTTCATGTAATATTTTAAAATATTTGTGCATCTCTGGCATTTGGCGAGCTGTTTCACAGTTTTATATCATTTTTCATCAAATGGATAGGGTTTTGTAACAAATTTGATCCCTTTGGCATATTATTTGCTTGGGATGCAAGGATCCAAGATGGAAGAGGGTATATGATGTAGTTTGGAAGCATTTTTTCATTTATTGAGAATTTTGGGAGAAAGAGAGAAGAATTTTCATAGTAAAAACTAGAAGAAGTCCATTTCCTTTTGGAGACATTGCCCGAGAGATGTTTTTATTCCAGTTTGCATCAAATGTTCATCATGTTGAGTTAGTTTCAGCTATAAAGCCATCAAAAAGATTTGAGATTGTCTAAATAACATTCCCTTGCTGATATATTTGATCAAATTCTTGGATTAACTGGTTTTATCTCTTGGCAAAGCTTGCATACACTTGTATTTCAGTATGTTTTCAATTTGTGTTTCATGCTCATGTTGCAATCTTGTGTTTGGGATATTTATTGGTCATGCATGGTCTCATTTCTTGTAGAGGGTTTGAAGGCATCTGCAATCTTCCACAGAAGAGCATTCATTTGAGTGGAGATAAACAGACTTAAACTCATCTTACCTTCCTTGTAAATTGAGGGTGTTTGTAAACCTTTGGGTGTACCTTAGGTCATGATCTAACAAGGGGTTTTGAATGCTTTATTGATATTTTTCTTCAAGCCTTTGTGGTAGGTTATCAAATTTTGTATGGAATAGTGTAGATTTAGGCATCCATATATGCACACATTCTGCGTTGAAAGAGCACTTCAAATTCATTGAAACATCTTTGATGTTTAGGTGTTGTGATTCTTTTGCAAGGTTTCCCAAAGAAGGTGATGAATCCTAACTAATCTTGTTCCAACATCTCTAGCTCTATCCTAAATAAGGTGATGACTCTAACTAATCGGGGTTCTATCATGTCTTTAGTAGCTCTATCCTTGTGTTGATAACATTTCCATCATTTAGTAGTGACAACTCCTTTGAGTTTGGATAATGGATACTTGATCATGTTTTCACAAGGCCTCTTCCATGTCATATGCAAAACACAAGGATATCTTCATCTCCTTTACCATACAAGGGTTGTAATATAGGTTCTCTTACCTTGGTTGATAGGCACAACCTAAAATAGTGAGGGTTAGATCAAAACCCTTATGAAGGTGCTATCCACTCCCTCAATTCTTGAATGCAAACAAGCATATAGGTGTGATCCCTAGCTACAAACGACATACAAAACATCTATCTATCCTTGAGTGTCTTGTGTAGATTCATGATGTTGTTCAAGTTGTGAAGGAGATTAAATCTGGATACCAACACCCGAGTACCGTTTCCGGGGACTTCTTGCAATTTCTTGGTGGTTTTGAAGTACTTGAAAGGTTTGAGCATTTGTGTGATCAATTATTTGAGTTGTTACATTCTTGAGATATCATTTCATACTTCAGATCTGGATGTTTTGGGTAAGAAAGACTTCAAACTCAGCCTGCTCTCCTCATCTACCAGCAGTTTATATGATTTGGATGCACTGTTTTTGGTTGAATTAAGAAGAAGAAAATATGATTTGTAAATCCCTACAAGTTTTCAGTATAGCATGCATTTGACAGAATATTTTTAGTGCTTTCTTGCACAACTAAGGTGAAAATCCTTGGTGGCGACTCCATGTTATTGGGATCTTGAAATACCAGTTGTCTAACACATTTTTATCATTTGAAACTTGTTGTTTAAATCTATCAAACTGGAGGGAAGGAGATCCCTCTTCATCAAGGACTCTTCTAAGAAGTTGCTCACTGAATCAAGAAGCTCAGAACTAGAAGGAAGAAGAGTGTGGAAAGTGGTTGGTGATTTGGTTGCAAGGAAAGGAATCCCCATAGTTGAATTTGAAGGAGAGCACTGTCATTGAAGATTATAATTCCTCTTCAAGTAGATCTGATTTAGGAAATCTTCTTGCTGATTTTCATTCTCCATCAGGTGAGGGACCTTCTTTTGTATTTAAAAAACTTGCTCCTAAATATGCTCCTGTGGTTTCTAAGTCTACTAAATTCTATCAAGAGAAAGAGCCTTTATGGGGTTGTCATTTTAAATATCATTCATCTATTCCAATCAGACCCATTATTACTCCTCATCAGCTTATTTCACCTCCAAGATCACCCCCACCAAATAATATGGCTTAACCTAGACCTCCATTTGTTATAACCACCTTTGGTCCTATAAATTTTGGAGGAATGGATGGTTATCCAAATGCTGTCCCACAAGATGTGAGAAATAGGTTACCAAAATTCCAAGGTAACAATGCCATAACTAGAGATCAACACCTCAAACTCTTTGTTAACATGATGGAAGACTTTGAAATAGAATTTGAGGATGTGTATATCAAGTTGTTTATCCATACACTTGAGGAAGATGCAAGAGATTGGTATAAAGCTCTTCCTGATAACTCTATTGATTCATGGACTGAGATGAGTAATGCATTCAGATTACAATATGGAGACAAAACAAATCCAAGGTTCCTTCTATCCAAGTTTGAGAACATCAAGAAGAACCCTAATGAGACCATTCATGATTTCAACACAAGATTTAATAAGACATTGAGAAGGCTACCTGTAATTTTGAGGCCTTGTGATGAATCTTGCTTGATCAAATATGCAGATGCATTTGATAAAAAGGCAACCTATTACTTGAGAGACAAGAATCCTACAAACTTGAGGCAAGCTTTCACCATGGCACTTCAAATTGAAAATAATATTAAGGCTATTGGTAAACCACTTAACAGTGATGGTGTGAAGCTGATAAACCCTGAGAAGCCTCAAGCTAGCAAGGGTGCTAATTTGGAAGATGTTGTCAAGATTTTGGTAGGGGGTGTCAAAGAAATTTCCTACAAATTAGCCCTATTCTCGAGAAAGGAATTGGGAAAAGTTCACAAGGATAGCAAAGAACTCAAAACCATGATAGATTTAGCAATCATCCTAGGGGTGATCAAAGATAAGATGATAGAGGTCAAGGGCTTATTGGATCTACAAATACACAACCCCAAGCATGTGAAAATAGAGTGGTGCCTGACCCTTTGACTGCAAGAGTTGCTGCTGTTCAAGAAGTTTCTGATATGGATTGGTGTGACAGATGTTTTCTTCCTCATCCGCCATGTGAAATGGACCAGCAAGATATTAATGATGATAATGAGAATGAAATGGATGATGACATTTGTATGATGGGCAGCTCTTTAGGCTCATAACAAGCAGCAACATCAATAGATGTGATAAGTGTAAGGACTGCTGCAACCTTTTGGGATTGCATAAAGAGGGTACCATTTCTTTCTCTTCCTCAAGGTCATGATGTAGATGTAGTTTAGGCTTTTGAAATTCCTAATAATGAATTTGAATATCTAAGGTATTTAATGATAAAAAGTATGATGGTGGTATTCCTTCGAAGGAAGATAGAAAATTGTTAATGGATGTTGTGGTTGGTCAAGAAAAAGAGTACAATACTAGAAGTAAAGTTATTAGAGGAGTTGGTCCTCAAGCCAAGCCAAAGACACCCTTTCTCACAAGAATTCCCAAAGATAATCCTAGAAGAGAAATAATTGCTAAGAACCTTGCTATCCCATTCTAAAATATCAGTCATCTTCATGCCCAGGCTGCCAAGAATGCTTCTCCGTCTGATGAACCTACTTGTTTCCCGTCCAATGTTGTTTTACCGAAGAATGTTCCATATGATATAGACTAGGTTTTGAGCCAAATTAACATCATTGTTCCCATCATTGAGTTGCTTAGAATACCTGAGCATAAGAAAAGAGCTTTTGAATACTTGGGATTGAAGGAAGAAAAGAGTTTACCCAACAGAAATGTAAATGTTGTTGAGAATCCTCTTCAAAGCATTGCTGGCCCTGAAACACCACCACCAATGGAAGATCTTGGAGAGACACCTGAAGTGTATTTGGGAACATCCTTGGTTGATTTAAAATTAAATGTCGATCCATTCTTCACAAATTTGCACATAAAAGGTAGGTTGCTTCACAATTGCATGTTTGATTCCGGTGCATCATGTAATGTTATGCCTCTAGAAGTTATGAATGAGTTGGATATCAAGGTGAAAGTAGCATATGGGAAGTGTACAGCCATGGATTCAAGGGAAGTGCCAGTTTTTGGATGTGTGAAGAGTTTAGTAGTGTAACTTGCAGCCTATCCGGGTAAGAATTTAAAACTTGATGTTGTAATTGTTGACTGCCCTGCCAAATGGGGTATGCTTTTGTCAAGGAAGTGGGCTACAAGTGTTGGTGGTAGTGTTCAAATGGAAATGTCCTATGCCACCATTCCCATTGAGGGCAGCCTTGTCAAAATCTATGGTGAAAAGAAGATGTTACACTTGATTGAAGATCCTAACATTTCTTCTTATGAAGTGTTGTTTGTTGATGTAGATGTTGACAATTTCATTGGTTTTGCTGATGGAAAAGAGAATAAGATGGATAAATCAGAGTTCCTTGGTATGGTAGGTTCTCCATGGACATTACTATTTGATGGAGCTTGCTCCAAAGTTGGAAATGGTGCTGGTATAGTGTTGGTTTCCCCTAGTTTAGAAGAGTTTCCTTTTTCCTTCAAGCTCAATTTTGAATGTACTAACAACATTGCTGAGTATGAGGCATTATTATTGGGATTAAGGATTGCATGGAAGTATGGAGTAAAGGATATTGTTGCTAAAGGAGATTCAGAGCTGGTTGTCAAGCAAGTAAGAAAGTTGTATGCTACAAAAAATCAGCGTATGAGACAATATAAGCATGTTGTTTGGGACTTGATTGAAATGTTTGATTCCTTTAACATTGTTTACCATGATAGAAGTCTTAATTGCTGCTGATAAGCTGGATGTTCTTGATTCTAAATTTGATAATTGCGTCATTTCACCTTTTTGTGAATATGATGTTGAAGTGCTTGACAAGGCCAAATTGTCCCGAGATAATGTGAAAAATTGGCATATTTTTGGTGATGATGCACAAGTGTTGAGATTCTTACAATGCCAAGGAGAGTTTTCTGGTCATAATATTGATTGGGAACCAATGGTGTGCATGAATGAAGGTAGAGAAACTTTTTTTGACAAGGATATTATACAATTGAAAACAAATACCATTCCTAAGGGTCTTGTTGCACTTGAATTCAATTTTAGCAATGCTGATTGCATCGTTAATAGAAAGATGTCTGCTTCAAGGGATGTGGAAGAGCACAATTTGGGAACTAAAGACAAACCAAGGAAGATCTGGTCGAGAAGTCATCTCAGCAAAGAAGAAAAATAGTCCTATGCCTAAATTTTAAAGAAATATCAAAACTGCCTTGCTTGGACTTATTCGAGCTAAAGGCATATAGAGAAGATTTATTTCAGCATGAGATTCCCCTTGAGGCCAAGAATAAGCCGTTTAGAAAAAACAAAGGCCTATTAATCCACTACTTTCCATGAAAATTCAAGAAGAGTTGAAGAAATTGAGAGATGGCGGCATCATTCAGCCTACTAGATACTCTTCTTGGGTTACCAACCTTGTGCCGATTAGAAAGAAGAACAGAGATATCGACTTTGTGTGGATTTTAGGAATCTAAACAAAGCATATTTGAAGGAAAACTATCCTTTTCCAAACATGGATAATATGTTGTAGCTTGTAACTGGGTCAGAAATGCTTTCTACTTTGGATGGTTTCTCCGATACAATCAAGTAGTTGTCAAAGAATCGAAAGACTTAAAACAACCTTCACTACTTCTTGGGGGACTTATGTTTTTGTGAGGATGCCTTTTGGATTGATGAATTCTGGTGCTACTTTTCAGAGGGAAATGGATGTTTCCTTTGTTGGTTATATCAATGAGTTTATTGTAGGTTACCAAGATGATGTGACTATTTTTTCAAGGTAGCGAGCAGACCATTTACAACACCTAGAGAAAATGTTGATCAGATGTAGAGAGTATGGAATTTCACTTAATCCAAAGAAGTGTCATTTTGGTGTGCCAAAGGCCAAGTTTTTAGGACATATTGTATCTAAAGAGGGTGTTATGATAGACTGTGAGAGAGTGGAAGCAATCAGTAAGGTGCCTATTCCAAGAACCAAGAATGGTATTCAATCTTTCTTTGGCCAAATCAATTTCATTAGAAGGTTTGTCTCCAATTTTGCTGAGCTAACTTTCCCAATCACAAGCATGCTAAGAAAGGACAAATTTATTAAGTGGGAAAATACTTCCATCCAAGATTTTGAAGGAATAAAGGATGCACTCAAGCATGCACCCGTTTTGGCAGCTCCAAACTATAAGATGCCTTTCCAAATCTTCTCTTTTGCATCTGAATTTACTATTGCTTCAGTTTTGCTACAAAAGGATGAAAATGGAGCTGAGAGGCCTATTGCTTTCTTTAGCAAGGCTTTACAAGTAGTTGAATTGAGGTACACAATTATGGAGAAACAAGCATTTGCATTAGTAAAAGCAATAAATATTTTCAGGCCCTACATTTTGAGTTCAAAGGTTATTGCTTATGTTCCCCATACCATGGTTAAAGACATCTTATCTGACATGGAGATATCAAGCAAGAGATTTAGATGGGTTAAAAAATTACAAGAGTATGATATGGATATCCAAACAACAAAGTTGATTAGAGGTTTAGGTCTTGCCAAACTCACGGCTGAGAGTAATTTGTAGAATGTAGAAGTGAATCAGTGAGGGGAAGAAAGGGCAGATCTCCTTGAAAAATTGATGAATTATGAGTGGTACAAGGATGTGGTCTATTACCTCAAGCACTTATGCTATCCCAGTCACTTAAATAAAAATCAGAAAAGAGCCCTCAAGCTGGCTTCTCATAAATATGTCATAACAGACCTTGGGCTGGCTTGGAAGAACCCTGAAGGTGTCCTCTTGAAATGCATAACTGAAGATGAAGCTCCCAAGTTGATTACTGATTTCCATGGGGGAGTTTGTGGAGGACATTTTGTTGGGAGAGTGACAACACATAAGATTTTAAGAGCTGGTTATTGGTGGCCAACTCTTTTCAAAGATGCAAACCGGCTAGTTAGAAGATGTGATAGTTGCCAATGCTTCTCAGGAAGATTGAAAGCTTTAGGCTCCCTTCCTTTGCAGCCTGTATCAGTTGAATCTCCTTTTAAACAATGGGGAATGGATTTTATTGGTGAGATTTCATATCCTTCTAGTGCTGGTTACAAATGGATCCTTGTAGCAACTGATTATTTTACAAAATGGGTTGAGGCAATTCCATCTAGAAAGGAAACACACCAAGTGGTAATGGATTTCTTGTTGAATCATATCATATGCAGATTTGGGGTTCTAGTTAAGATTGTGTCTGATAATGCTATGTGTTTTAGATCCAAGTACTTGATGGCAATGTGCAATGAATATGGGATAAATCTAACGTATTCTTCAAATTACAACCCACAAGGGAATGGGCAAGCTGAATCAAGTAACAAAAACTTGCTCAAGATCATTAGAAGAACCTTGGAAATCAACAAGAAGAAGTGGGGAGAATAGTTGAAATTTGTAGTTTGGGCTGATAGGATAACTCCAAAAAGAGAAACTGGTAAAAGCCCATTTGAACTAGTGTATGGAACTCAGGATTTGCTGCCATTACACCTGCAATTATCCACTTTTCAGTTTGCCCAACAATTGGAAGATCAAGAACATGGCCCATATGAATCAAGAATCAATCAAATCATTGAGTTGGATGAAGAAAGGAGAGCTTCTCATCAAAGGCATGTCAGGTTTAGGGAGAAATTGAAGAAGTTGTTTGATAAGAAGGTCACCCCTAGAGCTTTCAGTGTTGGAGATCTGGTTTTGCTGTGGGATAGTAGGCATGAAGACAAGGGCAAGCATGGAAAGTTTGATGCTCTATGGATGGGCCCTTATGCCATTGATATTAGGATTGGAGAAAATACATTTTTTCTTAAGGATTTGGATGGGGATTTGTTGGAGCTGCCTGTTAATGGCAGACATTTAAAACATTTCTTGGATTAAATCCCCATGGGAGGTATGCATAAGTTCTACATTTTTTATAGCCCTTATTGTTGTTTTGTCTTTTCCTTGTTCTTGCTATTGTTGGCTTGTGGTTTTCCCTTTTGTCCTTAGGTAACCATTGTTGGTGTGGTTTTCGCGGTCTATTTTTGGTGGAATTTATGGTTTTTGGGCTGCTATGCATGTTTTGACTCCTTTCCCAATGGATTTTTGGCACTTGGTCCATGTTGTGATCTTGTGGCATTCGCTGGGAGTGCCCATCCCCAAGCAGGAGCCAATGTTGGTGAAATTAATGGGTTTTCACACTTTACTCTATTCTCCATGTTCCATTTTTACTCCAAAATGTCCTTGTGGCTTGAGATGAAGATCTATAACTCGTTTTATCCAGTTGGATGTTTTCAAACTTCCCTCAATGTTGTTATTCTACCCTAAATTGAAGTAAAATCCAAGTTCCCCCATTTTGGCCCTGATTTATTCATTTTCACGGGCTGTACCATTTTCTCCTTTGTCAAATCGTGAAAGAGATCGAAATTGATCAAATACTGAATTCGTGCAAGCTTTTTCCTAATCCAAAGGTCGCAAGTGATGTCAAAAAATTATTCGGGGTTTAAAAATGAAGAAGTCTAACCTCCTTGTCAAAATTTTCATTTTCTAGGGCATCTTCTGCATTTTTGATGTATTGACGGTCATACGGGTGTTTTCTACCCATCAATTTTATCATTGCAGAGTTTATGCTGACGTGGCAGTCTCTCATTGGCTGGGGAAGGTCGAAAGAATATTATAACTTGTTTTTTTAATTTTGGCAAAAAGAAAATTTTTGCCCGCGGCCCCGCAGTGCTACAGGATGTGCTTACGTGGCACGATGTGATTGGTCGAGGAGTGGCGGGTGGCGGAAGTCACTTAGGAAATTTTTCTTCCATTTTGGAAAAATTTCTCAAAATCAAATTTTTTCCCAAAGGCCCACAACGAATGGCATGATGACACGTGTCACAGGAAGGTTAAGTGGGGGGCAAGGGTCACTTAACATTTTCTTCAATTTTTGAAAAAATCTCAAATGTCAAAGTTTTCCCACAAATCCGCGCCTAATGAGAAGTAGACACGTGGTAAAGAATGGTTAGGCTGGTGGCGGGGGGTAACTTAAAATTTTTCTTCATTTTTGAAAAAGTTCTCAATGTTAAATTTCGACCCGAAGGCCCGCGCCCAATGGAAGGGTGACACGTGTCTAAGGAGGTCAACCGGAGAGGCGGATAGTTGGAAATTTTTGAAGTTTTTGGCTTCAAAATGCCAAAGGAAACATTTTGACCTAGAGGCCCACATCAAATAGCAAAATGACACGTGTGTATGGCGTTAAATTGGAGGGGCGGAAGTTTTAAATTTTTATAATATTTTAACTTCAAAATGCAAAAATTAAATGTTCTCGAAGGCCCACGACGAGTAGGAAGGTGACACGTGTCCGGGAGGAGAAGTGGGAATGGGGGCCGAAGGAAACTTTTGGGACTTTTTACCCTTGGTGTAAAAGGTAAAAATGAAGAATAGGCCCGTGTCCAATGAAAACAGGACATGTGTCCTAAATTTGGCGGAGGTTTGGAGCGCGGAGAGGAAGTTAAAAATTTTGCAAATTTTTGGCGAAAATCTCAAGGTGAAAAATAAACCCGTGGAAACTCTGGAGGGTCAGCTCCACATCCAATAGGACAGAGACACGTGGCACATTTCAAAAGGTAAAAAGGAAAGCTTGGGCCCGCATGAAGTTTTGATGCTTGCAGAGGTTTGAATGAAGAATTTACGGTGGTCGGCCTTGACAACGAATGAGACGAAGACAAGTGGCAGAAGAGGCAGGAGGTGTACGGGCCCACGGGGAATTTTGAGAAAATTTTCCTTTTTGTGAAAAAGTGGTAAAATTCATCAAATTATCTGGCGGTTTTGGTGGGGACCCACAGGAGGACACGTGGCACATCCGGGGGGCTTGCAGGGAAATTTTTTAGAATTTTCCCGAAATCAAAAAGGGGTTTAAAATGCATTTTTAGGATTGGGGGCCCGCCCCAATCATATTTTGACACGTGTCCCACCCCATCCAAAGACAAAGAGGAAGAATATTCAAGATATCATTTGACACGCGGAGGGTAGAATTTTAAAGTTTATTTTAATCAACAGCAGCTGTGCATTTTTGTTTTTTGGGCGCCATTGGAGCTCCAAGAAGTTTGGAATCATCATTTTTGCACCAAAACACATGAAATTTTATATGAATTTCCATCACTTTGGCCTTCTGAACACAAAAACATCATTTATTTGAGTTGGTCTAGTGCCCTATAGTGTTTTTTTGTGAGATATTTTTCTCACCCCATGAAAAACACGTGAAAGGTAAAAAATAAAAAGTTGCAAAGTTAAAAATGATGAGATAAAAGGGTGAGAAATGATTGCAAATGCATGCTGACATGGTGGAATGCCAAAAACGTGACCTTGGGATGGATAAGGATATGAGTTCATGTAATATTTTAAAATATTTGTCCATCTCTCGGCATTTGGCGAAACACAAGCTTTACGCTTTTTATATCATTTTTCATCAAATGGATAGGGTTTTGTAACAAATTTGATCCCTTTGGCATATTATTTGCTTGGGATGCAAGGATCCAAGCTAGAAAAGGGTATATGATGTAGTTTGGAAGCATTTTTGTCATTTGTTGAGAATTTTGGGAGAAAGAGAGAAGAATTTTCATAGGAAAAAACTAGAAGAAGTCCATTTCCTTTTGGAGACATTTCCGAGAGTTGTTTTTATTCCAGTTTGCATCAAATTTTCATCATGTTGAGTTGGTTTCAGCTGTAAATCCAACAACAAGCTTTGATATTGTCTAAATAACATTCCCTTGCTGATATATTTGATCAACTTCTTGGATTAACTTGTTTTATCTCTTGGCAAAGTTTGCATACACTTGTATTTCAATATGTTTTCAATTTGTGTTTCATGCTCATGTTGTAATCTTGTGTTTGGGATATTTAGGTCATGCATGGTCTCATTTCTTGTAGAGGGTTTGAAGGCATCTTTAATCTTCCGCTTATAAGAGCATTCATTTGAGTGGAGATAAACCGACTTAAACTCATCTTACCTTCCTTGTAAATTGAGGGTGTTTGTAAACCTTTGGGTGTACCTTAGGTCATGACCTAACAAGGGGTTCTGAATGCTTTATTGATATTTTTTTCAAGCCTTTGTGGTAGGTTATCAAATTTTTATGGAATAGTGTATATTTGGGCATCCATATGTGCACACATCTTGGATGAAAGAGCACTTCAAATTCATTGAAATATCTCTGATGTTTAGGTGTCATAATTCTTTTGCAAGGTTTCCCAAAGAAGGTGATGACTCCTAACTACTCTTGTTCCAACATCTCTCATCATAATTTCATTGTAAACTAACTCATCCTACCAACAATACCCCTGCATCTACATTTTGTGTCCACAAAAGAATTCAATCCTTTCACAAAAATGCACAAAGTTGATTAGGGTTCTATCATGTCTTTAGCAACTCTAGCCTTGTTTTAAAAACATTTCCATCATTTAGTAGTGAAAAATCCTTTGAGTTTGGATAATGGATACTTGATCATGTTTTCACAAGGCCTCTTCCATGTCATATGCAAAACACAAGGATTTCTTCATCTCCTTTATCATACAAGGGTTTTAATATAGGTTCTCTTACCTTGGTTAATAGGTACAAACTAAAATAGTGAAGGTTAGATCAAAACCCTTATGAAGGTGCTATCCACTCCCTCAATTCTTGAATGCAAACAAGTAGATAGGTGTGATCCTGGCTACAAACGACATACAAAACATCTATCTACCCTTGAGTGTCTTGTGCAAGTTTATGATACCAACACAATGAAAAAGGAGATGTTGGATTTTCATTCAACTTCTGTGGGTCTTTAAGATTGATCTTGAAGTGGAAGAAACAAGCCAAGAAGAAAATTCCAAGCAAGAGTTGTAGTGGTGGAGTTACAACAATCAGTCTCCAAGTGGCAAATTGTTGTTTATGGATCTTGATAGCGATGGGGGTTTCAAGGGGGCTTTGCCCCATTGTGGGGTCTAGGGGGATGGCCCCCAAGAAGGGGGTCTAGGTGCCATGTACTATGGTGGGAGTTTGGGGCAAGTGCCCCTATAAGCCACATTTTATATGTATTTATGCATTGTGAAATTTGGACCGTTCCTTATTAGGTCACATATCTAATGGGTGGTTTTCTATGTTTCCTCGAAATGATAAAAACCTAATATATTTAAAGGGTCATAATGTATGAGGCTCATTGTATTAGTGGTGGCACTATGAGAGAGAGTTTGGCTAGACTGAATAAAAGGATTGGCTGTTTCTTGTGGACATAGCCAATTTTGGGTGAACCATGTTAAATTTGTCTCTTTTTTATTACGTTATTTTCTATTTTATGTTTTCTGATTATTATTTATTGCATGCTTGTTTATCTGTAAAACTAATATAATCCTAAAATCAAAACACACACAAGCCATTCAAGCTAATAGTTTGGCTTGAGGAGGTTCTGGAGAGTTTGTATTGAGCACACAAGCTCATAGATGGAGCATGTTTTCTTGAGATCCCCTTAGAGAGGATATGGGTGCGAAATGGTATTTTTACGCAAAGGAGAGTAATGACCTATTTTTTGGAAATGATTATTTTGGAGACCATTACTATTACTGAGCTTATAATCACCTGAAGCAAAGTGAATGTGTACGAAGACAAATATTTTTGAGCCCTTTAGTCCAAACGAAGATTATAGTAGCTTGATTATTACATAGAACCCGATTTGTGAAGAAATATTATATGAGACCGTTATTATTTTTTACAATTAATTTTAGATTTCCTCCAATTAGGAGATATTTTATAATATCCTATTATTATAAAGCGTATTTTACCATTTTTAATGAAGAATTATAATTACCTATCACCGGAGAATATTATTATTGCCATTTGTAAAGGAGATTATAATTTCCTTTATCATTACAGAGATTGTTTCCCATCATTATAGAGACTATAGCTCATTTTCATTGCATAGAATTGGCCACCTATCATCATTATAGAGAAATATTATCATAAGGCCATTTTGTAGTAAATCCAGAGCTTTCCTAGAGAGTAGAACAAAGGTATTTTTTGTTTGCAAGCCAAATACATTATTGATGTAAAAATTATATTGAACACATATTTACATCAGTAATACAACCGTTTAGGATGTTTTCTAAACCTAGAGACATAACCCATTAAGGTTGAAGTTCATTATCAATCTGGTGTTGTAGTGGTCTTTGTTCTCATTTTGCTTTGATTGTGTTAAATTTAGTATTTTTTAATGTTAATTTAATGTATGCCAATTTTTACGGGTAAATGAGCTAATTTTAATTTAAAATGAAAAACAATTGAGAATCGAATGAGTTTCCATAATTTAGAGAAATCTAAATAATTTTATTTGACCCCATTTTCAAATTACTTATGTGGTGTTCTATGTAAATAAATATGCCCCTCATAAGGAAAGGATATTGGGAAAAGGCCATGTCCTACATATAAAATGTATATATGGTCCTTTGTGTCCCACATCATGTTTACATACCACGTGAAATATATGTGTATAAAAAATATAGCATGGTATCTACTCAATCATGTGATAAATAATATATATAAAGTAGAGAACTAGTAACTCAAGTCATGCAGATGTACTAGTTTTTGAATTTTTGGATATATTTTTTTATTTATATTTTTGGATATTTTTAAAAAATTTAAAGAGAGAGAACTAAGAGATGATCTCATTGGAGGTATGGGCCCAAAGGTTTCTCATTTAAGTTATATCCCCAATTAGAATGTGAATTTTTGATGATCAACAACAATATTATCTAGATTGTCCCAATATTTTTATAAGCATAATAGGAATCAAAATTATCTTCTTGTGTGTTATTATTTCTATGTAAAAATATGAAAGGTTGTTGGTTGTGTTGTATGCTTGTTATATGTTTGGATTTAATGTGTGTATTTTTGTGAAGCTCAATATTAATTTTCCATACATTTTGAAATGAGTTCTACCTCTATTAAAGTGTCATATTTTATAGGTATATCTGATTTAAAGAAATTTAAATCTTTATTAGAGTACTTGAGATCAACCGAATATAACATTGATAAATAAGATCTAGCATGAAAATCACAAGAAAGTGTGAATGATAGGCTATGGGAATGGCTTAGCTTGTACCAATAGATCTAGGATGATTCTGGGCTAAAAACTAGCTAGATCAGGTTGGATCTAGATTGTGTAAGCTTTGTCTAGAAAAATGAGATCTAGAACTTATTTAGACAGAATTCCTTGATGAGGGAAAAACCGCTCGAGGAACTGATGTCCTGAAATGAGTAGTAGTGTCTAGGGAAAAAATATTATTATGATCTTTTCAAGGTATGAAATTATCGATTCCTTTCAATGTTTATCACATCCACTTTGTTGTAGGGTTCATGTATCACACATGTACTTGCAATAAAATCCATAGATACATGTACAAGGATCAAGAAAACATTTGATGGAATAAATAATGCATATTCTTGAATCGAGACTAACCTTGGTCATTACACCCTAATGAGATTTTTATTGAGCATTTCTCTACCTTTCGACTCTATGTAATTATTGTGTGTGAGTGATTGGAATTGTGTCCCTTGAAGCTAGGTTTCCCTTGTGCTAGTCATACCAAGATAATGAGCTATAACTAATTTTCACCCAACATGATTGTGTGAGATGGAATTATAAGATATCCCTTCCTATGGAGTGAATTATGCATCCCTAATGTAGTCCATATATTTTGTTATTTTCCCAAATAGTAGATAGTAAGTATTAACTATAAACTATCTAGTCCCTAATGATGGAAAGTAATTCATGTATATGTATGATTCCCTTATTTTAATCTCATCATTAACAACAAGAAAAGATGACCCAAATTAATAAAAATATCTAGAAAAGATACCAAATAATGTGGCATTTGAAAATCGGGAAAAGGGGGCAAAAGGATAGAAGCACCCAAATGGAATAGTAGTTCATAGGGCACTCTTTTCCTTAATGGGTGGTAGTGTTCGAGATATTTATAAGATATAATAGTCAATATAGAGCAGAGTCACATGTCATCTAGTGTCCAAAAGAAAATTTATCATTCCAAAATAGTAAATAATTAGAGTGTGGGAAAGACAAAAGTAATGAAATAGTAAATAAGTGTTGTTAACTTATAATTTTCTCACTTAGTAATCATGTATATTACGACATAATTAGAGGCTTGATGTTAATAGAAAGTGTTTGATTTCATGACTACATTTTCCCCCACTTCATTCCAAAGTGAATGAATATTCTACAACATAAAGTAGATAAGAAGAGCATACCCCATGGATATCCGAAGGAGTTGTAATTGATAGATTGATAAATGAGAAATGTGTTTGATACCATGTTAAATGAAGATTATGAAGTGTGTATCATGGAATCTATAAGAGAGGATAAGTATCCTAGGGGTGATCTTGTGTGCTTAGTATAAGTGATGTATGTATTTTTTCCTTGGATATTACATTTCCCATAATTTCTTGTGCTTGAGATTTTTCCTTGTTCCATTTGTATGTTCCCCTTTTGTCAGATTAAGGCCAAAATTATAAAAGAAAATAAGTGTAGTTAATGCTCATGGTAAATGAAATTGAACTTTAACTTATTACATGTAAAAATAGAAATGTGTATTGAAAAACAAGTGAATCAAGGATAAATACACCTATGTTCCATGAGAGAAGAGATGTAATTGTCTATGTATGGTTTTCGCTTGGATATGGTTGGAATATTATTAAGTATTTTGGTGTCCTATCTCCAAACAATGGATTTGAGAATCTTGTCACTAAACTATGAACTTGAGCATCCTATCATTAAACTATGGATTTTAGAATTCTACTTGCCATGGGAAGAATAATGGGAGAGTGTTAATTTTTTTACGCTAACATTTAATGCTTCCTATGGATAAGTACCACTACATATGGTCAAAAATCAAATAGAAACTATTCACCGAGCCATATAAAGTAATTAGTTCCATTGCAAAAATTTTGTAACAAGCCACTTAGTTTGTTCTTGTTGTTCCTAATAGTAACATGTAAGTGAGCATGTGTTGTTTTAAATTGGAAAATACTACCACTTAAAACCTATTGATTCTATACTATAGTTGTTTTTACCCCTGGGATAGGAACACCCAAGTGGGACACTAATATCCACCATTCCCGTTTGTTCTAGGAACTTATTTCCTAGAGTGATTTAGGATCAATTCTAATTCTCAACATGTTTCTTAGCTCTTGTTTATCCTATGTTTTTGTATATCATTTTGTGTCTAGTATGTTAATTGCTAAGAAGGTGAAATAGTCACTCGATTATTTTCCCTACTCATTTAGGGTGCATGAGACGAACAAAGGAAAGAACGAAGAAAATGAGGAAATTTTAAACTAATGTGCATAAATGAAATAATAATATTGTAGGTGGGATATGGAATACACATTCATGACAACCATGGTGTATGTAAATAATGGGAAAAATGTCTATCCAAAATTTTTAGTCACAAACAAGTATATGTGATGTAATAAAAACAAAAACACGAACAACATTGCAAAATACATGAAAAGTATCTATTTGAATACATAATACACCACAAATGATGTCACAGATAATCAAAGCCTTTAGGCAAAAGATAAGAAAACAAGAAATGAACATAGAGAATAGCCCAAAAACAAATACAATCAAGACATAAGAAAAAAAAAAGTTTATATAAGAAAATCAAAACCTTGATTGGAAGGAGGCCTGAAATCCAAATACTACACATGAAGCACCAATTAGCATGTTAGAAAAATTGATAATATGTTACAATGTATACAACTACAGACATGAATGAAATTATTAGTGTTGGTGAATTAATTTGTCGCAAGTCCAATTATGGGATTTCACCAATGGTTACAGGGCTAAGCCCCTCCTTATTGGGTATGGGGAGGCTCCCATTATTGAATGTAAACTAATTATAAAAAAGAAAATAAATAAATGAATAAAATAATAAAATGAATGCAAACCAGATCATTCCTTTTTGTTTCCTTATAACCTCGAGATGAGATGGATGAAGTGTGGAGTGAAGTACCGAGCTTGTTGAATCTCATTGATAGATTATATGTAAATGCTCTAAATATGCCTCTAAATGGAATAAAATTCATGTTATAAGTAAATTAATGCGTGATGATATTGGTTATGAGCTTGTTGATCAAATAGGTAGCCTAACGGCGTATGAATTCAAGTGGAAATTTAGACAGAGTAATACTAAAAATTCCTTAAGATTCCAAAGGTGGTTTGTGAGGAGATGAGCCTCTTATATATAATTGAATGAAAGGCCATGGATTGAGAATCAAAATTTGATCGATTTAGATGTGAATGAATGCATTTTATGGATTTAGCATGTTAATTTAGTCTATGCAATGGATGAGTTTGAATAAGAATTTAAGAGGATTTAATTTTAATAGTTGGCTCTTGAATTATTCCATTGTACGTGAAATTTAGATTCCTCTTTTGTAGGGTTCTATAACTTGAGTAAATATGTATTTTTATTTTATTTAAATATCTAATTAAATTATCTAAGGAATATAAGTCTATTATGTATGCATAATAGAATTAATTACATTAATTCTAGTGAGATGTGGGTGAATATTGATTCAAATAAAAATGTGAAAAGGATAGTGTATAATTTTAGGGTGTATAGATTTTCCCCCTTTTAAAGTGTTAGTATAGAGTAATAGAATTCTAAAGATAGTAGATGCATGTAGATCAATGAAAAAATGATAAAGAAGTGTGACAGACTACCTAATTTTCTCTGGTTATAACATTCCCATTTTAAGATTTTAGAAACAAGGAATTTTTTTACAAAATGTTCTTTGTTATAAATCATAATTTAGAACACACATTCTAATGCCAAAATATCTCATAAAAGAAAACCATATGCATCTATAATGACTCGGTGAAACATTGATCTCTCATTTCATGACTCGGCACAAAACCAATCTCTCATGTTATTTAGTAATGTGTATACAAAGTATACTTAGTTCATTTACCCTATTAGGGGTACTCAAGTGTTCTATTTAAGAGTCTATCTAAATATTTGTTACAAATAGTCATTTGAAATCTTGCTTCTTAAACTAGGTGACATAGGACAATGCAACTAGCAACTTTATGATAATTTGGCAAAATATTTACACATGTTTATCATGTTTGCATTCCTAGATGACATACTCATTAAACAAAATAAGTCATTCACCACACTTGATCTGTTATCTAGATTGTTCTTCATTGACCTCTGTCACTCCACTCGATTGAAAGTATAACCCTAGCTATGGTTTGTAACATGTCCTAGTGTGGAGGACTACTCACGGTGACTAAGGGTACATAGACATACTCAATCTAATTAATTCAATTGGGTATGTCTAGTTATCCTAAGTCAATGTGAGTTAACCCCGACACTAGATAATTTCCATATCCTTGCATATGACAGAACTCCGTGATCTACTCAAGAACTTATGTTAGTATAGTTGAATAAACTCTCGGGGTATTGAGACATGTCAACTGCAACATAGTATCCTTGTAATGAATCCTTTAGTTATGAAGGTACTTCATTGCAGTTGGCTTGTGTCAACATCCAAATGAGTTTCCTCTTCTGGATGAACATAACTTAGAGTGAAAGTTGATGTTATATTACAAAATTCATTACAAATTAATTATGAAATTTTTACTAATTCAATCGAGCTCTTTAACATAAAGGGTTACAAGTTATAACTGCATCTATCGTGCGTATGCGCAGATAAAATATGCTTCCTAACCTACTTATTTTCATGCTTTAGTTTATCATTTAACCGATACAACTTACAAAAAAAAAGGGACATAAAGGCATTTTTAATTATAAAGGTGAATGAGCTAATTTAATTTTCCAATTTAAGATTAAGGAAATCTGCATAAGGAAACACACATGCATCCATTCACCCTTATGTTAATTATCATTCAAGAAATTTCATAACTTAAATATTAATGTATGCCCTCAAGGGAATTTCCCCTTTCCTATGTCACGGGCTGATGCCCATTAATGAAAACAAAATTCATATGTTCCATATAAATCCAAATTGAGTAATGTAAAATTATAATCATGGTTTAATACACATACATCCATGTAATTTAATTACAGTCCTTTTTTAATGATAGAGTATCATAAGATTGTCACCATTATAATTTGCATCTCTCCTACAGAAAATAATTTGACTAACAACTCAAATTCCTATCCCAACCATTCCATACAATTTAAGTATGCTAACTACCCTCCTTTATTAGAGAAATACATATAATTTCAGCCCAATACATGTCAAGAAAGTATTACAATAAGTATTAATATATTCATACATATTTTATTCATCAAGGAGGAGTTATACATTTACTAAGTCCAAACATTTCAGATATCACAAAATTTCAAAACAACATCACCTAATCATTTCTCATTACAACTTTATTTTTCCATCAAGTACATCTTAAAAATGAAGCCATTTTTCATCATAATAAATATTTAATCTCTTAAATAAAACAAATGTAACTTTTAATAAGTCTTTCTCCTTTCATATTTTATGTAGTCCATCTGCAAAATTGCTAGCATGGGTCAGTTCATTGAACTAAGCATGATAAGCACTAAATCATTAAAACAATGTGCTTTTAGCTAACTGTTTCATAAAAAAAACTTTGTTGTTATGAAACAGTCCTAAAAACAAAATCAGAAAGGCTCAACCAAAAATAGTACAATCCCAGATAAGAGAGAGAGAAAGAAAGAGATATACTTCAAATCAAAAGAAAGATTAGGTCATGTAATCTAACAACCTTAACTTTCCATCCTAAATTACTTTTATCAAAAAGAATTTAAATAACAAGTTAATAAGAATTATCATTTCATTTGAACCTACTATTACTTTCATGTAATCCATTTAAGTTCCCTCACTCGATTAAACCCGTTGGTTTCAAATATTCACTTTACACACTTTGCCCTATTTTTCTATATCCATTTGTGCCCAATTTGTCAAGAAATGTTCATTTGCTCGAGCTCGTGGTCTGCAATTCATCTTTTCAAGTTGAATGCCTTTGAAATTGCTCACATTGTCATGATTTTTCCCTAAATTGAAATAAATTTCCAAGTTCCCTCTTTTTGTGCCCTAACTTCTTCATTTTTTCGGGGCTAAGCCGTTTTCCCCTTTGTCAAATTTGTGTAAAAATTAAAGTGGATTTATTCCTAGTAATTTAAGGTTAAAACTATTCTCCCTAATTGAAAATCACTGTAAAATCATGCTTCACTTGATTCAAAAACAATAAATCTTCATTCCTTGTGAAAAAATCTGGTTTTCAGGGCATTCTCTGCATTCTTACATTTTTTACGGCTAAACGGGTGTCCCCTACCTATCAAAATTATCTTTGCAATATATTGCTAACGTGGCAGGCTCCTATTAGGTGAGGATGTGTGGGAAAAATATTATAACTTGTTTTTTTATTTTTGAGAAAAATTTTTTTTGAACGTGGCCCCAATTGCTACAGTGAAATAACTATGTGGCACAATTTGATTAGCTAATGGTTCGGTCTGTGGTGGAAGTCACTTAGGAATTTTGCTTCCATTTTGGAAAAATTCTCAAAATCAAAGTTTTCCCCGAAGGCCCGCAACGAATGGGAAGCGGACACGTGGCATGGAGATCAAACGGATAGCGGGGGATTTGTAGAAAAATTTGATGTTTTTGCTCAAGGTGTTAAGGGGAAAATGTATCCATGAAGCCCGCACCCAATTAGAAGTGGACACGTGTCTAAGAGGTCGAATGGAAAGGCGAGAGGATTAGAAAAATTTGAAAGTTTTTTGGCTTCAAAATGCAAGAGGAAAATATTTTCCCGGGAACCCGCAACCAATTGGAGGAACACAGTGTCTAGGAGGCAAGGTGGAAGAAGGGGATGAAGGAAAACTTTATGAAATTTTGCCTTTGTGTTTCCAAGGAAAAAATTGAAGAATGGGCCCACCTCCAATGAAAAATGGACACGTGTCTAGGAGAGTCAAATGGAGTAGCGGGGATTTCAAAATTTTTATTTTATTTTTGGGCTTAATGTTAAAAAGTGAAACTTTTTCCTGAAGGCCCGTGTCGAATTAGAAGAGGACATGTGTCCCAGATTTGGTGGATATTTGGAGCGTGGAAGAAATATTGGAAAATTTACAAATTATGGCGAGAAATTTCAAAGGGGAAAATTAATTTGTGGAAAATATTGGAGGTGTCCTCCCGTAGCCAATAAGGGGGAGGAAAATGGCTTTTTTCAAATGGAAAAAGGGAGAGCGCGGGCCCACAAAGGATTTTGTGCTCGTGGCGGTTTGGAGGTGAAATTGGAGGGTCAGTTCCATAACGAATGGGAGACCGCAATGTGGCGAGAGAAGAGAATGTGCAGTGTTTGGGCCTACGAGATAATTTTGAGAAAATTTTCCTTTTCTCAAAAAAGTGGAAAAATTCATCAAATTGGCCCGCGGTTTTTGTAGGGCCCACCTAGAGGACACGTGGTGTGTCTAGGGGGCATGCGGGGAAAACTTTCAAAATTTTCTCGAGGTCAGAAAAGGTTCGAAATAAATTTTTAAGGTTGGATTCCTAGTCTAATGGTATTTGGACACATGTCCACCTTATCCAGAAGTCAAAAATATATTTTTGAGCCTACATGTCAAATCTCATCAGGACACGTGGAGGGCAGAAATTTAAAGTTGATTTTAAATCAACAGTTAACATGTCACTTTCATTTTTTGGGCACCATTGAGCTTCAAGATACATGGAATCATCATTTTTACACCAAATAACATGAAATTTTATATGAAATTACATCCCCTTGACCTTCTGGATGTAATGGCATCATTCATTTGAGCTATTTTGGTGCCCTATAGTGATTCTCATGAAATATTTTCTCATCCCATGTAAAAAATGTGAAAAGTGAAAAATTAAAGTTGCAGAGTTAAAAATGATGAGGGAAAAGGTGGAAAATGATTGAAAATGCATGATGGCATGGTGGAATGACAAAAAAATGACCTGGGATGGATAAGGATCCAAATCCATGTAATATTTTAAAATATTTTTGCATCTCTGGCATTTTGCAAGCTGTTTTATATTTTTATATCATTTTTCATCAAATGGATAGGGTTTCTTGTAACAAATTTGATCCCTTTGGAAAATTCTTTGCTTGGGATGCAAGGATCCAAGCTGGAAGAATTTATATGTTGTAATTAGGAGGCGTTTCGTAGATCCTTTTGGGATTTTTGGAGAAAGAGAGAAGAATTTTCAAGAGGAAAATAGTAAGTGTTCCATTTCTTTTGGAGAAACTGCCTGAGAGCCATTTTTTATTCTTGTTTGCATCAAATGTTCATCATGTTGAGTTGGTTTCAGCTATAAAGCCATCAACAAGCTTTGATATTGTCTTAATAACATTCCCTTGCTGATATATTTGATCAAATTCTTGGATTAACTTGTTTTATCTCTTGGTAAAGCTTGCATACACTTGTATTTCAGTATGTTTTCAATTTGTGTTTCATGTTCATGTTGCAATATTGTGTTTGGGATATTTTTTGGTCATACATGGTCTCATTTCTTGTAAAGGGTTTGAAGGAATCTACAATCTTCCATTCGAAGAGAGCATTCATTTGAGTGAAGATAAATGATTTAAATTCATCTTACATTCCTTGTAAATTGAGGGTGTTTGTAAACTTTTGGGTGTACCTAAGTCATGAGCTAACAAGGGTTTCTAAATGCTTCATTGATATTTTTCTTCAAGCCTTTGTGGTAGGTTATCAAAGTTTTTGTGGAATAGTGTATATTTGGGCCTCCATTTGTACACATATCCTGGTTAAAATAGTACTTCAAACTCATTGAAACATCTCTGTTGTTTAGGTGTTGCAATTCTTTTGGAAAGCTTCCCAAAGAACTGGGTAATTCCTTATCGTGTCTTTTCCAAACTTCTCCCATAAGAATATCATTTAAAGTAACTCATCCTACTTATACTACCCCTGCATTTGCATTGTGTGTCCACAAAAGAAATCAATCCTTTCATAAAAATGCACAAAGCATATCAGGTTTTATCATGTCTTTAGTAGCCCTAGCCTTGTTTTGAGAACATTTCCATCATTTAGTAGTGAAAAATCCTTTGAGTTTGGATAATGGATACTTGATCATGTTTTCACAAGGCCTCTTTCATGTCATAATGCAAAACACAAGGATATCTCTACCTCCTTACCATACAAGGGCCGCAATAGAGATTCTCCTACCTTGGTTGATAGGCACAACCTAAAATAGTGAGGGTTAGATCAAAACCCTTATGAAGGTGTTATCCACTCCCTCAAATCTTGAATGCAAACAAGCAGATAGGTGTGCTCCCTAGCTATAAATGACATACAAACCATCTATCTATCCTTGAGTGTCTTGTGCAAGTTCATGATGTTGTTCAAGTTGTGAAGGAGATTAAATTTGGATACCAACACCCGAGTGACACCGTTTTACGGGGATTTTCTTTGATTTCTTGGTGGTTTTGAAGTATTTGAAAGGTTTGAGCATTTGTGTGATCAAGTATTTGAGTTGTTACATTCTTGAGATATCATTTCATACTTCAGATCTGCATGTTTTGGGTAAAAAGGATTTCAAACTCAGCTTGCTCTTCTCATTTACTAGTAGTTTATATGATTTGGATGCATTGTTTTTGGTTGAATCAAGAAGAAGAAGATCTGATTTGTAAATCCTTGCAAAGTTGTTACTAATAGCACATGTTTGACGATGATTTTAGTGCTTTCTTACACAACTAAGGTGGAAATCCTTAGTGGTGACTCCATGCTATTTGGATCTTGAAATACCAATTGTCTTACACATTTCTATCATTTGAAACTTGTTGTTTAAATCAGTCAAACTGGAGGAAGGAGATCCCTCTTCATCAAGGAATCTTCTAAGAAATTTCTCACCGAATCAAGAAGCTCAGAACTAGAAGGAAGAAGAGTGTGGAAAGTGGTTGGTGATTTGGTTGTAAGAAAAGAGATCCCCATAGTTGAATTTGAAGGAGAGAAACCTATTATTGAAGATTATAATTCTTCTTCAAGTAGATCTAATTCAGGCAATCTTCTTGCTGATTTTCATTCTCCATCAGGTGAGGGACCTTCTTGTGTATTTAAAAAACTTACTCCTAGATCTGCTCTTGTGGTTTCTAAGTTTGCTAAATTTTATCAAGAGAGAGAGCCTTTGGGGGGTTGTCATTTTAGAGATCATTCATCTATTCCAATCAAACCCATTACTACTCCCAATCAGCTTGTTTCACCTCTAAGATCACCCCCACCAAACAATATGGCTCAACCTAGACCTCCATTTGTTGTTAACACCTTTGGTCCTATAAATTTTGGAGGAATGGATGGTTATCCAAATGCTGTCCCACAAGATGTGAGAAATAGGTTACCAAAATTCCAAGGTAACAATGCCATTACTAGAGATCAACATCTCAAACTCTTTGTTAACATGATGGAAGATTTTGAGATAGAATTTGAGGATGTGTATATTAAGTTGTTTATTCATACACTTGAGGAAGATGCAAGAGATTGGTACAAAGATCTACCTGATAACTCTATTGATTCATGGGACTGAGATGAGTAATGCATTTAGATTACAATATGGAGACAAAACATATCCAAGGTTCCTTCTATCTGAGTTTGAGAACATCAAGAAGAACCCTAATGAGGTCATTCATGATTTTAATACAAGATTTAATAAAACATTGAGAAGGTTGCCTGTAATTTTGAGGCCTTGTGATTAATCTTGCTTGATCAAATATGCAGATGCATTTGATTAAAAGGCAACCTATTACTTGAGAGACAAAAATCCTACAAACTTGAGACAAGCTTTCACCATGGCACTTCAAATTGAAAATAATATTAAAGCTATTGGTAAACCACTTAAGAGGGATGGTGTGAAGCTAATAAACCCCGAGAAGCCTCAAGCCAGCAAGGGTGCTGATTTAGAAGATGTTGTCAAGACTTTGGCAGGGGCTGTTAAAGAAATTTCTTACAAGTTAGCCCGAGCTGAGAAAGGAATTGGGAAAAGTTTACAAGGATAGCAAATAACTCAAAACCATGATAGATTTTTCAATCATCCTAGGGGTGATCAAAGACAATATGATAGAGGTAAAGGGCCTGTTGGATCTACAAATAGACAACCCCAAGCACGTGAAAATAGAGTGGTGCCTGACCCTCTAACTGCAAGAGTGGCTTCTGTTCAAGAAATTGCTGATATGAATTGGTGTGATAGATGTTTTCTTCCTCATCCTCCATGTGAAATGGACCAGAAAGTTATTGAAGATGATAATGAATATGAAATGGATGATGACATTTGTATGATGGGCAGCTCTTTAGGCTCACAACAAGCAACAACATCAATAGATGTGATAAGTGCAAGGACTTCTAACCTTGTGGGATTATGTAAAGAGGGTACCATTTATTTCTCTTCCTCAAACTCATGATGTAGATGTTGTTTAGGCCTTTGAAATTCCTAATAATGAGTTTGAATATCTAAGGGCTTTAATGATCAAGAAGTATGATGATGGTATTCCTTCGAAGGAAGATAGACAATTGTTAATGAATGTTGTGGTTGGTCAAGAGAAAGAGTAAAATACTAGAAGTAAAGTTGTTAGAGGAGATGGTCATCAAGCTAACCCAAAGACACCCTTGCTCACAAGCATTCCCAAATACAATCCTAGAAAAGAAACAATTGCCAAGAACCTTGTTGTTGTCCCATGTAAGAATATCAGTCCTCTTTGTGCCCAGGCCGCTAAGAACACTTCTCCATCTAATGAACCTTCTTTGTTTCCTTCTAATGTTGTTTTACCAAAGAATGTTCCATATGATATAGCCCAGGTATTGAGCCAAATTAAATTGAGTGTTCCCATCATTGAATTGCTTAGAATACCTGAGCATAAGAAGAGAGCATTCGAGTACTTGGGATTGAAAGAAGAAAAGGTTACCCCAAGCATAAATATAAATGTTGTTGAGAATCCTCTTCAAAGCATTACTGGCCTTGAAACACCACCACCAATGGAAGATCTTGGAGAGGAACCTAAAGTATATTTGGGGACATCCTTGGTTTATTCCCAATTGAATGTTGATCCATTCTTCACAACTTTTCTCATAAAAGATAGGTTGCTTCACAACTGCATGTTTGATTCCGATGCATCATGTAATGTCATGCCTCTGGAGGTCATGAATGAGTTGGATATCAAAGTTATAACAAAATATGGGAATTTTACATCCATGGATTCAAGGGAAGTTCTAGTTGTTGGTTGTGTGAAAGGTTTAGTAGTGCAACTTACAGCCTATCCGGGTAAGAATTTAAAACTTGATGTTGTAATTGTTGACTGCCCTACCAAATGGGGTATGCTTTTGTCAAGAAAATGGGCTGCAAGTGTTGGTGGTAGTGTTCAAATGGACATGTCCTATGCCACCATTCCTATTGAGGGAAATCTTGTCAAGCTCTATGGTGAGAAGAAGATGTTACAC
Organism: Taxus wallichiana var. yunnanensis; assembly: GCA_018340775.1. Classification (NCBI taxonomy): domain Eukaryota; kingdom Viridiplantae; phylum Streptophyta; class Pinopsida; order Cupressales; family Taxaceae; genus Taxus; species Taxus wallichiana. The sequence goes on along the minus strand of CM031243.1, from coordinate 122,508,574 downwards.
TTGATTGAAGATCCCAACAATGCTTCTTATGAAGTGTTGTTTGCTGATGTAGATGTTGATAACTTCATTGGTTTTACTGATGGAAAAGAGAATAAGATGGAAAAATTAGAGTGCCTTGGTATGGTAGGTTCTCCATGGACATTACTATTTGATGGAGCTTGCTCCAAATTTGGAAATGGTGTTGGTATAGTGTTGGTTTCTCCTAGTTTGGAAGAATTTCTTTTCTCCTTCAAGCTCAATTTTAAATTTACTAACCACATTTTTGAGTATGAGGCATTATTATTGGGATTAAGGATTGCATGGAAATATGGAGTGAAGGATATTGTTGCTAAAGGAGATTCAGAGCTGGTTGTCAAGCAAGTAAGAAAGTTGTATGCTACAAAAAATCAGCGTATGAAACAATATAAGCATGTTGTTTGGGACTTGATTGAAATGTTTGATTCCTTTAACATTGTTTATCATGATAGAAATATTATTGCTACTACTAATAATCTATCTGTCCTTGGTTCTAGAGTTGACAATTGTACCATTTCACCTTTTTGTGAATATAACATTGAAGTGTTAACAAGGCCAGCTATCCCGGATAATGTGAAACATTGGCAGATTTTTGATGATGATGCACAAGTATTGAGATTCTTACAATGCCAAGGTGAGTTTTCTGGTTAGAATATTGATTGGGAACCAATGGTATGCATGAATGAAGGTAGAGAAACTTTTTTGACAAGGATATTATACAATTGAAGACAAACACCATTCCTAAAGGTCTTGTTGCACTTGAATCCAATTTTAGCAATGTTGATTGCATCATAAATAGAAATATGTTTTCTTCAAGGGATGTGGAAGAGCACAACTTGGGAACCAAGGATAAACCAAGGAATATTTGGTTGGGCAGCCATCTCAGCAAAGAGGAAAAATAGTCCTATGCCCAACTTTTAAAGAAGTATCAAGACTGCCTTGCTTGGTCTTATTTAGAGCTGAAGGCATATAGAGAAGATTTATTTCAGCATGAGATCCTCTTGAGTTAAAAACCAAGCCATTTAGACAAAAACAAAGTCCTATTAACCCATTTCTTTCCATGAAAATGCAAGAAGAGTTGAATAAATTGAGAGATGGTGGCATCATTCAGCCTACTAGATACTCATCTTGGGTGGCAAACCTTGTCCCAGTTAGAAAGAAGAACAGAGATATCAGACTTTGTGTGGATTTTAGGAATCTAAACAAAGCATCTATGAAGGAAAATTACCCCTTGCCAAACATGGAAAATATGCTACAGCTTGTAACAGGGTCAGAGATCCTTTCAACTTTGGATGGTTTCTCCGGATACAATCAAGTAGTTATCAAAGAATCAGAAAGACTTAAGACATCCTTCACTACTCCTTGGGGGACTTATGTTTTTGTAAGGATGCCTTTTGGATTGATGAATGCTGGTGCTACTTTTCAAAGGGAAATGGATGTTGCCTTTGCTAGTTATATCAATGAATTCATAGTAGTTTACCAAGATGATGTGACTATTTTTTCAAGGCAACGATCAAACCAATTGAAACACCTAGAGAAGATGCTAATCAAATGTAGAGAGTATGGCATTTCACTTAATCCAAAGAAGTGTCATTTTGGCATGCAAAAGGCCAAGTTTTGGGACATATTATGTCTAAAGAAGGTGTTATGATAGACCCTAAGAGAGTGGAAGCAATCAACAAGGTGCCTTTTCCAAGAACCAAGAAATGTATCAATATTTCTTTGGAAAATCAATTTCATTAGAAGGTTTGTTTCTAATTTTGCTGAGCTAACTCTTCCAATCACAAGCATGCTAAGAAAGGATCAATTTATTAAGTGGGATGAGGCTGTCATCCAATATTTTGAAGGAATAAAGGATGCACTCAAGCATGCACCTATTTTGGCAGCTCCAAACTATAAGAGACCTTTCCAAATATTTTCCTTTGCCTCTGAATTCACTATTGCTTCAGTTTTGTTACAAAAGGATGAGAATGGAGCTGAGAGGCCTATTTCTTTCTTTAGTAACAATTTACAAGCAGCTAAACTGACGTACCCAATTATGGAGAAACAAGCATTTGCATTAGTAAGAGTGAAAAAGATTTTCAGGCCCTATATACTGAGTTCAAAGGTTGTTGCCTATGTTCCTCATACAATGGTTAAATACATCTTATTTGACATGGAGATATCAAGAAAGATATGTAGATGGGTTGAAAAATTACAAGAATATGATGTGGATATCCAAACAACAAAGATGGTAAGAGGTTTGGGTCTTGCCAAGCTCATGGCTGAGAGTAATTTGCATAATGTAGAAGTGAATCAGCTAGAGGAAGAAAGGGTAGGTCTTCTTGAAAAATTGATGAATTCTGAATGGTACAAGGATGTGGTATTCTACCTCAAGCACCTATGATGTCCTAGTCACTTGAATAAAAATAAAAAAAGATCCCTCAAGCTAGCTTCTCAACAATATATCATAACAGACCTTGGGCTAGCTTGGAAGAACCCAAAGGTGTCCTCTTGAAATGCATTACTGAAGATGAATCTCCTAAGTTAATTTCTGATTTCCATGGGGGAGTTTGTGGAGGACATTTTTCTAGGAGAGTGACAACACATAAGATTTTAAGAGCTAGTTATTGGCAGCAAACTCTTTTTAAAGATGTAATCCAGCTAGTTAGAAGATGTGATAGTTGCCAACATTTTTCTGGAAGATTGAAAGCTTCAGTTCCCTTCCTTTGCAGCCTATATCAATTGAAGATCCTTTCAAACAATGGGGAATGGATTTCATTGGTGAGATTTTAGATCCTTCTAGTGCTGGTCATAAATGGATCCTTGTAGCAACTAATTATTTTACAAAATGGGTTGAAGCAATTCCATCTAGAAAAGCAACACACCAAGTGGTGATGGATTTCTTGCTAAATCATATCCTATGTAGGTTTGGAGTTCCAGTTAAGATTGTATCTGATAATGCTATGTGTTTTAGATCCAAGCCTTTGATGGCAATGTGCAATGAATATGGGATAAATATGACTTATTCTTCAAATTATAATCCACAAGGGAATGGACAAGTTGAATCAAGTAACAAGAACTTGCTCAAGATTATTAAAAGGAATTTGGAGATCAACAAGAAGAAGTGGGGAGAGTAATTAAAATTTATAGTATGGACTCATAGAATAACTCCAAAAAGAGCAACTGGTAAGAGTCCATTTGAATTGGTCTATGGAACACAAGCATTACTACCCTTACATTTGCAATTGTCCACATTTCAGTTTACCCAGTAGTTAGAAGATCAAGAACATGGCCCATATGAATCAAGGATAAATCAAATCATTGAGTTGGATGACAAAAGAAGAGCCTCTCATCAAAGGCATGTCAGATTTAGAGAGAAATTGAAGAAGTTGTTTGATAAGAACGTCACCCTAGAGATTTTAGTGTTGGAGATCTGGTTTTGCTATGGGATAGTAGACATGAAGACAAGGATAAGCATGGCAATTTTGATGCTCTATGGATGGGCCCTTATGCCATTGATATCAGGATTGGAGAAAATACATTTTTTCTAAACGATTTGGATGGAGATTTGCTGGAGCTTCCTGTTAATGGCAGACATTTAAAATATTTCTTGGATTGAATCCCCATGTGAGGTATGCACAAGTTGTACATTTTGTATAGTCCTTGTTTTTATTTTGTCTTTTGTTGTTGTTGGCTCATGGTTTTCCCTTTTGTCCTTGGAAACCATTGTTGGTCTGGTTTTCTCGGTCCTTTTTGGTGGAATTTCTAGTTTTTGGGCTGCTCTGCATTTTTATACTCCTTGCCCAATGGATTTTTGGCACTTGGTCTACGTTGTGATCTTGTGGCACTCACTGGGAGTGCCCATCCCCAAGCAAGAGCCAATGTTGGTGCAAATATTCACTTTACACACTTTGCCCTATTTTTCTATATCCATTTTTTCCCAATTTGTCAAGAAACGTTCATTTGCTCAAGCTGGTGGTCTATAGTTCATCTTTTCCAGTTGAATGCCTTTGAAATTGCTCACATTGTCATGATTTTTCCCTAAATTGAAACAAATTTCCAAGTTCCCCTCTTTTTGCCCTAACTTCTTCATTTTTCGGGCTGAGCCATTTTTCCCCTTTGTCAAATTTGTGCAAAAATTAAAGTGGATTGATTCCGAGTAATTTAAGGTTAAAACCCTGCTCCCCTGATAAAAAATCACTATAAAATCATGCTTCACTTGATTCAAAAATGAGAAATCTTCATTCCTTGTGAAAAATCTGATTTTCAAGGCATTCTCTGCATTCTTACATTTTTACAGTAAACGGGTGTCCCCTTCCCGTCAAAATTATCTTTGTAATATATTGCTAACATGGCAGACTCTTATTAGGTGAGGATGTGTGGAAAAAATATTATAACTTCTTTTTTGAGATTTTTCCAAAGAAAAAAATTTTAAATGCGCCCTGGGAGCATGAGTGCTACGGTGAAATAACTATGTGGCACAATTTGATTAGTTGATGGTTCGGTCGGTGATGGAAGTCACTTAGGAATTTTTCTTCCATTTTGGAAAAATTCTCAAAATCAAAGTTTTCCACGAAGGCCCGTAATGAATGGGAAGAAGACACGTGGCATGGAGATCAAATGAACAATGGGGGATTGTAGAAAATTTTGATGTTTTTGGCTCAAGGTGTTAAGGGGAAAATTTTTCCCTGAAGCCCGCACCCAATTAGAAGTGGACACATTTCCAGGGAGGTCAAACGGAAAGGCAAGGACTTAGAAAAATTTGAAATTTTTTTGGCTTCAAAATGCTAGAGGAAAATATTTTCCTGAGAACCCACCTGACCAATTAGAGGAACACACGGGTCTAGGAAGCAAGGTGGAAGAAGGGGTTGAAGGAAAATTTATGAAATTTTTCCCGTGTTTGTAAGGAAAAAATTGAAGAATGGGCCCGCCTCCTATGAAAAATGGACACGTGTCTAGCAGAGTCAAATGGAGCGGTGGGGATTTCAAAAAAAATTGTTATTTTTGGGCTTAATGTTAAAAAGTGAAACTTTTTCCCGAAGGCCCGTGTCAAATTAGAAGAGGACATGTGTCCCGGATTTGGCAGATATTTGGAGCGTGGAAGAAATATTGGAAAATTTACAAATTATGGCAAGAAATTTCAAAGGGGAAAATTGAGTCATGGAAAATATTGGAGGTGTCCCCCATAGCCAATCAGGGGGAGACACGTGGGTCTATTCAAATGGAAAAAGGGAGAGTGCAGGCCCACAAAGTATTTTGTGCTCGTGGAGGTGAAATTGGAGGGTCGGTTCCGTAACGAATGGGAGACTGTCATGTGGTAGAAGAAGCAGTGGGTGTTCGGGCCTATAGAGAATTTTGAGAAAATTTTCCTTTTCTCAAAAAAGTGGCAAAATTCATCAAATTGGCCCATGGTTTTTGTAGGGCTCATAGGAGGACACGTTGCGTGTTCAGGGGCATGCGGGGAAAACTTTCAAAATTTTCCCGAGGTCAGAAAAGGTTCGAAATGCATTTTTAAGGTTAGATGCCCAGTCTAATGGTATTTGGACATGTGTCCACCTTATCTTGAAGTCAAAAAATATGTTTTTGAGCCTACATGTTGAATCTCATCGGGGACATGTGGAGGGCGAGAAATTTAAAGTTAATTTTAAATCAACGATTCTTTGTGCGATTTTCATTTTTGGGGCCATTAGAGCTCCAAGATACATGGAATCATCATTTTTACACCAAATAACTTGAAATTTTATATGAAATTACATCCCCTTAACCTTCTGGATGCAATGGCATCATTCATTTGAGCTATTTTGGGGCCCTATAGTGATTCTCATGAAATATTTTCTCAGCCCGTGTAAAAATCGTGAAAAGTGAAAAATTAAAAATTGCAGAGTTAAAAATGATCAGGAAAAAGGGTGGAAAATGATTACAAATGCATGATGGCATGGTGGAATGACAAAAACATGACCCTGGAATGGATAAGGATCCAAATCCATGTAATATTTTAAAATATTTGTGCATCTCTGACATTTTGCGAGTTGTTTTACTGCTTTTATATCATTTTTCATCAAATGGATAGGGTTTCTGTAACAAATATGATCCCTTTGGAATATTGTTTGCTTGGGACGCAAGGATCCAAGCTGGAAAAAGGTATAAGTTGTAATTTGGAGGCATTTTTTAGAGCTGTTGGGATTTTTGGAGAAAGAGAGAAGAATTTTCAAGAGGAAAACAAAGAAGTGTTCCATTTCTTTTGGAGTATTTACCTGAGAGCCACTTTTCATTCCTATTTGCATCAAATGTTCATCATGTTGAGTTGGTTTCAGCTATAAAGCCATCAACAAGCCTTTTATTGTCTTAATAACATTCCCTTGCTGATATATTTGATCAAATTCTTGGATTCACTTGTTTTATCTCTTGGAAAAGCTTGCATACACTTGTATTTCAGTATGTTTTCAATTTTTATTTCATGCTCATGTTGCAATATTGTGTTTGGGATATTTTTGGTCATACATGGTCTCATTTCTTGTAAAGGGTTTGAAGGCATCTGTAATCTTCCATTCGAAGAGCATTCATTTGAGTTAAGATAAATATATTTAAGGTCATCTTACCTTCCTTTTAAATTGAGGGTGTTTGTAAACTTTTGGGTGTACCTTAAGTCATGATCTAACAAGGGTTTCTAAATGCTTCATTGATATTTTGCTTCAAGCCTTTGTGGTAGGTTATCAAATTTTATATGGAATAGTACAGATTTGTGCCTCCATTTGTGCACACATCCTAGTTGAAAGAGTACTTCAAACTCATTAAAACATCTCTGATGTTTAGGTGTTGCAATTCTTTTACAAATCTTCCTAAACAAGTGGGTAATTCCTTATCTCTTCTTGTCCAAACTTCTCCCATTAGAATACCATTTAAACTAACTCATCCTACCTATAATACCCCTGCATTTGCATTGTGTGTCCACAAAAGAACTCAATCCTTTCACAAAAATGCACAAAGCATATCAGGGTTTTATCATGTCTTTAGTAGCCCTAGCCTTGTTTTGAGAACATTTCCATCATTTAGTAGTGACAACTCCTTTGATTTTGGATAATGGACACTTGATCATGTTTTCACAAGGCCTCTTTCATGTCATAATGCAAAACACAAGGATATCTCTACCACCTTACCATACAAGGGCTGCAATATAGGTTCTCTTACCTTGGTTTATAGGCACAACCTAAAATAGTGAGGATTAGATCAAAACCCTTATGAAGGTGTTATCCACTCCCTCAAATCTTTAATGTAAACAAGTAGATAGGTGTGCTCCCTGGCTTTAAACAACATACAAACCATCTATATATCCTTGAGTGTCTTGTGCAAGTTCATGATGCATTTCAAGTTGTGAAGGAGATTAAATCTAGATACCAACAAAACCTTTTTAACAAAAGAAAATAAAATACCTAAAACTATATTTCAGGCATAAATCAATAGTTGAACATTGATAACCATTACCTTCCATCTAATCATCTCATTATCAAAAATTCATAGTAAAGTATAATATTTCATCAATCATAAATAATATCATAAGAATAAGTAAGGATAAGCCAAATCATCATAACAATTAATGTAACCTTGATTAAAGCATTATAATGCTAAGGCTCAAAATTAGGAACCAATTCAAGTTAGAATTCAAAGATAATGTAAATCAGACCTAATCTAAAATGTAATGTTGCTTCTAAAATGAGAAAAAGATAACATTCAAATCCCAAACAAGATACACCATTGATAACATTACCTAAAAGAGCAGATTGGTTAAGTTCAGAACTTATACAAGACTCAATATTCCTTCCAAGTATTTTCAAAAATTCATCTTTGTTGCCTTAAGAACATTACTACACTCAGTCCTATCACATGGTCAAGAAGTGACATAACCATAACTAACCGAGGAGGGAAAATAACTTCACCTAGTGTAATATCCACTTTAAAAGAATAAAGAGAGAGTATGTGGGGATTACAGTCTTCTGAACTCTTTAGAATAAAAGTAAACATTAAATAACCAAGAAAACTATATTGAAAAGTATAGATCACATATGACCCACACCAAAATCCAATCAAAGATTCACTCAGGTCTCGAATTGTATGAGCACCAAAATTCCAAGAGAGAAAATAAGGAACGTAAAGAAACATCTAACCATTACCATATTGTAATTTAATGGAGACTTTTTGATAGACTTGATTTCAACAAGGATAAACAAGTAATCCATTTCAAAAAAATCATAGAGAAGAAAGGGAAGGTAGAACATTAGGGTTATTCTAAAACAGACTTCCAACAAACTCAAAACCCTTAAAAGGAACACAAGTAATCATTCCAACATTACCCAAATTAAAGCAAGCATTCAAAAACCATACAAAACATTTTCCTCTGTCCCAAAATACCTAGTACCAAGTTCATAGGCCCAAGGGATTTAGGAAACATGCCAAGACAATAAACAACATAACAAAGTTGACAAAAACTAATATGAAGTCATGTGCATCTACAATAAACAAACAAATAGCTAACTAAAACCTAAAAGGGTTTCCCGACTTAACATAAAGTGATTAATTGTTTGATAACTTTAAGTCCCTAAAGAATGGAAATAGAATAGCATTTCCCACATGCATTGTTAACCAATCAGACTTTCATGTCAAAAATTATTTTCCCCATGAGGTCTACACAAGATTTCCTTCACAGTTCTTTAAACAACAATAGAAAGAGGCCATGCAAGTCTAAATATCCATACTAACATTTAACATGCAATTCCTCTAATAAATTTATCCTCCATCAAGAACAATGATGGGCAAAAAGTCTAAAACAAGACATAAATACCTGTAATAACCAAAAAAATATCAGAAACAATAAGATTTCAAATGAGTTCTCCAGTTTGAAGCCTTCCATCGGCGATAAAAAGAAAACATCTAAGTAAGAGTCACAAAATCAAACTACGCAAAAGAATCATGCAAGATCTTAAGAAACAATCAAGATATCCAAACAAGTTCCCTATCTTACTTTTTCTAACGGAGATTATAAGAAGATCATTTAGAACAAGATCCTCATATTTAAGTAAACCAAGTTACCTACAAAGTTAGAGTAACTTTTAACTAGGATCACCTACATATCATGAAATTGTTTTCAAGCATCAATGAGAAGATTAAAGAAAAATCTCGCTACGCAGAAGTATGAAAACCACATACTTAGAACAAACTTTCCATTTTTCAAACAAAATCGATAATGTTTTCCTAAAAACAACACAATATCAAGAAGTAGAAGAAATCTATTCAAAAGAACAAAACTGGATTATTCCTTAAGAGAAGAGTTTTTTTTTATGAGCATTTAAGTAAAAGCATAAAACTTAATGGATAGGGCCTATCATTCCTGATAGCACTCTGCCTTCTCTATTTCATAGAAAATATCCAAGAAGAGCTTCAATTCTTCCTTCAAAATGCCAAAAACCCTCTAAACTTTCTCCTTCTCTTCCTTATAGCTTCTCAGTGCTAACTTCTTCATTCAACACCATGCAAGGTAGGAGAGTTCATGCACAGATAAATTTCATGCAAGAATCAAACTAGAGGTTCGAAGAACAAAAACAATCACATGTAGAGCTCAAGCTTAAAAACCAAATGAACAAACAAAACCAAACCCCTCTTTCTTCTTCCTAGGCAGTTTTTGCCAACTTCAAAAATATTAAATGTGAAGTAGGACTGTCATTCCTCCCAATTTTCCCACCACCGCCACCTCTATTTCTAGGAAAATACTAAGTTCAAATTTGCATGCATCCAAAACTTGGCGGTGATTCTAGCTCATTCCCAAAGTTTCCTTATGCCCTTTTCAAATTTGGTAGTTAAAAGAGATAAGGACTCATTAACTTCATCATAAATTCCTAGGATTCATTGCCACCAACTTTCCCCCTCCCTATGTCACTCCATAGGCCCCTTTTAGGTTATCCACACATTAGGTTAGGTTGAACATTAGTTTAGGAACCAACATAGGTCTTTTTTTATAAGTCTTTAGTTTTAGGTCCATTAAACATCCAAAATAACAAATGGACTTAGTAACTTAGATTAGGTTTCTCTTTCTAGGATAAGGTTCCTAATTTAAGGAACATAGTGTAAATAGGTTCTAAGTTCCTTATTAAAAAATTACATCTTACCTAAATAGAAAAGAGGAATCAAAATTTGACCCAAATTTAGATATAAAGAAAACAACCAAAAAGATCAGATCATTCATGGCCTTTGCACATTAAAGGTCCAAAAGCCTTTCATCTATACAAATTAAACATTATGATAACATGGTTTTAAAATTAGAAGCATAACTTGGATCAATGAAATTGATCCAAGGTAACGTTGTTCTGAATCCCCAAGAATTATGAAAACTGAAAATCAATTTCTCAATCCCAAGCAATGAATTATTCTACATAAAAAGAGATGGATTGCTTCATTTTAAATTAAGAAAAACATGATATAATGTACCTATTTCAGTAGATAACATATTACCTACTACAAACATGATTTCATAGGTCATAAGAGTACATTGTCTTAAGACAAAATCACCTGTCAATGTTTTAACCTTCCATAACAGAAGTCATCATAGATACTAGTCATGTTAGAGGTGTTACATACCTCCCTCCTAAAAAGCATCATCATCTCGATGATTAACTTAGTCCAAAATTTCAAACAAGAAATATAATCCTAATTATAGTTCTTTCATCCATAAGTTCACAAAAAAATCAGATTTGAGAATTCCAAATTTTCCATAATTTATTCAACATTATAATATTTGTTTCTGTGCTAATGAATTTATTACCTTCCCAAAACTGGAAGATTTATTGATAAAATAAGAACAAAAATCTTTAAGTATTATCAATCAATAGAATTAATTTTGTTCAAATAAATGCGGAAAAACAATTTTCATGTCCTCGAGGTTTTCCCATGTTACACTTTATTTATTAAAATAGTCCCATTAGACCTTGTATTGACTAATTTCATGATTTCTTAAGTTTAGATGGTGATTTTCCAGCTATCTAATGGGTTTAACCATGATTATTCTTGGGTCTTTGACATGCAAGGAATTCCAATTTAACACATGTGATAAATCTGAAACGTATTTATTAAGTAAAGAAATATGGAAAACATCATGCATTCATGATAAATCAGGTGGTAAAGTTAAATGATAAGCTACATGATTGATTACTTCAACAATTTCAAAGGGTCCCACATAACGAGGTGATAATTTGGTATCCTTTCCAAAGGTTATAGAACTCTTTTTTGGCTTAACCCACAAAAAGACTTTTTCACCAAGTTCAAATTTCTTATCAACCCTTTTTAGATCTACATAACTTTTTTTCCTATCTGCTACTTCTTTCAAATGTTCACGAATCATTTTAACTTGTTGTTCCATTTCAGTAAGGATTTCAGGTCCAATTACCTCTCTGTCCTCTATGTTATCCCAACTAACTAGAGTTCTGCATTTCCTTCTATATAATGCTTCAACTGGTGCCATTTTCAAATAGGCATGGTATGCGTTATTATAAGAAAATTAAACTAATGGAAGGTACTCTTCCCATTTGTACTACTTGAACCATGCAATACATTCGTAACCTATCTTCCAAAACCCGATTAACTCTTTCGCTTTTCCATCGGTTTTTGACTGGATGGTATCTTTGAACTAAAATTCAGTTTAGTTCCTAAGGCTACATTTAGTGTTTGCCAAAATCTAGGTTTAATTCTAAGGTCTCTATCTAATATGATCAATTTAGGTACTCCATGTAATCTGAAAATTTCATGCACAAATATTTTTGCTAAAACAGGGGAATCATCCTTAAGATTACTAACAATAAAATGTGCTACCTTTGTTAGTTTATCAACAATAATTAAAATAACATCATGTTTATTTCTTGACATTGCCAACCCTTGAACAAAATCCATGCTAATTTCCTACCATTTATACTTTGTGGTATTGTATGAGGGTACAATAAATTAGCTAGATGCATATGTTAAGCCTTAACACGCTGACATTCTAAGAAGTGTGTTACAAAATCAATTACGTCCTTTTTCATTCCTTTCCAAAAATATTTTTTTAAATCAACAAGCATTTTCATAATACCGGGATGTCCAAAATAAGGTGAATTATGAAATTCAATTAACAAATTCCTTCTTAACTAATTTCCTGAAGGTATATACACTCGATTATCATATCTCAAAATTCCTTCTTCATCGAAGTGAAAACCTTTATATATTGATTCATTTGAATCTGTAGCAAGTGTTGTTTTTATTTGCTGAAAATATGAATCAGATTCCATAATGATTTTTAATTCATCCTTGAACTGATTTTTCAAAGTTATAAGTGCAGAAATATGTTTCCTTTTATGTAGCTTATGTAAAAATCATATGTGATAGAAAATCTAACCACCTTCGTTGTCTTGCATTCAGGTTTGGCTAAGTGAAAATATACTTCAGCACAAGATGGTCAGTATTTAATTCAAAAAGTCTCCCTAAAAGATAATGCCTCCATACTTGAAGTGCATGTACAATGCCAATAAGATCTAGGTTATGGGGAGCATAATTCAGTTCATGTAACTTGAGTTTTCTACTCCCATTTTCTATAACATGGCCATTTTGTAAAAAAATACCTTAGATTCCTTCCCCAAAACCATCTATTACTACCGTAAAGTCTCCATTTAGATCATATACAACCAAAATAGGTGCAGATGTTAATTGATCCTTAAGATTTTTAAATGCAGATTCACATTTTTCACTCCACTCAAATTTATTATCTTTCTTTTGTATTGAAGTTATTCATGCAACGACCTTTAAAAATTCCTTAACAAATTTTCCATAATAACCATCAAGACCCATGAATCTTCTAACTTCATGTACATTCTTAGGTGCAAGTTAGTAATTTATGGCAATAATCTTTGATGGATCAATATCTATTCCATCTTTACTTATGACATGTCCTAGATAGTGCACTTTTGTCTCATAGAAAGAACATTTGGACAACTTACCATACAATCTTCTTTTTCTTAAGATTTCAAGAACTATCTTCAAATGCTCATGATGCTCATCAATGATTTTAGAATATATGAGAATATCATCCAAGAATATAAGAAAGTTTTATTCCGGTATTCTTGAAAGATATTATTCATTAAATTCATAAAATCCACAGGTGCATTTGTCAAACCGAAAGGTAAAACTGTGAATTCATAATGTTTATACCTTGTCCTAAAGGTTGTTTTATGAATATCTTCATCTTTGATTCTTAACTGATGATACCCAAATTGAAGATCTATCTTAGAATATATTGATCCACCATGCATCTGATCAAACAGATCATCACTTCTATGAAATTCATATATTTTTTTAATTTTACTTTTTTAACATCCTATAATACATACACACCTAAGTGTTCCATCTTTTTTTTTCACAAAAATTACCAGTGCTCCCCAAGGTGAGACACTCGGTCTTATCAAACCTTTAGATAATATTTCTTGTAATTATGCCTTAAGATCTATTAGTTCAATGGTATTCATTTGATATGATGCCTTGGAAATAGGTTTAGTTCCCGAAGTGAAATCAATTATGAAATCAAAATCTCGTCTGGGCAAAAGACCGGTTAGTTCTTCTGGAAACACATTTATGAAATTTCATAACAGTGGATAATTTTCCAAGAAATCACTATCCCTTTCAGTTTTTTCTAAAATTTTACTGCATACAAGGTGTAACCTTTGTTTTTGGCCTTTTAAGCTACATAATTGACAATTTTCTAACTGAAATCTCATGTTTTGTCCCTCGGATGTCTGATGTTTTCTACAGATCATCAAGACAACTAATATGTTTTTCAAAACAATCAATTTTTTCTTTATGTTCAGCAAGCTAGTTAACACCTATTATTACATCATAAGATCCCAAAGGAGCAACGTAAAGATCAAATTCAAGTGGAAAAACTAGGAAAATCTAGGACTGATCCAAAAAGACACTTACTAACTATGTGGACAACATTATTTCCATAATGTACAACCCAACATTTATCTATTTTTTTGGTTTTTCTTTTTAGTTTTAAAGTTAATCTAGTAGAAATTAAACATTCACTTGCTCCAGTATCAAAAATTATAGTAACAGTATACCGAATAACTTACCTAGAACTTCTATAGGCATAACTTGCTTTTCAACTTGTTTATTAGCTACTGCAACATGTATCTTATGTTGTTGATTGTTTTCATCCTTCTTTAGAGGGAACTGATTTGCATAATTATATTTTCCACAATTGTAGCAACCTCTTATAGGTCCTTGCTTAAGCTCATATTTATCTCCAGCCTTAAAATTTTTGTTTTGTCCTCCATAGGACTTCTGTCCATTATTATTGTTCTTAATGAAATTGTTTCGAACATTTGCAATATGTTTATTTGTTGTTATTTTCTTGTTATTATCAGCAACAAATTTATTTTTAGTACCAAACTTCTTCCATGCCCCCTTTTAGGTGCAAGAGATGAAGAAGAATTAGGAATTTTCTTTCTAATTTCTTCCTTATGGGAAGAGATTGCTTTTAATTTCTGTTCCTGCCTAATGGATTTTTCTACAACCCCTTCCATGGTGGTTGGGTTGTGAACATATACTTCACCCCCTATGATAGGATTTAATCCCATAATGAATTTTTGTATCCTGAACTTCTCGTCAGTTTGATATTGAGGCATGTACTTGAGAAGTTTAGTGAACCTCTCCCAATACTCTGTTACAGTTAACTTTCCTTGAGTTAAGTTTTAAAATTTCTTTCATCTTCTGATCATAATAAAGTTGTGGTAGCCATCGTTGCCTAAAATATTTTTAAATTGATCCCATGTGATGCTTGATTCATCAATATTCAATTCAGCCTTACGGCTATCCCACTAGGAAGATGCCTCATGGGAAAGCTGATAAGCTCCCCATACTACTTTTGTTTCCTCTAAGAAGTTCCTTATTGCAAAGTACTCCATTTCATTGAGCAAGTTCTCAGCTCCATCCCTCAATGTGGTGCCATCAAACTTAGGTGGACTTATACTTTTTATATCATTTGTGAGTTCAATTGCTAACCTTTCCTTTTTATTTTCAGGATGATTCAGTATATTAACATTAGCATTTACAACATTTTTATTATCAACTTCTAGATTCCCAATATTGACATTGTCTATAGGAGGTGGCTGATTGTTATTACCATCATCTTCTTCATCCTCATTACCCATTACTTATTGGTCAAGTAAAACCAAATGGTTTCTTGTATCCAAAAGGACAGCAAGGTTCTCATCAATTTTTTGGGTGATAGTTGCCTCTTCACCTGGTGGTGGGTTTCTTGCAGCATCTCCCCTTGTTCTAACTATTTTCTGTTATAAGAAAAATTAAGTTTTTATCATATTTATGGACTCAATAGGTCCAAGAATTGCAACCTTCGGCTCTGATACCAAGATGTAACATTCCCATTTTAAGACTTTAGAAACAAGGATTTTTTTATTATTTTTACATAATGTTCTCTGTTCTAAATCATAATTTAGAACACAAATTCCAATGCCAAACTATCTCATAATAGAAAACCATATGCAGTTGTAATTAAAGTAGACGCATCCTATCAGTAAGTTCTTGGGAGGGTATTAAAGAATTACTAAGGGAAATTTTTTTATCCTATTGGCCATAAGACTCGACTTGAGTATGATTAAATGGAAGTATTTTAGACACACCAAAGTGGTCAAAGTGTGAAGGATTACACTATATAGTTATGGAAGTAAGCCATGTTGCTCAATTTGAACTTGGAGGATGAGGATATTATTACCAAGTATTTATGATTACTTCACACTCACCTATGAAGAAATTTCATCTCGCATGACACCCAATGATCTCAATTAGGCATGTGTGTAAGTATATTGCATAGATGATCAAAAAGTAAGGAGAATCGAGTCAAGGAAAAATCAATCAAAAAAATAGCCAAATAAAGAGTAGGGAAAAAAATTCACAAGGGTAAATGAAAAGGTAAAAAGACCACTACCACCTTGAATAATTGTAAATATCCTAAGTTTTTTAAAGAATTTTGATATCAATGGTCATACTCATGCTACATGTTAGAAGTTGTATCTAGAATTTCATCCAAAAATCAAACCAAGGACTCCAAGAAGTCCATGATAGCTATAAATTTAGAGGATGATTTCGATGTAGATGAGTGGTTGGGATGCACAGCCACCAACATAGAAAATAAGGAATAGGAGGAAGAAATGAGTAAGTTATTTCAAATCAAAATCAAGATTAAAAGTACTAAGGTAAATGTTTTAGTTGATATTAGTTCTCAATCTAATTTGATTTATGATGTGATATAAAGAGGATTGTTCTTGAAACTTATGAGCATCCACATCCTTATCCTTTTGTATGGGTGAAGAAGGGTTTAAAATTTTAGGTAACAAAAAGATGTAGGTTCAAGTTTGGGATCAATTCTCAATATATAGATATATTAAAAAGATGATGTAATTCCACTTGATAAATTTGATGTTGTTTTTGGAATTCATTACTTATATATCAATGATGTTATATTCATGATAAAGGAGAACCAATACATATGGTTCAAATATGGAGTCGGTTATAACATCCAAGCACACTAGTGTAATCCAAAACTTGTCATGGTAAGTTCTAACCAAAAAAAGGAACTAATTTAGGCAAATCATAATCAATTTTGTTTACTTTTATTGAAAGATAAGTAATATGTGGTAGAAATTATATATGTTTCTAGCCAAGGGATGAGGTATTTGGATACCATAATTTAGTATTTTTAGGAAGTGTTCCAAAGTCCTAGTAGGTTACCACCAAAATGAGAAGTAGAGCATGTGATTCAACTATTGTAAGAGTCCCCTCTACCAAATATTAGGTTATATACGCAATCCTTATTGGAGAGTACATAGGTAAAGAAATAAATTCAAGAGATATTAGACTAAGGGGTGATATGCCCAAGCACCTTGCCATGTGGTTTTCCTATTGTGATGGTGCCAAAGAAGAATGGTTCTTATAGAATGTGCATTGACTACTGAGATTTGAATAATATTATTATAAACAATAGATATCCACTTTCGCACATAGATGATCTCTTAAAACATATTAAACATGTAAATTTATTCAAAAAGTTGGATCTCAAGTCTAGCTATCACCAAGTTAGGATGAAGGAGGAGGATATATTAAATACTAACTTAAAAATAAAATAGGGTTTGTATGAGTGTTAGTAATTGCATGTGGTTTATGTAACATACCCGCTACATTTATGAGATTGATGAATGATGTATTTTGGGAGTTCATGATACATGTGCCATTGTATATTTGGATGATATTCATAATTTTAGTTCCACATGGGAGGAAAATATAACGCATTTGAAGCAAGTATTACAAGTTCTCAAGGAGAAACAAATGCTATTGTTTTCATACAAATGTGCAACAGAAAATTCACAATTTTCCAACATGACAATTATACCCCTATGTAAACAAAGAACATTACCAAAATGAAATATAAAAACCATGAAAACCTCATTACAACCTTCTGTGTAAACCTCAAATAAGGGTCTCCTATGAAACCTTGCAGAAAGAATGTCATAAGTGTTTTATGGGTGCTCTTGAGTGCTCTCCAAGATTTGAAGGAAAATGCTATAGACACAGTTCAATAGAGTTGTTGTTCTTCAAATTCAATAGGGATTGGAAGGAAGGTAAGCTTGTAATTTATAGAAACATAAGGTAGTTGGAATTGGTTACACAAATAAATGAACATGCTAAAAATAGCATTATGGGAAGTTGCAATAGTGTCAAGGGAAATAATGAAATTAATTACAAAAAGTTGCATCCGGAAAGGTGGTTGTATGTGCATTTTAATTACCCCCACCTTTCTAGGATTCTAGAAGTGCGCTTAACTAGGGTAGTCAAAGTGGAGTCAAAATGGAGTTAGATCAAGTGGTAGATTACTAGAATGTAGACACACTTAATTAAATTAATTATTTAATTAATAAATAATAATTAATTTAGCCAAAGGGGTAAAAAAGGTACATGGGATTAATTTAATTAATCCAAAGGGGTACAATGTGTATTAATTAATTAATTAAAAATGGGTGAATAACAGGGTGTATTAGCATAATACTTTGTTCATAGCATGAGCATTATTTGGAGAGTAAGTTTTTAGAGAAATCTGATTTTTGTTGTTACAAAATAGAGTTTTCACCATGATTATGAAATAATCAAGATGGTTAACCCAGATGCACGTAAATAAACACACACAATAAAAAAAAGATAAAAAGGAAAAAAAACCCAATATACAAAGTAGGTGTCGATATCATAGTTATAAAGGAACCAATATGTGATCACACTACTTGTAAGTGGTCCAAAAAGAGTAAACATCAACAAAGCAACACAAAGTTGAAAAATAAGACAATCAGCTATGCCCCTAATGCATGATATAATGATGAATAAGTAGATACAAATGCTCCCAAATGGGAATAGGATCAGACTAGAAGAGTGGAGTTAAAGGGACTCCTTATGACACTCTTTATGAATCTATTGTGAAAATTATCAAAGTTTAAATTTACCTGTGTGAAGTTATATCACGAAGGAAAAACAATTTGTGTGGTCGCCCTAAGCAAAGTTAGCATATCATGCAAAGAGAAGAAAGTGATACTTGTAAGATTGGCATGAGCATTAGAGTAATAGATAAAAGTATGATGTTTATCAAGATTGTATTGAAATGTTGAATGATTTACTTCAAGGGTTTTCTAATTATATGATTTCTGTGAGAAGTGAATGTTTGTTCGAATTTTTGTGACTTTTTTATTTTTGAAATATTTGATTTTTTTGGATTTTCGCAAGTTTGGAAATAAAAATGCAAAAAAATGAAGAAATTCCATGGCTTAAATAAACTAGGAGGAAAACACAACACATGAAAATGACAAAAATATATAAAATAAGTAATAGAAATAAACCCAATATGAACAGGAAAGAACCACACCAAATTTATATGTGAAATAGGATGTGAATAAATTTTTTGCAATTGGTCCATGAGTGCATTCCAGATACATAGAGTACTAGTTACTCAAACTATCAAACATAAGAAAATAATCTAAGAATATACAATACAAAATTCCATATCTATAAATGTCAAAAAAGCAAACAAGCTAGTGAACAAAAACACACTAATGTAAAAATTCTATTAAAGAAGTGAATATATACAAATGTCAAGTTTCCCCCAAGAGAAATCCAAAGCCAAGTGATGTCCCTAAGAAAAGTTACATTGCAAAGAGTGGCTTGATCGATTGAAAAGATGATTGGGAACAATCAGATGAAGAAAATGGTGATTGTATGTTTTTTTTTTTATTGTCTAAACAATTTTATATTGTTTTTGGGATTTTGAACAATTTTATATTGTTTTTGTAGTTTTTTTGAGACATTTTTTTGAATGTTTTTGGTTTTTTTTTTTGAATTTTGAACCACACGCCAAAGAAGAGGGAAAGGAAATTCCCAATTCAAAACTAACATGCTAAATGGAAGGTGAACAATGGTGGTAGATAATGGGCATAACAACCTGCTAAGGAGAACATGCGACACATGGCGATGTGAAAAGTTACAAGTGGGAAACTAAGTGAAATGACAAAACAGGTAGATGCAATGACATGCCCCAAAGACAATGGTTACTCTTTGAGACCGAGGAGTAGAAATTCTTCAAGATATGGTTTGTATGCACCAGATCCAAATTTAGCTGTTATAACATAAAGACCGAACCAATTAGGCTAAAGTTTTCCCTATTTTTCTTGTGGTTTTGTTATGTTCTTTTGATTTTCCTTTAGGAAAAAATCACTAATTTAAAACTATTGAGGTTTGATCTTGTGATTATAATTATGGCACAGTCTATTATGATATACCTGCATATGTTCTAAGGTGTGAAGCCATCTCTCATCTAGTAATTCTAGCTCTGTAAGGTGTGCAACATGGTAATCCTCTTCATGAATGAGATGTTGGAGGGATACACAAAGTGAAGGCATCTCAAATTTGATAGGTAATATGGCTTCAGAGCCATATACTAGGGAAAAAGGAGTAGCTCCTATAGGTGTATGGAAGGAAGTGCAGTAGGCCCAAAGGGTAGGATATAACTATGTATGCCAATTATGTCTGTGTTTATTCACAGTCATTTCTAGAATATACTTTATAGTCTTGTTTGATGCTTTGATTGGCCATTTAATTGTGGATAATAGGGTATAGCCCATTTTAGGTTGATATTATAATTCTTAGCTAGGGCCTTGAGATCCTTATTTTTGAAAGAACAACCATTGTCAGTGAAAATAGCAGCAGGGATGCCAAAATGACAGATAATATGGTTGAAGATGAATTTAGAAATATTTCACCCAATAACATTAGTAAGAGGCATAGCCTCAACCCATTTGGTGAAATACTCAGTGGTAGTTATAATAAAAGTGTGGCCATCAGAAGATGTGGGCTTTATTTTTCCTATTAAATCAAGTCCCCATTTTGAAAAAGGCAAAGGTGAAGTAATATGTTGCAAGGCTTGGGATGGTGCATGAATGAGATTACTGTGTTTTTGGCAAGATTGATATTTTATCACAAAGTTGCATGCATCTTCCTCCATTGTGGGCTAGTAGTATCCAATATGTAAAATCTTCTTGAAATGATGTTGGAGGATTGTGTAGATTGTTGGATATTTATGGATCCAAATCTCCTCCCTCTAGTTCCTTTGAAAGGTTTTCACAAGGAGATGCATCCTTTTATTTCTTTTTCTTTTTCATTTTTTGCTTCTCGTAAAATGCCTCAAAGATTTTCACTATGTGAGATATAATTTGTCTTTTTTCTTTGTTTAATTTCTTTTTCCTTAGGACTGGAGATTGTAAGTTCTTTTCCAAAGTAAGAAGTATCATCAAGGTTTATATCAAAACCCTTTTTGTGATATGACAAGGGAAAAGGGTCCCAAGCTTCGAGGAACTCCTAGATGGCCTCATCGTTTTGAGAAAGATCCATGGAAATATGACACTATTGGTCGTGATCAATGATGTAAGGATAAACAACATCAAGGGTTTGAATGGATAAGTAGTCTAGGAAAAACATAGTTTTGGCTAGGTCTTCGAAGAGGCTATGTGTGGAACTAGTCTCAATTTCAGAATCTGAGTCTACATTGCTAGATAATACCTCAAAGACTATAGGCCTCTTCTCATATGTCTCATATCCTAGACCATATGTGTAAAGGTTAGACTTGATATTCATAGGCTCAAGAACATCATGCCCTTATGGGCCAAGGCCTTTTCTATTCCAATTCATGTTTTTCATCATTTTATGGCCCCCGGTGTAATCAAGTGGATCCTTAGCATTCTACCTTCCCCGTCATTGTATAGCCAAGAGTCATCGAGATTGGAATATGTTCATATTCTAGTTATCCATATCTTCTCTAAAGAGTTTTTCCAAGATATTAAGTTGGATTTTCTTGTAGATGAGGAGCATTAGAATGCCCATAGCTATGAGGTGATAATGGGATTTTTCCAACAATGAATGTAATTTCAAGTGTGTACTTGCCTAAACCTATATGAGAGAATGTAATGTCAAGTGACACCTTAGATGTAGACGCTTCAAAGGAAGGCGTGAAAGCATGAGGGCTCAATATTATATCCGGGTCAATATGGTCAAATAACAATAGGAGTTGGGCTAGGTTTTGTTGTGCTATCAGCAGATGGACAATAGTTTTCCTTTTAGTACCTTGCTTAAAAAAACTTACAGGACTAAATGGGCTAGTATCACCTCGCAAGGTGAACTCTCTACCGTTATGTGGAAACTTTGCGCATTGATGGAAAGTGGAAGGTATGGCGAGTATCACATATATCCAAGGTCTACCCGTAAAAGGTTATATGATGTGTCCGTGTCAACTACATGAGACATAGTGTCAAGGAGCTACGGGCCTACTTATATGGGAAGAGTGATGGTGCCACAAGATCGATTCTCGGTATTATCATAACCATAAATGGTAATGATATTATCATCTAAGTCATCCATCAGTATGACCAAGGAAATGGAGCATTTTTATCGAATAGATGTTAAGGGCCACTCCATTGTTGATAAGAACTCTCTTGACTTTATGATCGGTAACATAGGCTTCAATATACAAGGAGTTGTTAATCAAATTCTGGTTCAACATATCTTGAGGGCTAAAAGATAGGATAGGAGTTTCTGGCATAAGGTTTTTGATCATATCTTGAAACTCGTTGAACATTTAGAGTATGAGGAACACACGATTCATTTAGAGCATGAGTGAGAATATCTTGAAATCTAGGTGAATCTTTCAAGTAGTTCCATGAGAGAGATATGTTTCGGCATGGTTATTAATTTTTTTATGAATTCATACTGACATGGAGTGGAAGATTTGGCATTAGAATTTGACTTTTGATTTGAAGGAGCTGTTGGTTTAGACGTTTGAGGTTCTACAAAAGACGTAGAAGGTTGGTTTACCGTAGGAACCCATATATTCCCTTGGAATGTGGTCATGACATTACTCAAAGTTTTAAATTTAATGGTTTCCATCATAGATGGTACTTCCTCAATAAATTATATAATTGAACTAAAATCAGCGTTATTAGTAGAAGGACCTTTATCACCATTTTTATCGTCACCATAATGTTTAGGAAATGGGTTTGAGAACACCTTAATATTTTTTTGGGTATCTTATTTGGTGATGATTCTTCAATAGTGATATCTCTACTATCAATGATACCTTAGGCAAAGTGATGTAAATCAAAGCATCGATCACGGTGACTATGAATGTGATGAAAATCACATTAAGTATCAGCATTGTACCAAGTAGGCTTGGGTTATCCCTCAACTCAAGGTCCGTGATGGGATAAGTAACCATGTTTTCATTAACAATTTGTTGAAGGAAATTTGATAGACATTCTCTCAAAGGAGTGAAATGACATCATTTAGAATTAGGATAGGATGAAACCTCTTTCTAGAAACAACAAGAGGTTGTTTACCTTTGTTTGGTCTAGTCTCAAGTTGTTTTGGATGTTGTGGAAAATGCAAATTGTCCTGTAATACCATCATTGGCCATATTACAATTACGATTAGCATGTTTATATTTTTCTTGGTGAGAGATATTAGAATGATTACTATGTTTCCCATTGTCTTTTGAATGAGGTTCAATCAAACATTTTGTGATAAGGGATTTTTCAATATGTGATCCTTTCTCAATAACTTCTTCAAAAGTGTTAAAGCAATGCATTTAGATGTGAAAGGATAGCTCATTATTGAGATTGGGTACAAAGATTCTCACAAGCTTCTTCTCAGAATGGAGCATGGGAAACAGCTTAGCAATCCCATGCCATCTTTGTAGGAATTGTGTGAAGGTTTCATTTGTTCATTTTTTTAGATTACGCAAGTCAATTATTGTAATTTCAGACTCTATGTTAAATGAGAAATGCTTGATGAACTTCTCTCGAGAGGTCTCAGAAATTTTACACAGAGCCCTTGCAGAGGAGTAGGAACCACCAAAGGATTTTCTTCCTAGACTTCATGGAAAAAGATGCATTAAGAAGACATCAATATAGGCCACCTCTTGGAAAGCCATATAAAACTCCCCGATATGCTCTCTAGGGTCACTCTTGCCTTTGTATTTTTCAAAGTTGGGCATTTCAAAATATTTTAGAAAAGGAACACGCAAAATGTCATTATCGAATGGGTAAGGACATATTTCTTCAAAGATGAATTATTTTCCTTGATGTTTCATACTAGAGATGGTATCCTTCATCATTTTCCATTTTTGGAAAAATGGTGAGTTATTTTGTAAGAAAGATAAAGAGACATCACTTGTAGAGTTATTTTTATCTTTGGTGTGCGTGGTATGACTCTTAAATGAATCATCACTAGATTTCTTAAGTGCCTCCTTGTCATGGGATTCATTGGTGACTTTGGAATTTAAAATATCAAGTTGTTTAGACATGTCATTAATTTGATTCATGAGGGCTTGAGTAGGATCAATAGAATAATCAGTTTATTTTTCTTTGTTTGATTCATTTCCTTTGGCATTGTTCGAGGTGGACTTGTTTGGATCATCATTATTCATGTGACTAGGTCCTACCTCATCCTTATTGTTTGTCAAAATGAAAGGTTCGCCTTGTTAGGTGGTGGTTTTTCAAGTAATCTTTGTAAACTATCTTCATGTAAGTTAGAGGGTAATTTTTCTCCCATTTCAAGGAGATGAAGCAAAATTGGTCTTTATTCATACGTAAAATATTTTCAACGTGGGATTGTTCTTCAAGTGAGATGTCACTCCGATCATCCTCGAGTTTTGGTCATTATCACTATCAAAATTTTCAAAAGTATTTTTCAC
Organism: Taxus wallichiana var. yunnanensis; assembly: GCA_018340775.1. Lineage (NCBI taxonomy): Eukaryota > Viridiplantae > Streptophyta > Pinopsida > Cupressales > Taxaceae > Taxus > Taxus wallichiana. Next base: position 122,484,216 of record CM031243.1, on the reverse strand, counting down.
CCCTTCCAAAAGTACTATAATCTCTCCGTCGTGTTCCCACCATTTTTAAAAGAGGAAGGGAGAAAAAGATATGCAAAATATAACTCAACCCACAACAAAGTGAATGCGACGATGGAAGAAAGGTGTGTTTAAGTTTGATAATAACTTGTCCCTTAAAAAATTCAATGCTAAGATGCTAAAGAGGTTTGGAAGGTATGAGTGACATAACCCTTAACAAAGTGAATGTCAAGATGGAAGCATGTAAAAGTTTTTGATAAACTCGACCCTTGACAATGTGAATGCCAAGATGGAAAAGTGGTGCAATGTGATGAAGGTTCTCATCCTCTAGATAAAGTGAATTCTAGAATGGAGGAGGGTTACAATGAAAAAAGTTATGAATGTGTTCAACCTCTAACAATGTGAATACTAGAGTGAAGAAGTGAGGATAGATTGATTGTAAAATGCACTCTACCACCTAGCAAAAATGAATGCTAAATGGGAAGAGGGTATGAAAAAAATGAGATGAATCGTATGTGATGTTCTCAACCCTTAACAAGAACATAGTTAAGAAGGAAGAGGCTAATGCAGGGATAAGACTCAAATATTGATAACGTAAATGTTGGTAGAAGATATGATGAAATGTCTAAAACCCAACAAATATTTTGTCAAATTAGAGACGTGAAGAAAGAAAACACATACATTTTAATGATGATGTTTTCAAACTAAAGGTTTCAAGATGGGAATGAAGAGAAAATGTGATGAAAATGAGTTGTGAAAAATTGGAACACAACACCATTAAGATTTGAAATGTAAGATGAAAGTACTTAAGTGAGGACGTGGATATCCACAACTTAAGACATGATGTCAAACAGAAGATGAAAATTAAATGTTGGAAAATACAATCCAACTGTTTAAGTTATGAATGAAATGAGAGATGAACTCAAAAGGAGGTGAATAAGAAAGATAGAATAATTTGATAATCGTAAAATGGGAAGAAACCAAATAAGTGAATGAAAAATCTAAATGAGTTAAAGAAGATCAAATGGAGAAGACAATGAGTATGAAAATAAGAGAAAATTGAAATAATGAAAAAGAGATGAAAGTTCTAAAAAGGGGAAAATTGAGAGTAAAATGAAGGTTAGTGAATGACTGATGATGAAAAGAAAAGAAGATGAGAACATATGAAATGAGAATGAAAGTAGAATCGAAACAAGGATTGTTTGGAAAATGACAAAAAGATAAGAAAAGTGAAAGATGAATCCCAAACAAGGAGTGTTTGGGAAAAAGTGAGTGTGGAACACTATGCCAAAAAGAAACAAAAAGAAAAATAAAAAGTCGAAGAAAAAAAAAAATTGTTTTGAATGTTTGTTTGTGGCCTCTACCTTAGATTGGCTTAGACAATGTTTGGATTCATGGGTTTCTCTCTTAACTAGGTTTTAGAAAAATATGTGAGAAAATGTGATGCTATTGCTAGTTGACAAATTTACTTCACCCCCTTTGAAACCCTGAGAAAAGAGCTTTCTTAGAATGAATCGCACTGGGGTCGCCACTACAGATATTTTGTGACTCTAACTCACAAAGGCTTTACTAGTCAGGTAGGAGAATTTCTGTTTCATCCACCAATTCCCTCAAGATTTGGACTAATTTGGGGATCCTATAACCACCCCCTTTGTTATAACTTAATGCTTATGTGAAGGGGGTTATGTTCTAGTTAAGTAGTCGAGGTTGTAGTTCTTATCCGAACTCCGCAAATCAAATGTTTTGATTGCAAGTGTTTTTTATCTTTGATTTAGGTGTGGTTTGGTTAAACTCCTTTCAAAACCAACAGTTAGTATGTATTAACCACCTTGTGTGAGAGTGGGTCCTATAAACAATGATTAGAAAGTATTTTTGAATGAGGTAAAAATTAAAAAAAACAAATGAACAAGATGCCATAAGCAAACCCACATTTCTGATTTCCAAGATCACTTTTAAAAGCACGGGAAATAGCATACGTGTGGGTGGATTTGGTTAAGGGAAATGTTAATTCCCCAAAGATGAAAAAGAAAGAAATGACCATGTTTATGAATCCCAAAATAGCTTTAAAAAGTGTGAGATAATAGCATACACGATCGACTCATGTTAGTTGCTGAAAAACAACAAAAATGACAAGCAAGCACACAAAACACGTTAGAAATTGTTAGCTATGAAACAAAAACAATGAGACATGTCCACAAATAATTTAAAAGATAATGAAAATTGATTCAAGAAGCCCAATAACACTAAATCGAAAACCTGCACAATTATTCCAATAGACAGAAATAAAGAAACTAAGTGAAAAGGAAAAGAAAATAGAAAGAAATTAATTTGAAATGGTAATTAGAAATAAAATTAAACAAAATAAATGAACTAAAAACCTAAACCTATAACTAAGACTATAGTTTATAAGGATTAAAAATGCATAATTTTTAATATTTGTGTATGTGTGTGCAGGGGAAGCTCGTGGAGGACTCGGGTTGGGACTTAGGGGGTGTGGTTGGAGAAGGAATCGATGAGTTTGTCTGTAGGTGAGCCGAGGAAGGTGGGACAAGTAGGGTTTGGCAAGTTGGTGAGTCGGCGCTATGAGGTAGCTCAAGATAGGGATGAGCGCACAGTGGAGGGCTTGGGAATGACACGGAAGTGAACTAAGGTCCGTGTGGATGGGAAGGGGTGGGATGGGGCTCGGAAGATCGAGCAAGCCAGGGACGAGGATGGGCTTGACAGGGACATATGGGGTTAGGGTTGAGCTCGTTGGGTGTAAGGAATGGGACAGAAACAATGGGCGAGCCAAGGGCTTGAGGCTTGGGTTTGGTGTGGGAAAGGGGTCTACATGGGAGGTGGGAGTGAGCCGAGGGCTCTGGGGCATGTTGGGTAGATAGGAAAAGGTTGTTGTGGGTGGGGTGAGGATGTGAGGTGGATCAACCGAGTTGGTTGAGCCGTAGGGACAGGGGGTGGATGGGTAGGGTTAGATAGTAATAATTTTTTTTTGTTTTCAAACGTAAGTTGTAAAAAAATTAAAACAGAAAGAAAAAAAAATAGACCGACATATATGCAAAAATTTGAATAAAAATATAATCTAAACCTATGGTTTTTATATGTGTAGGTGGTGCAGAATGTGCAGGTGAATTGAATTACCTACACAAAGATAGAATATAATTATGAAGAACATAGAAATTTGTATATTAAAAGAAAATAAATGGAAAGTAAACAACTTCCTGCAACTACAAATACTCATCTCAGTTCACGTGTAAAAGCTTAGACAAACAAGAAGGTTATTATGAAATGAAGAATACAGGAATAAAGAAAGAAACTAGTAATGAAAGACAATGAGGTGCGAGTCCCACTGGGCATTCCAACATGTAAACAGAGAAAATTACCAAAATGAAAGATAAACACATGTCAGCTTACTATCTTGGTACATTTTGATGTCCCTTTTATCCCTTAAGTAAAGGTACAAATGGGATAGAAAAATGTTCCTAGACCCATAAATTTGTCTGGTCACACATAGAACCTTCTGGATCACTAGTTCAACCCCCGGGTACTTGTCGGAGCCTATCCCCTCACTCGCTCATATCATTACAAGTGTTGCATGGAGGTTTGATGTGAAAAATGATGTCCCTTTTGTCTCCTTTTCCAAAGTTGAATGAGGGACATGAAAATGTGCCTAGCCTCTTGAAGCCCTGAGGTCATCAATGTGACCCTCTTTAGTGCAAATTTCTAGCCCCCAAGAATTAGTTGGAGCCAAGTGCGCAACTGTTTGATTTCCGCCAAGTTTTGCATGGAGGAACGATGTGAAATTTTATGTCCCTTTCATCCCTTAAATCTAAAGGGACATCAAGGAAATAAAAATGCACCCAATCTCAACTTCAAAATTAAAAAAATCTTACTCTTTGTCACTTCTTGCTTCTTCTCCATTGTTGTCCGTGAAACTCAATGGTGAAAGAAAGTTGTAAAAAAATCTCAATCCACCATTGCTACACTCCAAACCAGCTTCATAAAATCGTCCACACCATGAAAACAAAAAAATCTCAGATAAAAATGGATTGAAACAACGAAGAATGAAGAGAAAATGAAGTTTTTTTCGCCAGATAACCATGAAGTCTTCCAATCGAAAAATCTTCATATCTTGCAAAATACAAGTCGATTGAGATGTCATATTTTTCAGACTTCCTCATTTTTCAAGATGAGAAAGATGTAACAAATGGGAGGTTGAATGGTGCCCTAAATCATTTTTTCCAACAAAAACTCCATCTCATGCCCTAGCTCACATTTGTCAGATTTCCCATCAATCCGGAAATGGAAACAAGCTAAAAATTTACACATGGACTCCAAATGAGAAACCTATCGCAATAGATTTGATTTCATCATGATCGGAGACAAAAACTAGACTTGCAAATTTTGAGCTCCATTAATGACTCTCATAAAGCAGCTCTATGCCCGAAGCCATTACAAGTCAAAAATTTCAAATTTTATTTCCAAGTATTCTAGTGGGTGAAATAAAGAGAAATTCGGAGGACGTGATTGTGATGACAAGCCAAGTCCAAAAAAATATCTTCTATCACAAAATGAGTGCTTGAAATCCACTTTCTAAAAATAGTAAGTTTTCCTATATAGACTTGTTATGTTTGGAAAGTCATCATCAAAAGTGACTGTGGCGAAGGCAATGTGCACTAAAGATCACCAGGAAGCCAAAATGATTGTCCTGGAGTAGAAAATGAAAACAAACACTTACTAAAAATAGTAAGCCCCCTATATGGGTGCTTACTAAAAATAGTAAGTCACCCCAAGAAGTGGTTGAGGTGAAGGCAATATGCTAAGAAGTGAATGAGGGAGTTCATCGCATCAGGATGGTCAGGAAGAGGAAAAAATCATCTCTTACTAAAAATAGTAAGTCTTCAATCTGGGCACTTGTTATTAATAGTAAGTTACACTTAGAGGGCAATTTTTACACAATGGAATTGTTATCACCAAATCACTGCACCCTCCGAATGAAAAGGATGTGAAGAAGATGTTTGGTGTGATTGGGACACATGGGATCACCTCTCAAGCTGTGGGACTTGGGCTCAAAGTGAACCTCTAGAGAATGTCGGCTTCCTCTTCCTATACTAAGTGTTTTACTATTCCTAGTGTGACAAAAATGATTATCTAGTCCTACACTAATGTCTTCATGGGGTTTTAGAAAAAGGGATTTATAGAAATGAAATTATACTAGGGATGGTGAAGCACCAAATGAAGGGTGTTTTCAGACTCAAGAAGGGTTAATTTGAAGAGGGTGTGTGCACCACAGGTCAACTTCACCTACTGCAACTTAGAGAGGGTACATGATACCACAAACTAAGAGACATGCATTCCCTTTGTTAAACTTTATCAGACCGAGAAATATACCAGTTTGCAAATGAAGAAGGATGAACTCAATAAGGATGAACAAACACCACAACTCAACCGCATGTAATACTCCACCACTTGATAAGCAAAAAACTCCAAGACCCTGCAATAGAAACTTAAACTTACATAGTGTACCTGCAAGTATGAGAAAGGCACAAAGAAGCATAGAAGGATGAAAGGACCAAGATTAGTAACAAAACAAAAACTTTTATTGCTTCAATAACATGCATAATGCATCATACATTTAGAAGAGGCAATAGTTACCATTACAGTCTTGAAGAGGAAGCTTGAAAGTTCTCTCAACACACAAAGACAACTTGTAGAAGAGAGAGCACTCCTGAAAAAGAATATACTTGCCTAAGATATCTAACTGTCCAACTTGTCTGACCTATTAGAACCCTTTGAAATGAGCTTCTAACTTACATTTATAGAAGAATATGTAAGAAAGAAGAGGAAAGGTCATAATTATATTCCTAAATTGAAGGCACATGATGTATCTATCATAGTTAGTTGAATCACCCGAGAAGGTTCCATCATGGGTCATTAATTACCCGATGACCTAGTCTTCTCAATTAATTAAAAGTATATTTAAATAATAAAATAATAATAATAATAAATAGTTTAGTTAAAATATTAAATTAATTAACATAATGTTGGGACCCCCATTGACCCGTTTGACTTGAAGAGGACGAGGGTCCATGTGGATAGAGTCTGCACATAGCCCAACTTAGTGGTTGGCTCACCAAGCCAACTCACTGAGTTGGGCACGAGCTCCATATCTGCCATAACCATACCAAATCGATGAGTTTCAAATCCTCTAACTCAGTGTTGCACTTGATTTTGAACCCCACACCAACTCTTTCCTTGCCTTGGCAATCAAGCTCTTTTGCATTGAGTCCTTCGAATGGTGAGATATCAAACTTGATTCTTATCATTTTCCTTGGTTAAATTGAGGCCATTTATGCATTTCATATTACCTTTCATGAAACATATGCGAGCTTCCCCATGAAGTCACCGAGCTCTTCATTTAGCAAAATGAGCTTACCTTTCCTGGGCTCAAACTCACCTCCGAGCTGAGTCCTCGTTCGATCCTAAAACTTGAATGAGCCATGATCTTACAATGATATTTCCACCATATTCAACATTTTTCTCACTGTCTTTCCATTTTTGAACTCATATATACACATGAAACCATATACATTTGGCTTGCTAAGAAGTATTACTAAATGAGATGACTCCCTTTGCTCACTGATATCTAGAGAACTTGACATGCACCATTTAAATCCTCACCTGATGTTTGAATAACTCATACTTCACATAAACCTTGAGATATTTATGGCTCAACCAGCATGGGAGCTTCTCTATGACCACCAAACCATCAGAGCCTGAATGTCTATAGACTCATTCACTTCATGGCTCAATGAAACAAGCCAACTTGCGTCTTAACGTGGACTTGGCAAGATGTCCAAGCTCCTTGCAATCTTTGACGCATCGATCTAGGTATCCACTCACACCTTTCGAACTCGTCATAAAATTTACACGAGCTGACGTAGAATTTATCCACCTTGAGTGATCTCTGTTGAGCCATGATCCTACCATATTCCACTTAGTTAAACTGTGTTGTGATTCATGTCTTTCCACTTATTTCTGTGAGTAAATTTCATGAAGAGTTGATTGAGATTTTTTTACAAATCAATCCCATTATATTTCCTGCGTGAGTAGTTACTAGATCAACTCGAGTAGGTAATCTTCCACCATGTGGTGTGAGATCAAAATAAACTCTCAAAAATACATAACTTCGTTTCATTGTGACTAGGCTCGATCATTTCCCCGATCGAACTCACACTAGATTGCTTCAATGTAGTTGTGTTGCCCATAACTCAAAGTGCTCTACGAGCTCGTGTTAGTTCCACATTCATGCGGCGAACATCAAATATAAACCCAACCCCGATTTGAAGCTCGGACATAAGACATAATTATTACATCACACTCCTAGCCCCGAAATGCAGCTACCGTATTGATATATAAACCTTTTCCTTCATCGATTTGAGGACAACATCAAACTCTCGGTGAAAACATTTTAGTTGTAGCTTATAAGGTGTGATAATTCCAACGAAACCTTTATTCCTGACAACTTAGTGACTCATTGAAGTTGCTCATATAATTGCAAAGCAAATTGTGCTTCATGAATATTTTGATATGAAATGTATCCACCTCTATGAGATACTAAAGAAATAATAACATAGTTGGAAAACCCGCTTGTCAAAGCACTCAAAAAGGCTTCTACTATACTACAACATGCCTCCTACCTGGTGCGTGGGAGTTTTTCACCTATCCCTTCCATCTAGGCCAATTCTAAATCCTTTGGGATCTACAAACACATTCTCTAGAAGCTGACCACGCTCTGGAAGAGGACTTGCATCTCAGAAATTCAACACTCTCTTCAACTACTCATCAATTTTCATTTCAATCAAATTTTAGATCTGATTCTTTGACAAGATTTTTCTCGATTAGGTATCTTTTTAAAGCCAAAATTGGGTCTCTTTCTGCATAGTGAGCCTTCTCCACAGGATCTCAAAGCTCATCCGGATCAGCAAGAGAATGTCCTCTAAACCGGTATGTCTCGCACTCAACGAGGGTAGGTCCATTGCCTCTCCTTGCTCTGGCTATTGCCTCCTTAGCAACCTCTCTAACTTTCAACACATCCATGCCATCTACATGAACTCTTGGCATCCCAAATGTCGGTCCCTTCTTCTAGATCTCTGGATCAGAAGTAGCTCTGAGATGAGACATTCCAATAGCCCATACTCAAACTAGTTATGATGTTGGGCCCATGCTCCAACCACTAATTCCTAGCAAAAATCTACCGGTGAGCTCGTAATGAATCCTCCTCGATTTCCATGACCGAGTTGCCATCCGAATCTGAAATGGAATCCGTTTTCCATGCATTCAAACTCCAAGTGCCAAATCCCAATCATCATGTTTCTTGGTCTCATGATGCTACCTCACCTATAGATTCGTTAATAACTTGGTGGAATATTCACCAATGACTCGATTTTAGTTGTGTATTTAATTTCTGAAACTCATCCATTGACATGTCATATGTTTAGCCCAATATGGTAATGCGTTCCATGCTCCCTGTGAGATAGAAATTCTATTACGGTTTGTCATGGGATTTTTCCACCGAAATCGGGCCATTTCTCCAACTTGTGGAAATCCGATTATGGTTTGCCACGGTTTTATCACGCTTGGCGATGTTTTCTCAAATTTCCACGTCCTTGGCAAGATGAGACTCGGGACCCCCTTTACATGGAAACCTTGTGTTGGCTTTCCACTATAAATTTTCCACCATGGAAATTGAGATGAAGATATCCTATGTGTGGAAATACCGACTTGGCTTGCCATCATCAAATTTCTGACCTTGGCAATATACTGAAATATTTCCCATGCGGGGATCTTACAATGGCTTGCCATCGTCAAAGTCCCACCTGACAGAAGGGATGAAATTCTCCCAAGCCAATGCCTTAGCACAGATTTGAACCCTAAATTTTCCTTCTTGACTTGCAATCGAACCAAACAAAAACTCTGAATGCTCACGACCTTGTCCGGCTCGACTGAGTGAGCCAATCCTACTATTTTGCATTTGATTTAAGTCTCATTGAGTTTATACTGATGTGGCTCGATCTTGAAATTTGCCTTTCAAATTTTCCTATATCAAGCCTTCTTTGAGTTCTTAATGTAATTTATGAGCCTAAATTATCCTTTCATTGACCAAGATTTATTTACCTTCTATTGCTGACCTGATGCCAAATTATGCATGAGCTACACACACCAACCATCAAGTCATGATAACATCCTAAAATCTCTATGCTACTTAGACAATCCCAAAACAATTAGGCTCAAGTTCAAATGAATTGTTTCCATTGTTGCATCATCATTTAATTATTCAACACCTCTTGCAACAAAATGTTTCTACGTCCCGCCCATGAGTCTTCCTCGACTTCCACTTTGTTATTTAGTACATCCCAAATTTCATAGCAAGTTTTATTTGTATGAAATACTAACATGAATTCCCACTTTGAGCTAGTTGAAATGGATCATCTTCTAAGTGTCGGATCACTTATTTCACATCTTTCTCAAAGTGAACTACTCGAGTTATCAAAACATGAATCGGATTATTATCAACTCGGTGAGGGAGTTTAACTTGATTTGTCTTCCAAAGTGTAACTCACTAGGAATTGAGCTATTTCGTATCTCTACATGATTATAATTTGGTATTCGTAGCTCATCTAATTATTCTTGAGCCTAACTCATTTATCTACTTGTTTACTTTATTACTTATCACTCACCGTAGATATATCTAGAACTCAATACCCTCCACATGAATTGACAACCTTGCATTTGAAGAAGACAACCGAAAAACTTATTTTTGGCCTCTATGAACTCACCGAGCTACTCCAAATAACTTGTCACACATTCATATACCTAAGGTTAGTGAAATTGAATCGAGCATTCCAATCTCACTTGTTAGAATAATTCATATTGCCATGCATAGAAGCATGATAAAAACCCATATAATACGTTTTATTGATTTTGGGTCCCAAAGCCAATTTCCTTGTTCTAAACCTACTTCGACTATTTGAAATGTCATGAAACTCCTCGTGGAGGCCCTTTTCTAGTTCCAGGGAATGATAGGCTCCCACTTGTCCAATTTTTTCCAAAAGGGGAAAAATTGACAACATTTTTGGTGACCTCTTGGGGATGCTTGCCTACTAAGCATGATTCAAGTAGCCTTAAGTCATCCATTGGGCATGGAGTCTATGTTGGAATCCTAAAATTAGTATGATTTTCTTTGACACATCCCAAAACCTCCTTGGAATGCCAAGCATGAAGTATACTCAAACTCAAATGAATGCTTGACATCTATGGAATACTGCAAAAAAATTTATGAAGCAGATTTTTGAAGCTCTTATAGAATATTTGAACCTTCCTTCTCCTCGACACCTTCCAATGATGAAACAATGTGTAGAACAACATAAAACATAGCCAAAAGGAAAGAAAAAACAACAAAATTCAACAATGTGCATAAGCACTTGGAGGAAAAAGCCTAATTTAATTGATCTGGGATGGAACACTTCTCAAAAACAAGATTTGAGATGTATCCCATTCACATGAATGGGTAGTTCTTCTCCATTGAGCCTAGATAGATGAAATGAATTTTCCTCTTTTTAACTTGTGATGATGTATCGCCCACTCCAGAGAGCATAAAATTTGGCATGCCCGCCTGGTTTGGCCTCGTCTTCATCCCATTTGAGAACTAAAGATTTCTTAACTTGAGCCTGATGCTGCTCCAAAATTTTCATAGCCTTGTCTCATAATTCCTCTAATTCCATGAGTTCATCAAACCTTACTATCAGAGGATCACTCTCTATAACTTCAAGTTGATGAGCTAACTCCAAAGAAGGTAACTCCAATGAGAGTGGGAGTTTTACCTCTCTTCCATATACAAGAATGAAAGGAGAATTTCTGATGGCCCTTTTAGGTTTGATTCGATCTACCCATAAGGTGGTCTTAAGTTGTGTATGCCAAGTCCTATTGTTAGTCTCCATTGTGCACTTAATAATCCTTATGAGGTTTTTGTTGCTAGACTTAGCCAATCCATTTCCTTGCGGATAGTAATTTGAGGAAGTTTTGAGGTATACCCCATTTTTAATAGCCCATTCACTTAATTTCATACCAAGAAAAGCTAGCACGTTGTCTAAAATGATTGTAAATGGAACACCGAACCTCATCATTATACCCTCCAAAAAATCTAGAACTACCTTTTCATTGCTCTCTTTTAATGCTACCGCCTCTGTCCATCGAGTAAAATAGTCTATTGCAGTAAGGACCCACTTATGTCCATCACTGGATGGAGGATTAATCATTCCGATGAAGTCCAACCCCCATTAAACAAAGGGTTGATCCACTTGAATTGGATGCAGCAGAAGAGCTGCCAACTTCTACTTACCTGTGAAAAAGGAACATTCCTTACATTTCCTTACCCAAAGATGGGCATCCTTGAATAAATCCGCCAATAGTAGCTGGCTCGCATGATCTTGGTAGTTATTGTTCATGTGGAATAATGTCCTCCAGATAGGCCATTATGAAACTCTTCTAGTATCTTACTTACCTGTTCCAGTCCTACACACCGAAGGAGAACACCGTTCAAATCTTTTCAAAAGAGAACGCTATCTACCAAAACATATGGGATAGATTGAAGACAAAAAGTTCATCTTTGGTTTTTATCCATGTTTTCCGGATATGCTCCTAAGAAGAGGAAACTCTTCATTTTGGATAACCAGTCAGCTTGATCAACATTCTCATCAGTATTTAGGAGTGTCACATCCTCATTACCTTTTGATTCCATGTCCGTAGCATGTTCCTAACACAAAACATTACCTCTAACAAGTTTAGTGACTTTGATGTGCACGTCATACTCCATTACCTTCGTGATCCATCTAGCACACTTTTCATTCATTTCTTTGTTCAACAAAAACTCCTTGACACCTGGATGAGACACCATCAGATGAATCTTGTTGTTGGACAACATGTGCTTGAATTTCTTCAAAGCGTGAATAACCACAAAGACTTGATTTTCAATGAACGAGTATTTGAACTCGTAGTCTTTGAGGGATTGAATGAAGAAATTAATTGTTTGCTCAATCAAAGTTGTTGTTCTCATTGGATGAGGATCCCTAAAATGCTCTCTTGACCTCGCAAAAGCATAAAGGATAAAATCTTTGTCAAACTCAGGGTTGACCAGCATGGGAGCTTGATAAATTGTTGTTTTGATGGCTTTGAAGCTTTCTCATCCTTCCTTTTTCCATTAGAATGGCATGTTTTTATTTAGCATGGCTGTCATTTGTTTTTCCAATGTTGTGAATTGAGGGATGAATCTCTACACAAAATTTATGGTTCCCATAAAACTCTGGAGGCCCTTCCTATGACTTGGGAGAGATAAGGACATAATCAAATGAATCTTGGCTGGATTGATTGATAATCCTTCCGCTGAAACAACATGCCCCAACAATTTTCCCTTGTGTACTGTGAAAATACATTTCTTGTGGTTAAGTGAAACCCCAAACTCCCTACACCTTCGAAAACTTTCCTTAGATGTGTGATGTGATCTTTTGCATGCTTAGATTATATAGTTATATAATCAAGGTAAACCAAAATAATATCATTGATTAGTCCCTAAAATGCCATGTCCGTGGCTCTTTGGAAAGTAGACCTGCACTGGACAATCAATGGCATTTTCTTATAGGCATACGTGCCCCACCCGGTAGTGAAATCCATTTTGAATTGGTCGATTCTTCGACTAGGATTTGATTGTAACCTGAATATCCATCGAGAAAAGAAAATCTTTGAGCTCCTACCACCGTTTGAAGGATCTGCTCCATCAATGGAAGAGGATAATGTTCTTTTAATTACGCATGATTCAAATACCTGAAATCTATGCATAACCAGATCTCTCAGTTCTTCTTCCTCATGGGAACCAAATTGGCTACCCATGAGGAATGCTTGATGGGGAAAATTATACATGCCTCGATGATCTTGGTTAGCTCCTTTCTCATTAGTGGCTCAATTTTGGGATTAATTGGTCTCTGTTTTTGATGAACTAGCTTAGCATTAGGATCCAGTTTGATGGTATGTTGTGCTAGACCTGGATCAAAACCACACAAATATTTATAGCTCCATGGAAAGATGTCATGATACTCTTGAAAAGTTTGATGAAATATTATTTCTCTTCAGAAGTACACACTTTTCTGATCTTAAGAAACTTTGTATTTGATACTTCGACTTCCTCAAAATATTCTTCTTTGACCACCATGTTAGGGATTTGTCTTTTGGCTTGGTCATCTGAATTGAAAATGGATTCCAAAGTGACTAAAACTTTTGGTAACTTGTTGCTTTTCAATTGGATAATTTTCTCACCATATGACTCCTGCAACTTATCTTGATTTTTTTGTAACAAACTCCTCCTCTTCTTTTAGGAAGAGGACAATTTGGTCGTCACTATCAAACACTTGCCAACTACTCACATTATCAGGGACTACCGGTTGAACCACCATTTTAACAAATTACTTCCCTTCTTTCATGATATCAATTGGTATGTTGTATTGTGAACCAATTGTAGCAAAGCCTATCAACATCTTGATTTTGACCTCTAGGAATTGTATGGATTCCAAAAGCTTTGAAATCTTCAATCGTGTCCCAAAATCGGTTCTTTTATGATCTTAAAAGATCATTTTTGGATGCATTATGTGCCAAAACTTGATGAACAAGTAACTCACTATCTCTAAAAATAGTGAGGGCCTTGATTCTCTTCCTTTGGGCTAGCTGAATTCCTTGCACAAGAGCTTCGTATTCAAGAACATTGTTAGTGTAACTCGAACCGCAACCAAAAAGATGAGAAGTAATTATCTCCCTCTCGAGAAATTAACATAACACCAGCACTGATCAATTATTACTTCTTGAGCCATCAAAGAACAATTTCCACAAATCCTTTAGAATCACTTGGTGTTTTGACAAGTTGATGTATGATCGTATCTTCTTCATGGATACAAAGAAGTACCTAATCTTGTTTCTTCCAAGACCAGCAAACCAACTTCTTCTTCTACCAATACATCAGCGTAGGGATTGTCCTGATGATCTATACTTACTTCATCTAGCAAGTATCATGGACTTCTTCAACAAGGGTGGTTGGTTCATGATCGATATCTTCCTCTTCCGGGATCTCCAATGGTGTAATTTCCATTTATGGGACTAGCACCGTAGGGTTCTACATGATTATGGAATATTGGTTCTACCCTTATAGTTACTTTGGTTTCGTATCGAGTCCTAAGAATCATATGCGACCAATCACCGATAGGTAACCGCCCATCTTGGTGGTGAAATCCCGTGATAGGCAGATGGAAAAGAGGGGAGGGAGATCAATGACCGATATATCTTGGGTGAATGAAAAACTTGGGCATGCATGGATGATAAGTTTAAGTCCTTTGATAAGTCCAATAGTCTTAACAGATGTGCCATCCAAATTAAACAACTCTCTTCGTGCAATCGGCACATATTGTATGCCTAGTACATCTATAATTTGTTTAGGTATGACAGAGCTACTGACACCAGAATTGATAATGCAATTATGTACCAGGTGGTTGCCAATGATTAGGGAAATGTAGAATGGCAGTGGTTTGTTTGCTATAGGAATAATTTTCCCTTCCAGTTGACACAAACTTGTAGTAGTTGTCACTCCATGGCCTGGTGATCCACTGGTTGTACCAAAATTGTTTAGAGCTTCTCGCAACAAGTTTCTTTGAGAAGGGATCGAGAGTACGTCCCACATGGTAGCGCTTAGATTGGTTTTCTTCATTTGTTTTACTATGCTGAAGGTAATCACTCCTACTTTGATGACACTTTTTTGGGCATTGGGGTCTTCCTTTGGAAAATGTTTGTTGGGTACCATGATGCTTGGAGAACCATCTTTCCCTACGGCGTGGCTAAGCAGTGTTTCGGTGATTTTTTCCCACATTTTTATCAAATTCCATTTGTATCCCAAGTTGGGAATTGGATTCTTGATCAGCTTCGAGGGGTTGAGGCTCCATTTCCCTCTTCTTGGAACGAGTGTTTTCTACCACCGATGAGGAATCCGTATTCAACCTATAAAAATCTTCTACTTACTTGTCTAGCAAAGCTGCATTCTTCAGTTGTTGTGGTTGATCTGTTGCTTCTTGTGTAGATGAATCTTTTGTTAACTCTGAAGGGCGATACTCTTTAAACCATAGGCCCTTGCTAAGAACTCCATTGGGACAAAGATTTTGATTGTGGGGTTGAGAGCAAGGATAACACCATTTGTAGTCTTGAACTAGATTATTCTGAACAGTACTATAGCTCTAGATGAGCTAGCTGCAAGAGGGTTATGAAAGTTCAAGGGCCTGACATTTGTAACTTGACTTGTAGTTTGGTTTTGAGGCTGATTGTTTCCTTAAAAAGGAGGATGGTTAGCCTAATACCTTGCTCAAATGATTGTATTGAAACTGTTGGCTTTTGAGTGCAACAAGCTCATTTCCAAAATTTTGTAGTAGCGACTTGAATTCAAATAGGTCATTTGAAGAGGTAGGGGAAGATTGAGATGGTTGCTTGGAGTCTACTGGAATAGGAGCAATGATAGGTTGATGATTCATAAGATCTAAAGAAAAGGGCATTGGTGGTCATGGAGCTATCTTTCCAGCCTAAATCAAATAATTCTCTGCACTTATGGCAACTTCGTAAGCATCATGAAGTGTAGTACCTCCCATGGACTAGATCATAACTACTACATTGTTATTCAAGGCTCACAAATAGTACAAGAATGCATTATGTGTAGAAGGATTTACAAGTGCTGGAATCCTATTCCAAGTCCTGTGGAATCGAAGTTGAAATCACTCATGTATTCTTGGGAAGCTCTCTTCATGGTAGTGAGTTGTTCCAAAAGTGATAGGTGATCACTTTTTTCTTCGAACTATTTACATATCTTTTCTCCCAACTCATCCCAAGTGGTTATAGTGCCAACACCTAACCCATGAAACCATTGAAGTGCTTTTCCCTTGAAAGAGGTAGCAAGAAGTCTAACTACAATGTTGTCTTCTATGATATTATGTACTCGTGAAGATGCTAGCTACATCAAAGATATGCTCCACTGGAGTAACGTGAGTTTCCCCCATGTAGAAGGGTAAACTTTTGAGTGCCACAATAGGTATCGGTCACGTTGAGCCAACATAAGATGATTGCTTGCATTGAAAGGGAGAAAAACTTGATTCCTTGCCATAGCAACGAAAGGTTTATTATTCCTAGGTGGAGGAAACCTTTTGTAAGGAGGATTCAAATGACCCCTACTAGGTAAATCAGAATCGGGAATGTGGAAATTCCTCTTCTTCTTCTCTTTGGAGGAGACAAGGAAAGTTCAATACGCTAATAATTTCCTTTCTTTGAAGAAGCTCTTGTCTCGAATTCTTCACATAAGTTACCACACCGAGATCTAGAATCCAGAGAGATATAGAGTCACCAGTACTTTGACTTGTGCAAGTGAGAAGACAAGTACCAACTCGTCCCATTGGGCGTGCCAAAAATTGTTGTAGCCAAATAACTACACCCTCCAAATGGTCGGGATGTGAATAAGATGTTTGGTGTCATTGGGACACATGGGATCACCTCTCAAGCTATGGGACTTGGGCTTGAAGTGAACCTTCTGAGAAGGTCAGCTTCCACTTCCTAAACTAAGTGTTGTACTACTCCTAGTGTGACAAAAATGATTATCTAGTCCTATGCTAACGTCTTTATGGGGTTTTAGGGAAAGAGATTTACAAAAATGAAATTATACTAGGGATGGTGATGCACCAAAGGAAGGGCATTTCCAGACTCAGGAAGGGTTAATTTAAAGAGGGGGTGTGCACCACAGGTCAACTTCACCTACTGCAACTTAGAGAGGGTACATGATACCACAAACTAAGAGACATGTTTTCCCTTTGTTAAACTTTGTGATACCTAGAAATATAAAAGTTTCCCGGTGAAGAAGGATGAAATCAATAAGGGTGAACAGAATACACAACTCAACTACATGTAATACTCCACCACTTGATAAGCACAAACTCTAAAAACATACAATATAAACTTAAACTTACACAATGTACCCGCAAGTACAAGAAATGCACAAAGAAGCATAGAAGGATGAAAGGACCAAGATTAGTCACAAAACACACATTTGTATTGCTTCAATAACATGCACAATGCATCATACATTTAGAAGAGGCAATAGTTGCCATTACATGCCTTAAAGAGGAAGCTTGAAATTTCTCTCAACACACAAGGACAACTTGCAGAAGAGAGAGGACTCTTGAAAAAGCATATACTTGCCTAAGATATCTAACTTTCCAAGTTGTTTGACCTGTTAGAACCCTTTGAAATGAGCTTCCAACTTACATTTATAGAAGAATACGTGAGAAATAAGAGGAAAGGTCATAATTATATTCCTAAATTGAGGCCCATGATGTATTTATCACGCTTAGTTGAAACACCGAGAAGGTTCCATCATGGGTCATTAATTTCTTGATGACCTAGTCTTCTTAATTAATTAAAAGTATATTTAAATAAAATATTTAAATAATAATAATAAATATTATTATTAAAATATTTTAGTTAAAATATTAAATTAATTAACATAATATCGGGACCCCGTTGACTCGTTTGACTTGAAGAGGAGGAGGGTCTATGTGAATAGAGTCCATGCATAGCCTAACTCGGGGTTGGCTCACCAAGAAAACTCAATGAGTTAGACACGAGCTCCATATCTACTGTAACCATACTAAATCGAAGAGTTTCAATCCTATAACTCCGTATTGCACTTGATTTTTAACCCCACACCAACTCTTTCCTTGCCTTGGAAATCAAGCTCTTTTGCATTGATTCCTTCGAATGGTGAGCTATCAAACTTGATTCTTATCATTTTCCTTGGTTAACTCGAGGCCATTTATGTATTCCATATTTCCTTCTGTGAAACATATGTGAGCTTCCCCACGAATTCACCGAGCTCTTCATCTAGAAAACGAGCTTACCTTTCCTGGGCTAAAACTCACCTCCAAGTCGAGTCCTCGTCGAGCCTCGAAACTTGAATGAGCCACGATCTTGTAATGATATTCCCACCATATTCACCATTTTTCACTTTGTCTTTCAATTTTCTGAACTCGTATATACACATGAAACCATATACATTCAGCTTGCTAAGATGTATTACTAAATGAGATGACTCCCTCTGCTCACTGATATCCAAAGAACTTGACATGCACCGTTTAAATTCTCACCCGATGTTTGAATGACTCATACTTCACATAAACCTTGAGATATTTATGGCTCGACCAGCGTGGGAGCTTCTCTTGCAACCACCAAACCATCAAATCCAAAACGTCTATAGACTCATTCACTTCACGGCTCAATTAAACAATCTAACTTGCATCTTAATGTGGACTTGGCAGGATGTTTGAGCTCCTTGCAATCTTTGACACATCGATCTAGG
Source organism: Taxus wallichiana var. yunnanensis (assembly GCA_018340775.1). NCBI lineage: Eukaryota > Viridiplantae > Streptophyta > Pinopsida > Cupressales > Taxaceae > Taxus > Taxus wallichiana. Next base: position 122,465,747 of record CM031243.1, on the reverse strand, counting down.
TATCCACTCATACCTTTCTAACTCATCATAAAATTTACACAAGCTGACGTATAATTTATCCACCTTCAGTGATCTCTATTGAGCCATGATCCTACCATATTCCACTTAGTTAAACCATGTTGTGATTCATGTCTTTCCACTTATTTCTGTGAGTAAATTTCATGAAGAGTTGATTGAGATTTTTTACAAATCAATCCCATTCTCTTTCCTGCATGAGTAGTTACTAGATCAGCCTGAGCAGGTAATAGTCCACCATGTGGCGTGAGATCAAAATGGACTCTCAGAAATACACAAATTCCATTTCACTGCAACTAGGCCTGATCATTTCCCTTAATCCGAACTCGACACTAGATTGCTTCAATGTATATGTGTTTCCCATAACCCAAAGCTCTTTGTAAGCTCGTGTTAGTGCCACATTCATGCGGTGAACATCAGCTATAAATCCAACCCCATGATTTGAATCTTGGACACAAGACATAATGATTACATCACACTTCTCACCCCGAAAGGCATCTACTGTATTGATATATAAACCTTTTCCTTCATCAGATTTGAGGACAACATCAAACTCTTTGTGTAAACATTTCAGCTGTAGCTTGTAAGGTGTGATAATTCCAACATAAACCTTTATGCCTACCAAATTATTTACTCATTGAAGATGCTCATATAATTGTAAAGAAAATTGTGCTTCATGAATATTCTGATATGAAATAGATCCACCTCTATGAGATTCACTTCCATGAGTTACATCGTAAAACAAGTAAGGTCTCAATAGAGAATCTTTGTAATAAATTTCACCAGGTCTCCTGGTAAAACTCTCACTGTCACATAATCGATTTTGATAAAATTATCTTAAAGGAAAATCCCAAATTTGAGGATGCATTTGATACTGAATAGATAACAACATAGTTGGACAACCTGCTTGTTGGAAGTGCTAAAAAGGCTTCTACTATACTGCAACATGCCTGCTACCTAGTGCATGGGAACTTGTAACCTATCCCTTCCATCTGGGCCAATTCCAAATCATTTGGGATCTACAAACACATTCTCCAAAATTTGACCATGCTCTGGAAGAGGACTTGCATCTACAAATTCAACAGCCTCTTCAACCAACTCATCAATTTTATTTTCAATCGACTTTTAGATCTAATTCTTTGACAAGATTGTTCTCGATTAGGTAGATTTTTAAAGCCATAATTGGGTCTCTTTCTACATAGTGAGCTCATTGGAAATATGCATGTGATGCATATTTAATTCCAACCGTAGATTTTTTTAGGAAAGATAATTTTAGCTTTAGTCTTGTTTTAGTTTGCTTTAGTTAAGTTAGCTTTATCTTATTTTTATCATTAGATTTAATTCAAATAAATTTGTTTTAAATCATGCATAGCATGCAACTGTTTTAAAGCATGAGTTTAGATTTAGAATGTTCAGTTGAAGATATGTTAGTGGGTGAGTTATTCTATTTAAATAACAACAATTGTAATTGCTTTGTATGCACACACAAAGGTGTGAAATCTGCACAAGCAAGGAAGGATGTGCATTGAAAGCACACAACTGCACGCACAACTTGATTGTAAAGAGCTGAAGCTCTAAGTATGATGAAGCTTTTATTAATGGAGATTATGCACAATAGTGCTGGTTTGAATATTCATATGTTTATGCAAGTTATATAAGTATTATGTTTATTTCTTTTATGTTGTTTGTTGTATAAGACTACAGATTTTCTACAAATTGGTATCAGAGCAAGGTTGTTCCAACGAGCTTATTAAATTGGTAGCAAGCTATGGATTCTACATCCGGCATGCAGATGCCGCAATTTAATGGAAAGAATTACGAATATTGGTTGTTGACCATGAAGGCGCTATTCAGATCTCAAGACGTGTGGGAGATCGTTGAAGATGGGTACACAGAGCCCACAAATGCAGCAACATATACTGCACTTTCTCAAGCAGAGAAAGATACTTTGAAGGAGTTATGAAAGAAGGATGGAAAAGCTCTTTTCTATATTCATCGTGCAATGCATGAAAGCATTCTTCCAAGAGTGGCAGCAGCTAGTCAAGCAAAGACTGCATGGGATACTTTACAAGTTGCATATCAAGGTAAGGAGAAAGTAAAAACCGCTTAAGCTACAAGCACTTCGTAGAGATTTTGAGAATTTATCAATGAAAGATTTAGATTCTCAGTAGAGTCTTTTTTTACATATGTAGTTGGCTTAGTCAATCAAATCAAATCCCATGGTGAGACTCTTGAGGACAGAAGGATTATTGAAAAATTGCTTAGAAGTTTGCCTACGAAATTTGATCCTTTAGTTGTTGCTATTGAAGAAACTAAGGATCTGAGTCAATTTTCTATTGATGAGTTGCATGCATCACTAATCAATCATGAACAAAGGATGAATAGATCACATGCAAGTGTAGATCAGGCTTTTGCATCTCAGATAGCAGGTAGTCGTGGCAAAAGAAGAGGAAGTTTTAGCCCAAGAGGTAGAGGAAGAAGTCCATCTAGAGGACGTGGCAGCAGTTCATCAAACTCAAGTGGAAGAGGACAGAATCAAGAATAGAGTTATGGTCAGAGACAAGATAAGTCTCATGTTCAATGTCATTATTGCAAGAAGTATGGGCATTATGCTTATGATTGCAAGAAAAAGCAATATGATCAAGAGAGACAAAATCAAAATCAGGTTGGAAGTTCTATTTCTAAACCTATGTTTATTGCATGCACAAGAATTGCCGAGCAATACCTTCTTTATCCCCTATTGAATGTAATTTTTCAAAAGAGAGTCCATGTGATGTATGGTATTTAGATTCAGTTACAAGTAATCCCATGACAGTAATCTAGATTTGTTTTCTAGTTTGGATGATTTAGTTAAGAGTGATGTAACTCTTGGAAATAACAATATTGTGTCTATGAAAGGAAAAGGCACGGTTAGTATTCTAACAAGACGGGGGGAGAAAACAAGTATGCAAGATGTTTACTATGTTCCAGGTTTGAAACATAACCTTATGAGTATTGACAACCGGCAGAAAGGATACCGAGTCTATATGGAAGACAATGAGTGCATGATTGTGGACAAAGCTCCTAGCATTCAGTTGATTGCAAAAGTGAAGATGAGCAGGAATAGGATGTTTCCATTGATTTTGAAACCTGGAAAGAAGAAGAAATCAGATCTGTTTGCAGCAAAGTCACGCGTTAAGCCAAATCAGTCTTTTGTTGAGTCCTGCGCTCAAACAGATGAGTCCTGCGCCAATGAAAATCAGGTCTGCACTACAGTAAGTGAGTCCTGCACTGATTCCTATGTAAATATAGTTGAGTCCTACACTTAAGGAACACAATCATCTTTTCATTCAGTCATGAAGGATGAAACATGGCTTTGGCATCTAAGGTATAGACATTTGAATTTTGAAGGTTTGAATTTATTACATAGAAAAAATATGGTTAAAGGTTTGCCATTGATTAAAAAACCGAAAGGGTATGTGAAGGTTGTATTTTGGGAAAGAAACACAGAGATTCATTCCTAGTTGGTAAAACAACAAGAGCAAGTGCACCACTTGAGATTGTACATTCAGATTTATGTGGACCTATGCAGACAACTTCTATTGGAGGTTGTATTTATTTTATGACATTCATTGATGATTACACAAGGAAGACATGGGTTTATTTTCTGAGAAATAAATTAGATGCCTTTGATACATTTCAACAATTCAAGGCATTAGTGGAGAAGAAAAGTGGATACTACATCAAAGTTCTCAGAACGGATAGAGGAGGTGAGTATGTTTCTAATGAGTTTATGAATTTTTGCAGATATCATGGTATACACAAGCAGTTTACTACTAGGTATACACCACAACAGAATGGTGTGGCAGAGAGAAAAAATAGAACCATCATGGAGATGGCGAGAAGCATGTTGAAGGCAAAACATCTTCCAAATGAGTATTGGGCGTAGCGAGCAACTTTTGTTTATATTTTGAACAGAGTTCAACTAAACTTGTTAGGAACATGGTTCCTCAACAAGCATGGACTAATAGGAAACACAAAGTGTTTCACATTTCGAGTTTTTGGTTGTGTAGCATATGCACATGTACCTGATGAGCTAAGGAAGAAGTTAGAAAACAAAGGAGAAAAGTGTATTTTTGTTGGGTATTCAGAGAATACAAAAGTATACAAGTTGTACAATCCAATCACTAGAAAGGTTGTGATCAGCAGGGATGTACAGTTTATTGAGAATGAAGCATGGGATGGAAGTATAGAGAAAACAGTGAGTATAGAAACATCTATTCCACATGATGATATGACAGATGAAACTTTAGAGCAACAAGCTATTGTATCTACAAATCTTGGACATGCACCACAAGTTGTAACACAAGCTACACCGCCATCTATAGTCAGGAGGTCACCAAGATTACAGCCGTCTTTAGCCATGCAAGAGACACCACAGGAACACCGTGGCTACTCCATCACCAAAAATTAGTCCTGCATCAAATGCTCCTATGCAGCGGAAAACAAGAAGTCTAAGTGAGATTTATAATGTTGATACAACTAATTCATTTTCAGTTTTTGCATTATTTTCTCAAGCTGCAGATCCAATATATTACGAAGAGGCTATAAAGAATGAAGTTTGGGAAAAAGCCATGGATGATGAGATCGATGCTATAGAGAAGAATCAGACATGGGAGCTGATGGATCTTCCAAAAGGAAAGGACATGATAGGAGTCAAGTGGGTCTACAAGACAAAATACAATGTTGATGGAAAAGTACAGAAGCACAAAGCAAGGCTGGTTGTAAGAGGTTTTATGCAGCAATATGGAGTTGACTACAATGAAACATTTGCACTAGTAGCATGTTTGGATACGGTAAGAATGGTTTTAGCAATTACAGCTCAAAACAAATGGCCTATTTATCAGATGGATGTTAAATCAACATTCTTAAATGGATTCCTTGAAGAGGAAGTTTATGTAAATCAGCTAGAAGGTTATGAGATTGAAGGTCATGAAGGAAAAGTATACAGATTGAAGAAAGTGCTCTATGGTCTCAAGCAAGCACCTAGAGCTTGGTACAGCAGAATAAATTCTTATTTGATTGAGAATGGTTTTAGTAGGAGCAAAGAGTGAGCCTACCTTATACACCAAGATAAATGAACAAGGTAAAATTTTAATTGTTTGTTTATATGTAGATGATTTGATCATTACTAGAAATCTATCTACAGAGTCATTCAAATCAGCCATGAAGAAGGAGTTTGAGATGACAGATCTTGGTCTTATTCATTATTTTTTGGGTATTGAAGTTCAACAATCAGAAGGTGAAGTTTTTATCTCACAAGAAAAGTATGCAAGTCGCATTTTGAAAAGGTTTAACATGTTGAATTGTAAGCCAGCACCAACACCAGTTGCAGTAGGTTTGAAGTTGAGAAAAGAGGATGAAAGATCGTTTGTGGATCCAACATTGTTTAAAAAGTTGGTTGGAAGTCTTATGTATTTGACGGCCACAAGGCCTGATATCATGTATGGTGTGAGCCTCATATCAAGGTTCATGGAATCTCTAAAAGATTCACATTGGCAAGATGGAAAAAGAATTTTGAGGTATGTACGTGGAACAAGAAATTATGGAATTCTTTATTCAAGTTTAGATGAGTTCAAACTCATTGGTTATACAGATAGTGACAATGCTTTGGAAGTATAGATGATCGGAAAAGCACATCCGGCTATACTTTTCACTTTGGAACAGGAGTGGTTTCATGGGCATCAAAGAAGCAGCCCATTGTCACGTTATCTTCAGCAGAAGCAGAGTATGTAGCAGCAATAGGAGCAGCATGTCAAGCTGTTTGGATGAGAAGAGTGTTGATAGATTTACAACAGAAACAAGAGGAAGCTACACAGATTTTTTGTGACAACAACTCAGCCATAGTGTTGTCTAAAAATCATGTTTTTCATAAGAGGAGCAAGCATATTGATACAAGGTATCATTTCATCAGGAGTTGGTAAACAACAAGGAAATTCATCTTGAATTTTGTAGATCCAAAGATCAGTTTGCAGACATTTTTACAAAGGCTTTAGCAAAAGAAGTTTTCGAATATTTGAGAGATTGTTTGGGAGTATGTGATCCTGCACATGGTAGATCTGAAAAAGCAAACACAACTCTAGAAGAGTGAAAGCTACAGTTTTAAATTAAGGGGGAGTGTTGGAAATATGCATGTGATGCATATTTAATTCCAACCGTAGCTTTTTTTAGGAAAGCTAATTTTAGCTTTAGTCTTGTTTTAGTTTGCTTTAGTTAAGTTAGATTTATCTTATTTTTATCATTAGATTTAATTCAAATAAATTTGTTTTAAATCATGCATAGCATGCAACTGTTTTAAAGCATGAGTTTAGATTTAGAATGCTCAGTTGAAGAGTTGTTAGTGGGTGAGTTATTCTATTTAAATAACAACAATTGTAATTGCTTTGTATGCACACACAAAGGTGTGAAATCTGCACAAGCAAGGAAGGATGTGCATTGAAAGCACATAGCTACACGCATAGCTTGATTGTAAAGACACAAGCTCGAGTATGATGAAGCTTTTATTAATGGAGATTATGCACAACAGATCTGGTTCGAATATTCATATGTTTATGCAAGTTATATAAGTATTCTGCATTTATTTATTTTATGTTGTTTGTTGTATAAGACTACATATTTTCTACAGAGCCATCTCCACAGGGATGTCGAATCTCATCTGGATCGAGAAAGAGAATGTCCTCTAAACCGGTATGTCTGGCACTCAATGAGGGTAGGTCCATCACCTCTCCTTGCTTTGGTTATTGCCTCCTTAGCAACCTCTCTAACTTTCAACACATCCATGCCATCTACATGAACTCCTAGCATCCCAAATTTTGGTCCCTTCTTCTAGATCTCTGGATCAGAAGTAGCTCGAGATGAGACATTCCAATAGCCCATACTCAAACTGGTTATGATGTTAGGCCCGTGATCCAACCACCGATTCCTCGCAATGAATCTACTAGCTTAGCTCTGCAATGAATCCTCCTCGATTGCCATGACTGAGTTTCCATCTGAATTCTGAAATGGACTCCTTTTTCCATGCATTCAAACTCCAAGAAATGACTCCCACTCATCATGTTTCTCGGTCTCATAATGTTACCTCATCCTGTAGATTCATTAACAACTTGGCGAGACTATTCAGCCATTGACTCGGCTTTTAGTTGTGCATTTAATTTTTGAAACTCATCCATTGACATGTTAGATGTTTATCCCCGTATGGTAATGCATCCCACGCTCCCTATGAGATAGAAATTCTGTTATGGTTTGTCATGGGATTGTTCCGCATGGCAATTAGTTTTCATTTCTCCAACTCACGAAATCTGATTATGGTTTGCCACAGTTTTATCATGCTTGGCGATGTTTTCTCAAATTTCCACGTCCTTGGCAAGATGAGACTCGGGGCCCCCTTTACGTGGAAACCTTGTGTTGGATTTCCACTACAAATTTTCCACCATGGAAATCGGGATGAAGATATCCTATGTGCAGAAATACCGACTTGGCTTGCCATCATCAAATTTCTGACCTTGGCAATATACTTGAAATATTTCCCATGCGGGGGATCTTACAATGGCTTGCCATCGTCAAATTCCCACCTAACAGAAGTGATAAAATTCTCCCAAGCCAATGCCTTAGCATGGATTTAAACCCCAACCTTTCCTTCTTGACTTGTAATTGAACCAGAAAAACACTATGAATGCTCACGACCTTATCCGGCTCTCTACCGAGTGAGGCAATACTACCAACTTGCATTTTATTTAAGTCTCACTAAGTTTATACTGATGTGGATAGATCTTAGAATTGGCCTTTTGAATTGTCCTATATCGAGCCTTCTTTTAGTTCTTGATGTAATTTATGATCTTGAATTATCCTTTCATTGACCAAGATTTATTTACCTTCTATTTCCGACCTGATGCCAAATTATGCATGAGCTACACACACCAACCATCGAGTCATGATAACATCCTAAACTCTCTGTGCTACTCAGATAATCCCAAAACAATTTAGCTCGAGCTTGAATGAATTGTTTCCATTATTGTATGATTATTTAATGATTCGACACCTCTTGCAACAAAATGTTTCTACCTCCTCCCGTGAGTCTTCTGACTTCCAATGTTATTTAGTACATCCCAATTTCGTAGCAAGTTTTATTTGTATGAAATACTAACACAAGTTCCCACCTTGAGCTGGTCGAAATGGCTCATCTTCTAAGTTTCGGCTCACTTATTTCACATCTTTCTCAATGAACTACTCGAGTTATCAAAACATGAATCGGATTATTATCAACTCGGTGAGGAAGTTTAACCTGATTTGTCTTCCAATGTAACTCACTAGGACTCGAGCTATTTCTGTCTCTCTACATGATTGTAATTCGGTATTCACAGCTCATCTGAGTATGCTTGAGCCCAACTCATTTAGCTACTTGTTTACTTGATTAATTATCACTCACCCAAGATATATCTGGAACTCGATACCCCTCCACATGAATTGACAACCTTTCATTTGAAGAAGACAACCGAAAAACTTATTTTTGGCCTCTATGAACTCACCAAGCTATCCAAATAACTTGTCACACATTCATATACCTAAGGTTAGTGAAATTGAATCAAGCATTCCAATCTCGCTTGTCAGAATAATTCATATTGTCATGCATAGAAGCATGATAAAAACCCATATAATATGTTTTTTTGATTTTGGGTCCCAAAGCCAATTTCCTTGTTCTGAACCTACTTCGATTATTTGAAATGTCATGAAACTCCTCGTGGAGACCCTTTCCCGCCTTTCGGGAATGATAGGCTCCCACTTGTCCATTTTTTTCCAAAAGGGGAAAAATTGACAACAGAACATAACAAGGATTATCATTCGGGATCCTCTATGTGAATTTATCACAAGGAACTCGATATGTATTCTAAGGAACCCAAAAGTGTCTTTCGACACTCACTACATGGTTTGGGTCACGGTATATTATATTTATGGTGGGATTTTCATTCATCATTAGAATAATTCATTCAACTTGGCAAGCGTCTGTGAGCCAAGATGAAGGAGTTTCTCAAGGTGCAAAGAGTTTGGATATTTAGAGTTCATCACATTGGATGATTCTATCGAGTCATCTATAAGGATCAATAGAATTTATCACTTTGAAAAATATTTCATCGTCAACATCATTTTTCCTTCTTCTTATTTCTTCTCTCTCTCTCTCATCTCTCCCCCTCCAACTTTCTCTCTTCTCAATGTTCTAATTTTGCATTGGGGGTTGCAATTTTTCAAGTCTTAATGTTCCTAATGTAATAAGTCACCTTTATGTTATAAAAAGGGACTTAATGTTTTCCTAATAAGGTGGAGAGTCTTAAGCATGTCAAAATATACAAAGAGTTAACGGGGGTTTATATGTAGAGTCTTTTCTCTTCCTATAAATTGTAAAGCCATTCCCATTTCAAAGTGTTGGTGATTTCTTTTGTAAACTCAATAGTGCATTGTACTTAGAGAGAATAAAGGAGATAGCCATTTTCTTCCATTTCCCCTCACTATTTTTCCTCCATTCCCACACTATGTACAACTTTTGTTTAAGCATCAATACAAGGAGTTTCTAGCCTTTCTTGACTAAGGGATTTATTGATACTTTGTGCTCATAAATTCTAATTGGTCTTGTTGCTACTTGTAGAGTTATTTCTTCTCAATTTTAATGCATGTGATGGAACTTATAACTGATGTATGCAAGACTCTGATTTTCTACTTGCAACATTAGTTCCCCTACTTCATATTCTCACTCCCTTTCCCACTCTCTTGAAAAAGTATTCTCTAGCAAGAAATTGCTAGATTTTTTGCAGGGTCAATGGAGTTCCCCTATTGGATCCCCACCACAAGGCCACTAGGAAAATCCACCTTTTCACATGCATGTAAATACATAATTTGCATTGTCCAAGTAGAGGGACTTCGATTCCCAAAGCATTGGAAAGAAATCCATAAATTTGTCCACCCAAAAAAAATTCCCACCAATAGTTTTTGGCACCCACCATGGGGCATACTTGATAGCAAGATCTACACCAAAAATATGACTATAAGGTCCAATATATATATATATATATATATATATATATATATATATAAAAAAACAAAAAATAAAAATAAAAAAATAAAAAAATTGGAGTTGATGAAATCCCGTTGCCAAAAAAGTGCACTACTGATTACTACATGTGTCCTTTCATATTACCATTGTAAATTTTTCTAAAATATGGCTGAAAGTAGATACACAAGGTTGAATAGATCAAGAGGAGTTTCTGACCCCACTTTTGAGGCTTTGCAAAACCAGCAAGAACAAATTAGAGATAACCCCTACTATTTTTCTCAAGCCTCATCCTCATCCGGTCTTTAAGCAATTCACCTAGAAATCCCATACAAAATCTTGTTGATACTCCTCATTCAAATTCTCCCATTTTTCAACCACCGTTAAGGATTGAGTTGCTGAGAAAGAAGAATTTGAAGAAAACTTCATAGAAGCAAGAGCTGAAGCAGAAATACAAAAAACAATGGAAGATGATGAAGAAAGACCTAAATCCAATTTTCCATGGGAAAGAAATATAGTCCCACTCACTCTTGAGCCACATCTTCATGATCTACCAATGAGGTCCTGTAAGAACTTTATAAATTTCAAATTTGTCAACACACATATCCGAAAGAGCACATTGTTGCTTTCACCACATCTTAAGGAATTCTTGGAGTTTCACATGAGGATGTTAGAGTAATATTCTTTATGGAATATCTCCAAGATAAAACAATGGAATGTTTCTACCTCATTCCTTCCCGATCCATCACTTGTTGGAATGACATCAAAAGAAATTTTGAGGAAAGATTCAGATTTACCGAGGAATATCAAGACCTCCTTATTCAATTGGGATGAATGAAGAATGGAGAAAATTAAACTATGAGAGACTTTGTGGCTTGTTTTGACCGGTTTCTCTATAGGATACTAGAAGAGGATTCACCATCAGAGAACAACGTCAAGATATTATTTATTAGTGCTCAATCACCGGAGGTAGGATTTTTCCTATGAAGATTTCAACTAAGGAATATTACAGAAGCACAAAGATTGGCCATTGAACTTGATGATGATCTCATCCTATCTAGAAAGATCAAGAATCCTTCAAAGGGTAAAGCTCAACGTCTTGGAGATGAAAGAACTAATCCTTTTTGGAAAAAATGGCAAATGAAATGTCTTCACTAAAGAGGGAAATTTTTGAATGAATATCACCTCAAATAGATGACAAGAATCAGATTACAAGAGCACCCTTAAGACATGCCTTAGTAGCTATACCTATCAATATGAGGGTGAAATCCAAGAGGATGAGGAAAGACTCAAACAAGAAATTGAAGGAATAAATTTCCTAAAGACAAAAGAAGTGGGTGGTGACACTCAAAATGGACTCATTTAATATCATTTGGGAAGAAAATATGATGGTGGTGAATAGGCACTAAGTTTCTCATGTGTTTTGTTTACTCGCTCCCAGTCTCAAAAGGAGCCTCCTCCTCTAGTGATCCTATGAAGAAAAATAAGACTGAAGATCCTCTTGTGGTGACTCCACAAAACAAAATAACCAATCAAGGATATCCACTTCCACCTTCCACAGAGTCCGTATTGTTGAAACCTGATCCTATAGTGAGTAAGAAGGATCCCATAATTCCAAGTAAGTCTTCCAATGCCTCTTCCAATTCTAAATCTAAATCTACTCCTGTAAAATCTAGTACTTTGAAAGCTCCTAATGTACCTTTCAAAATTCCCTATGTTCCCCAAAAATATACCCCTACTTCCAAACCTATCCTTAATCCAAAATAATCCCTTCATCACCCTCATCTACATCTACTCCTTTTGACTTCATATAATATGCAAACAAAGCCAAAGTGCAGATTACTAAAACTGAATATTTGCAAACTCACCCTGAACAATTTGAGAGATTCGTCTGATATATCAGGAATGGTAGTTTAGTGTTGTAACACCAAGTTCTAAAGGAGTAATACCAAACCCACCTATGCCTCTCACACTGAACATGCTAGCCATGAGTGCATAAAAGAAAAGTAAGGTCGATCCTTTTTATGTCTCCCTTCTAGTTGGGGAATATGTATTGAACAATTACATAATAGATTCAGGTGCCTCAGATAATGTGATGCCTGTCAAGGTTTCCAAATCTCTTAAAATCCCCATGACTCTACTTGGTGGCTCTTGTTACTCCATGGAGTCCAAATAATTCCCACTTATAGGGAATATCAAAGATGCACATGTGGCACTCACCCAATTTCCTAACAAAAAAATTTCAATGATGATTTTGGTAGCAGACATTCCGGCTTCATTTGGAATGCTGCTAGGTAGAAGTTTCTACCAATATTTGGGAGGGAAAATCCAAATGAATTGGTCTTATACAACAATTCCAGTGAATGGAGACATCGAAAAATTACTTCCAAAGAAGAAGATGAGGTGCACAATGTGAAAGTTAGGAATCCCGAGAGCCAACATTTTATACCAAAATAGTAAGAGGATGAATTATTTTGTGATGATTAAAGAAGTGGATGAGATACCAATCTTGATAGGACCAAACCTTCCTCCCCAAGGAATATGGATCTAGAGGAAGCATTGAGGAACTTTGAGATGCAAGAGAATAACCCTAAATTTCTAGATGATGTGAGGCATGAAGAAGAGGAATTGGTTCTTGATGATTTTCAAACGGAAAATCATCTTATGTGCTTATCCATAATGAGGATATATTCTCATTCCCATTTGAAGATGAGGATTCCTTGATCATGTCACCCAAGAAGAGACCAAGCCATCCTACGATGAGCCCTCAAAAAGTTTTAAAGAATAATATATGCAAGATCTCTTAAGAGTTTTGGAATAAAAAGACCCTAAGCTCAGTCTCGAACTCATGATACAAGCTACAGAGTTACAAGAAAATTATGAATCAAATCCTAATCACTCAACCCATTCTAAGATTGGTCATGATGGAGAAAATAAAGGAAAAGAACATGATGTCCTTCCCGAGCCAATGGATTATGAAGGAAATGATGAAAGTGAGGTTTTTTCTTTCCTATTTGAAAAGGAGGGATATTTCTCTTATGAAGAAGTCAAATAAAGGATTTTTGAAGCCCTCAAAGTTGATATTCCTCTATAGGAAGGATTTATAAAATGTAGTGATCCCCAAAATATGGAAGAAATTCCTCCTGATGGGTTCCTTGAATCCCAAAGTGAAGAAATTTCAAGTAAGGGTGAAGATGAACTTTTAGAAACACCAGATAAGGATTCAATGATAAGAGATATTGGAAGCAACAAAAATAACTAAAGATCTAGAGATGAGTCTTGATCTCTTGATTCAAGCCTTGGCCATTCAAGATAGAAATGAGGTCATTGTTTATCCTCCTTTTTTGACATACAAACACCTCACATTGATAGGAGTCAAAAAAATCAACGCGATGCTTCTTGCAAAAAGGAGGTACATGAACGTGAATGGGTGAAACAAGAAAAATTAGGGTACTTAATCTATTCAAATAAGAACAAACCATGGAGTATTCATGATATGATATAAGAAAAAGAAATAGTGTGGATAAGTGCAGAAGGTAACTGACACTATGAAACCAGTTTCAAAGGAAATGAGGGAAATGAAATCTCTGAGCGAAGACTTGAGAATCAAAAATCTCATGTAGACTCACTCCTTCAAAGTGTATATACAAATTTAAAAGAACCTATCTTTCATAAGCAGCTGAGGAGAGGAGTCTACTTTCTGAAACCAGTCAATGACTTCAAAGAACCTCATCATTCAGTGTTGCCTCTTCGGAGGTGACTCCTGAAAAGGAAAATGCTTCAGTTAAATTGGGTTCTCCCCCACATTCTACCATAGGTGATTTTTTAGGTATGTTCCCCTTCCTGTTGTTTGTGTTTTTTTCCTTTCCATGTGTTATGTGTGTTTCCTTCCTTGTTTTGTGTGTGTGTGTGTCTCCTTCCTTGTTATCTCTCTCTTATAAGTTGTACATGAATCTGTAGGGCCCAATGGATAATGCACTAGTCCTTATATTGTAAAGTTGAAATTCTAGGATTCTTCATGGCATGTATTCACTGTGCTCTTAGTCCATACCATTTCCCCTAGCTATAGCCAATTGTTTTCATGCAAATGTGAAACATGAAAATTGATAATTTTCCAAGCATGACAATGATACCCATGTGTCGAAACTTTCATGTTTTACCCTTCCAAGGCACCTCAGGTCTACCCAGTAAGTCTAATGACCTCCTAGTGGATGTTAACTTAATCCCCTAGGTGAATTAGGAAATTCAAGTCAATCCCCTAGGTGATTTTAGGATTTCTTGAAGATTGCTATTTTTGGACAATTGTGGGAAGGGCTACCACTGGCCTTCCCAAGACCGATGCAACCCCTTGGAGTAGAATGGAGGAGACAGATCAAACATGGAGATGAATTAAAGGTCTAAAAACATCATGGAATTTATATTTAAATATTTAGGAAAGGTTTGGAGGATTTGGGGTAGTTTCATCAAAAAGAGGGTTCACAGTGCCTAGGGAATGTGTAGGGCCAAAAAGCTACTATACTTTGAGAAATGATTTTGGGAGCTCTAAATGGATTTATGAGTTAAAACATATATATCTAAAAGGGAATTTATATCTCTTGAAAGATGGTATAATCATATTTTTCAAAAAACTTTTGCGAATAGGTTTATATCTGGTTTTTTCATGCTCATCTTGGGAGACAAATAGAAAATCTGATTTTTAGGGATTAAATGGACAAATCAAGAGCTAATACCCCCACCATTGGATTAAAAATTACATTTTAAGTCAAGTTAATATAAAATTTTCCAAATACATCCATTAGGAGCTCATGTTATTGTCGCTTTAAGTTTCTCTCAAGATAAGATTTCAAGAGTTAGTCAAATTTTAATGAGGACACATGTCAGTTCCAAGAGCCTAGCACATTTCGATGTCCTTTTCATCCCTTAATTAAAGGGATAAATGGGATAGATAAATGTTTCTAGCTTCATAAATCCCTCGGTCACATATAGAACCTTTTGGATCACTAGTTCAGCCCCCAAGTTCTTGTCAGAGCCTATCCCCTCACTCACTCAGATCATTACACATGTTGCATGGAGGCACAATGTGCAAAATGATGTCCATTTTGTACCATTTTGAAAAGGTACATGAGGGACATGAAAATGCACACAACCCCTTGAAGCACTTAGGTCATCAATGTGACCCTCTTCAGTACAAATTTCCAGCTCCCAGGAGTTAGTTGGAGCCAAGTGCACATCTGTTGGATTTGCACCAAGTGTCTCATGGAGGTACAATGTGAAATTTGAAGTCCCTTTCATCCCTTAAATCTAAACGGACATCAGGGACATAAAATTTTTCCCAAGACTAGCTTCAAATTTTTTTAAACAATCTAACTCTTTGTCACTTCTTGTTGCTTTTCCATTGTTTTCCGTGAAACTCATTACCGAAAGATAGTTGTAGAAAACTCTCAATCCACCATTACTAAAATTTGAAACAACTTCATAAAATCCTCCACACTATGAAAACACAACAATATCAAAGAAAAAATGGATTGAAACAATGAATAACAAAAAGAAAACAAAAAAAATTCGCTAGATAACCATGAAATCTTCCAATCAAAAAATCTTCATATCTTGCAAAATACAAGTCAGATTGAGATTCCATCTTTTGCATACTTTCTAATTTTTCAAGAAGAGAAATATGTAACAAATGGAAGGTTGAATAGTTCCCTAAATAATTTTTTCTAATAAAAACTCCATCTCATGCCCTAGCTCACATTTGTCTGATTTCACATCAATTCAGAAATGGAAACGAGTTCAAAATTTACACACAGACTCCAAATGAAAAAGCTATTGCAAAGGATTTGATTTCATCATGATTAGAGATAAAAAAAGATCTACAAATTTCAAGCTCCATTAATGGCTGTCATGGAAGCTCGTGGCTGCCAAAGTTATTTCAGTGAAAATTTAAAATTTTATTTCCGAGCATTCTATTGGGTGAAATCAAGGAAAATTTGGAGGATGTGACTAAGATGACAAGACAATTCTAATAAATAATGTTCCATCGTAAACCTGATCACTAGAAATATACTTTCTAAAAATAGTATGTTTTCCTATACAAAATTGTTATGTTTGGAAATTCATCCTCAAAAGTGATCATAAAGGCACCGTGCACTAAAGATCACTAAGAAGCCAAAATGATTGTTCGGGTAGAAAAAATTAAAAACAAACACTTACTAAAAATAGTAATCCTCTTATATCGGTGCTTACTAAAAATGTTAGTCACCCTCAAGAAATGGTCAAGGCGAAGGCGTATGCTAAGAAGTGAATGAGGGAGTTCATCACCTCTGATGGTTAAGAGAGGAAAAATCACCTCTTACTAAAAATAGTAAGTCTTCCATCTGGGCACTTGCTATTAATAGTAAGTTACACTCAGAGGGAAGTTTTGGCATAATGGAACATAAGGGGGATCATCATTTGGGATCCTCCATGGGAATTTCTCACAGGGGAATTCAAGATCTATTCCAAAGAACATGACATTTTCTTTCAACACTCACTACATGGTTCGGGTCACATGTATATCATACGCAGGGTGGGAGTTGTGGTCACTGATAGAACATTTCATTCAACTTGGAAATCATCCATGAGCCAATATGAAGGATTTTATCAGGGTGCATAGAGTTCAAAGATTTATAGTTCATCACATTGGAGCATTCCATCGAGTCATCTAGAAGGATCAACGGACTTTATCGGCAGAGAAATCTTTCATCGTCAACATCATTCTTCCTTCTTCTTCTTTCTTCTCTCTCTCTCTCTCCCCTCTAACTTTATCTCTTCTCAATGTTCTAATTTTACGTTGGGGTTGCACTTTTTCATGTCTTAATGTTCCTAATGTAATAATTCACCTTTATGTTATAAAAAGGGACTTAATGTTTTCCTAAGAAGGCAAAGAGTCTTAAGTCATGTCAAGACATACAAAGAGTTATTGGGGGTTATATGAAGAGTATTTTCTCTTCCTATAAATTTTAAATCCATTCCCATTTCAAAGGGTTGGTGATTGATTTTGTAAACTCAAGAGTGCATTATACTTAGAGAGAACAAAGGAGATAGCCATTTTCTTCCATTTCCCCCGCTCACTATTTTTCCTCCATTCCCACACTATGTACAACTTTTGTTTAAGCATCAATACAAGAAGGAGTTTCTAGCCTTTTTTGACTAAGGGATTTATTGATACTTTTTTCTCATAAATTCTAATTGGTCTTGTTGCTACTTGTAGAGTTGTTTCTTCTCAATTTTAATGCATGTGATGGAATTTCTAACTGATGTATGCAAGACTCTAATTTTATACTTGTAGCATTAGTTCCCCTACTTCATATTCTCACTCCCTTTCCCTCTCTCTTGACAAAGTATTCTCTAGAAAATAAATTGCTAGCTTTGCTATAGGGTCAGTGGAGTGCCATTTTGGATCTCCAATCACAGAAACTTGGAAAATACAACTTTTTATGTGCATGTAAATACGGAATTTGTACCATCTAAGTAGAGGGAGTTTGATTCCTAGAGCGTTGGCAAGAAATCCACATATTTTTCCACGTGAAATTTTTTCTTTCCAACAAATAAGCAACATGAAGAAGTGTGAATTTTCCAAATAGTATCTTATCTATCTTGGGCATGTGGTTGGAGGAGGAGAGCTATGAGTGGATCTAGAGAAGGTGCAATCCATCACCAATTGGCATATACTAACAAGAGCCACAAAGACTAGGAGTTTTATAGGAGCAGCTTTAATACATGAGGAATTTAATTTCGGGCTTCTCCACTATTACAACACCTCTACACATAGTGGATGCAAATATTAAGGGTTTTGACTGGGATAAGGAACAAGATGAAGATTTTGAGTTATTAAAATCCAAAATTAGTCATTATCCATTCATTTCTCTTCCTAATATGGTGAATCCATTTGAAGTAGATACAAATGCCAAAGATTACGCTATTGGAGTAGTGTTTTACTATAGAGAGGTAAGCCAACATGTTATCATTTTAAAACTTTCACTTCAGCGCTTAAGGGATATTCAAGAAACGATATATATATATATATATATAACAAATAATGTTTTTATTTCTTTATTGCCTAAACTAGTGCATATATATATATATATATATATATATATATATATATATATATATATATATATATATATATATATATATATATATATATATATATATATATGCACTAGTTTAGGCAATAAAGAAATAAAAACATTATTTATTGGGTAAAGAAACTATTGTGCACACTAACCACAAACCTCTCCAATATTTGCAAGCACAATCTAAATTGTATCATGAAAGGCACTACAAGTGGATAGGATTCCTTCAAAAATTCTTTTTGTGATAAAATACAAGAAAGGTATAACAAATTTGGTATGCGAGACATGTTTTCTAGGCTTCCCACATAAGATAAAATATATAATTTTTCCATTATCTCTCATTTTGTGCCCTTCACAAAGGAATCTTATGGAGAGACATATGCTCAAGACAAAGATTTTGGGGTGATTTATCAGTATTTGCAGTCCAAAGTGGATGAAAATATGTGTATTGATTATTGTTATCTCAAATATGGGATTCTCTACCAATGGGGAAGCATTGTGTGCCAAAATAAGGAAGGATTCTATTAATGAGGGAAGAACATACATTGAAAACATTAGGACATTTTATTGTTGGAAATACCATGGCCCAATTACAAAGGGATGCATACTATCCCAATATGTGATAGGAAGTATCTAAATTCATAATAGGATGTAAAATTTGTTGTACAAGTACGCCTAATATTAAGAATGAAGGTTTGTATATGCCTTTACCAAGTACTCTACTTAACCTTGAGAATATATCTCTATGGATTTTGTAGGAGGACTACCTATGTATAATCATGGAAATGATTATCTATATGTCGTTATAGATATGTTTAGAAAAATGTGTGTTCTTATGGAATGTAAAAATAAAATAAAAGGAAATAAGTAAGATGAAATTTTGTTTGCAAATTTATGGGTTCATTTTGGTTTTCCAAAGTCTATTGTTTCTGACAAAGATTCTAGGTTCTTGGGGAAGTTTTGGACTAATTTTTGGGACAAAATGGACACTATGTTACAAAGAAGCATGACCTTCCATCCCCAAATGGATGGAAAAAAGAGGTGGTGAACATGACTTTGGTACAGTTTATTAGAGGGTATAAATAATAATATCCATGGACTTGAGATGATTATTTAGTTTACATTCAACATTCCTAATACAAGGTAGTACATACATCCACTATGTAGTCAAATTTTGAAATATTATTGGGGTATCTACCTACCAATCCACTAGACATTACAAATGGACAAGAAGAAGAAGGAGAGATACATGGTTCATAAGTGATTAGAGAAGTGATGTTTTTGAGATGATCCAATAAATCCATTCAAGGGGAAATAACAATTAGAGAAGTCTCAAGCCAAGTACAAGGATGGACATAATCAACATTGTAGAGAAAAAAACCTTCATGTTGGAGACATGGTTTGGTTGTACTTGAGAAAGGAAATACTATAATGTCAAAAAACAAACTCAAGCCACTACAAGTATGGAGCCTTTACCATACTAGAGAAGGTTAGAGAAAATGCTTTCAAAATTGATTTTCTAAACTCCATTCAGATGTAATTAGTAGAAAATTATGAGAAAATTCACCTATATGATCCATCTATGCTTGATGAGGAAGAATATTGTCATTTTCTACCTTCTATAGAGGATCACTTCTTGGATTCACGAGGTGAATTAGAGGATGATGCATAGGCTATGGCAAATCATGCATTCAATATACACTTGTCCATAAACAATCATAAATCTATTCTTAAGTCATTTAAAATATTTTATTTTTCATGTTTTACACTTCCTTGTTAGATATTCCACCTTATTGTTTCTTGGAATTTAAGTGTACCTTGAATAAATAGTATGACCCACTTTAAATGTTAATACACGTATGAGTATGAGTGTTTTTAATATTCATGAAGATGTAGCTCTCAAACTGTCCTTAAGCTTCACTAGTTTCATATTATTTCAAGATGAAAATAATTAAATCTAGTGTAACTCTAATTCACAACCTCTTTGTGCTTATTTTATCAATTTATTTATGTCCTTGACCTCATAAAAATAGTCTCAATCGTCATATTGGGCACAAACCCTTTGAAGTTCCACTTCCACCAATCTCTGCAAAACTACCTTTACAATGCATAAAAAAAAAGTTTTTGGTATTTTCATGAGTAGGATGATTTGAAGGATCTTTTAGAAAAATACTCTGAATTACCCTTTCCACCTCTAATTTACTCCTTCACTAGTCAACTTTTCTTAATAATTATGTTTTACTTTTCTACTACTCTTCATGGCTCTGTTGCCTCCTTATACTTAAGATAAGAAACTTTCTAGAAAATGTTCAATTATAGGTCTCAATCTTACCATTTAATCATTCCCTCACTACCCTAATTAAGTTATTCCCACCAATAAATTGACTAAACTCAATCAAAAGTCTTAAAATGTAATCACCTATGCAAGGACTATCCTTCCTTGGAATTCTCCAACCCCGACTTTGATCACCTAATGTATAGAATGAACTAGAATATTCATTTAAATATTGCCACCATTCTCAAGCACATTTTCTACCCTAGGTGATGCATGCAAATTTTGGTTACTTCCTTTAATGTTTAAGCCCTATTCTCAAGATAGTTTATTCTTGACTATTCTAGAACCGTCTAGCCCTCAAAACAGTGTTTTACCTCTTTAAATTTTTATTTCCTTCTTTAATAAATATTCCAAAAACATGTCCTGATACCCATTTAAGTTTTCTATTATTATTAAAATTCTTGAGGAGTCTTACTTCTCAAATATCCTCCTTAACTCATTGTTTTTGCTTTATCCATTAGATCTTCTAAAATGGCACATTCTATGGTTACATACTATCAAAGAAAACGTCCTCCTCAATGAGTGGAGTCAACTAATTCTTGTAAAATATCCTTCTCTACCCTAGTACATAACAATATTCTCCTT
Organism: Taxus wallichiana var. yunnanensis; assembly: GCA_018340775.1. Classification (NCBI taxonomy): domain Eukaryota; kingdom Viridiplantae; phylum Streptophyta; class Pinopsida; order Cupressales; family Taxaceae; genus Taxus; species Taxus wallichiana. Next base: position 122,444,617 of record CM031243.1, on the reverse strand, counting down.
TTCCATGAAAATTGTGGGTTAAGATTCGAGTTTGAAAAGTTTTCCCTTTACAATAATTTAGGGTTTATTTCTCTGTGAGCCCACGAGTGAAAAATTTAGAATTTCTTCACTGAGGTTTCATTTTATTCACTCCTTCAGGATTCATAAGGATTATATTATCCTTTATCAACTATATACAGGCTCAAAATATCTTAAAAAATCCTCCAAATTCCATTATAATCCAGCTTTATAGCACCTGTCTCAAGTAAGACCCTCTTGGTAAGACACGACTTCACCCTCTCAAATAGGGGACTAACATGAATAATAATTCCAACTCTAAATTCATACCACCATCATTCTTAGGAATTTTATGTTTTCCACAAGAAAAAACACAATATCTAAATGGAAAAAGATCAACTTAGACTATTACAGAGACAAACAAACTACCAAATTTGGTTTCCCTAGAGGTGCCCCTTTTCTAACACAAATTATATTATCATTAAGACATGAATAAAAATAAATGAATACTCCTTACCATTCACACTACTTACCCTACTACATACATCATTTCTTAGAAATCATCCATCATAATTTTAGTCACAATAAGTTTTCAAAGCACCCTATTGTACACTGTTTAATATTTTCAAATGCAAGTACTATCTCCTCTAAAGAATGAAGCACATCATAAAAATTTCTTTCATTCATGGATAAAATCACACAAGTTTGCACACCATGTAAAAATAAAAAATCATAAAAAGTATAAGGTTAATAGTCATACAAAAATATTGAATTTACAAGATACACCACACCCATTCACTCTCTCTTGAAGCTTCACTTGATTCTCATTCTAATATGAATGAGGTAATGTGGTTAAATTTAACAATTTTTAGTCTTTTCATCATATTCTAATTGAATGATACATCTTAGTTCACTTGGTTAGATCTGCAAGGTTAGACTTAACATCAAGTTTTTTTGCTTAAAGACCAAATCCTTTCTTTTAGACTCATGTTATGATTTATAGTACCTAAAGGAGACCTAAGAAACTCACTAATACCTCATGCCATACTTTTACAAAGTTTAATAGCTCTAAGAAAACATGAAATGACTATACCAAGCCAAAAATGTCCTAAACATTAAAATTTTACAAATTGGAGGGAAATGCCCCATTTGAATTTTGAAGAGCCCAGACCTAAACTATCACATCTAAATGACTATTAGGAACATCTAGGACATATGAAAAAAACTAAAAATAAATATTTGATGATATTTTGACTTATTTAAAAATATGGAGTTGATGCTCCCGCATCAATGAGGATGTAGTCTTGTAGCAAAAAGGTTGGGGAAATAAGGAGAGGTCCACAAGAGTCTTAGTAGGTTGGACTCAAGGGAAGACACCAAGGCAGGCCCGATGGTACTCTAAGGATATATTGAGAGATTGTTTTCCTCATATAATCCCCTACTAAGAATTTTTGGGACAAAAATCCTCCCGAACAGAGGAGGAGTGACCCATAGGAATCTTGAAAAACACCACTTCATAAGAACAACTTGAATCAAAGGGAAAAAAACAGATGTAGAAGAAAAAGGTTAATTTATATAACCGTCACTTTCTGTAGATAAATTATTGTGTAATCACCATGATGGTTATGTAATCACCCCTCTGTAGTCACCAGGAGGTTACCTAACCACCAACATTCCCGTCACCTATAAAAATAAAAATAGTATCCACAAACACTCCTGGATTTGGAATAGTTGGGTTGTGTATCTTCCTTGGATGACTCTTCTTATTCTTCAATGCATAGGAAGATATGGGAAGCAATCTATATACAAGTAGATCATGTGAAATTGAGAAATAATTTATAGAAGTGAACAAGAAACCATTGGTGTTAGAATTGATTTATAGAAGTAAGGTGTGTGAGCATAGAAAGAAAGTACGAGAGGGTGGAAGTAACATCATTGTCTTCCTTTAAATTCTTGTAATATATAATATCTTTATTTGGTCAATATAATATTAGAAATAAAAATAAATTTCCCTTTCGACTTGTTTTTACCTCTATCTGAGGGTTTCTAGGATAAAAATATTGTGTTGTGTGTTGAATTATTCATTTTTATTTTTTGTAAGTAGTTATAAGAACTAACATTCATTAACTAACTTTCAAAGTGTCATTTTCAAGTAAATTTGAAGTAGGAATAACAATTGTGTGATTTTGTAAGTTTCCAAAGTAGAATTTTACAAATCAAGGTGATTCACCCGTTTGGAAAATAGTTTGTGCATGAAAATTTCAGATTACACAAAGGCCTAGAGTTGATTATTTCTGATAGGGATCCTAGAATGACCTCTCACTTTTGGAAAATCTAAAGTTATCTTTAGGAATGAAACTAAAATTTATCTCAACATACCATCTAGAAACAGATGGTAAAATTTAAAAATTTAAGCAAAGTTATGGAGGATGTTCTTAGAATGTATTTCATGGATCAATAATATATATGGGACAAATATTTTCCATTGGTTGAATTTGTCTATAACAACACTTATCATTCTTCACTTAGAATGACACCATTTGAAGAATTGTATGGGAGAATGTGTATAAATCCTATCAGCTGGGATATTACAGAGGAAAAAGAGGTAGTAGGACCAGAAATGTTAATAGAAATGGAAAGGAAAGTGAATATCATTTATGAGTGATTGATGGAAGAAACTGATGGGAAAAAAAGCTACGCATATCTAAAAAGAGTTGACATGAAATTGGAGAAAGGAGATAAATAATTCTTGAGAGTGAAACCCAAAAAGAGATGAATTACATTTGGAAATTCTGTCAAGCTATCACCAAGATATGTGGGACCTTTTGAAATTCTTGAAGTTATAAGTCTAGTGGCATATCAAGTAGCATTACCTCCTACTTTTTCTAGAATGAATGATGTTTTTTATATTTCATTTCTAAAAATTATGTATCGATATAACACATCATACATTGGAAATCTTTACGGGTTTAGGGCCTAGGAATCATCATGGTTGAACCTACGTGAGTGTGGGAAACTCATAGCTTGTATCTCATAAATCGAGATATTACATAATGAAAGGTCCAATAGGACAAATATTTTGAAGATAACGCAACTTGGGAGAATCTAGACAACATTTCCTTATCTATTTCAAAGAATAAAAAGAAATTATTTGACTATTTTATATTGTTATATTATATAGTACTTGATAATAATGTTTAATGCAATGGAACATTTCTACTATATTATTGATCGCTTTAAAATATTTGTTGTGTTGAGGCTGTTATTTTTTTTTAGATAAGGTATAAACAAGGATCGGCTCCCAATGGTCTTACAAAAGGAGGGACAAAAACCAATGAGCATGAAATAAATAGAAAAGTACATGAAAGGAGTTAAACATGCTTAAATATTACAATGAAGATCAAGACTTTAAACCAAAGAGATTAAAATAGAGAAAGAAAATTGGCTCTAAAACTTCAAAATTGCGAAGTTTGCCAAAATTCTGCCAATATTCCGTAAAACCTAGCTAATTTTTATGAGATCCTTCACTTCTACCATCATGAATACCTTTGATATTGGAACCCTCATCACCCTTGACATTCATATCTTCCTCTAGCTCGTCCTCGTAACTACCGATGCACAAATTAAAATTCCTCCTTTTAGTGCCTTTCTCCATCCCTTCCAACCTATCACTCGGTTTTTGACTTGGTACTCCAGCTCTAAAACCTTCTGCTTGGAATTCACCCGAGAAGAGAAAATTTTCTTAGAAGCATTGAAGACATCTAACATATTTTCCCTTTGACCAACATTGGTTTATTCCATCTCCCAAGCGCATCCTCTAAATCTTGAAACTTTCTACCCAAATCCTCAAACCCTTAAAATTAGCATCCCAATTCCTCTTTCTCAAGGTGATCGCTTCCCCATGACCTTCCTCACTCTTCTCTTTACCAAAATCCTCCCCACATTTTTTACATTTCCTAGCCTTCATCTTAGTAAGGCATTCCACAAGAGTGAGGTCATCCTCTTCTGCCTTATCTTTCAAAGAAGAATTCAGAATAGGTTTCCCATTTTCAAACAACATAAGGATGAGCCCTTCATGCAAAGGCATCTCTACCTTCTCCTGCTAGAAATCCATCAAATAATTTGTCAAAGACATAAACAAAAAGAAAGGGATGCTCACCATGACCTTATGGCGGAACATATTCAGAAGGGTCATATGATGGGTATAGATTTTTTGGTATTTTCCTTCTAGAGTTATATACTTCATGATTTGAAGGAAAACATCTCTCCATATTCTCGAGATACATGACCTGACAATACCATCAGTAAAGAAAGAGCACCTTTCCTTACCCATGAAGAATAACTCAATTTCATGTTCTCTGTGGGTTCTATCCTTAAAATTTTTGAGCCTGTCCATTTTCATGTTCGTCATAAGGAAATGGTGGATTCAAAACCTCAATTTCCATACCTCTGACCTCAAACTTTCCCTCTTTCCAATATTTTCCAAAATCCTTTGACAGGGAGGGGTCGTGACCATGTAATTTGGCGATGAAATTACTGAAACCCCCAATCTTAAGCTTGTTCCACAAATGCTGATTAAAAGCTTCAATGTTCTGGATAACAGGTTCAAATCTAATTCTATCACCACCCATCTTCATGAAACGAAAAATCCTCTATTTGCTAACACTTCTCAAAATCAGACCCCTTTTCACACTAACATAAACTGAGGAATACAATTTATTAAGCTATCATGGCCCCGTGGCTCACTCGTGCCAACTTCATCAAACTTAGTGCCCTCTATCTCTAATAATGGTATCTTAAATTTTCATGGGTAATTCATATTCTTTACATGATATCTTGTAATCATTACTAATGTCTTTGTAACTATCTATCTTATCCAAACACTTGTTCCCTTGACGTAAAGTATGATTATAAGAAACCCTTACAAAATATTTTAAAGTTTCCTTAACATCGTTGATGTTATTTCTTATGGGAAAATTAATGGAACCTTGATTATTAAGGGAATTAATAATGATGAGAGAGTCACCTTCAATATGGACGTCCTTGAAACCTTTTTCTTTAGCCAAAAAAATCCCCCAAAGAAGAGCTCTAGCTTCCACCATATTTTTGTTTGCTAACCTAATGTAGACTAGCATAAGAAAAAAACCAATCTCCTTCATTGTTTATTAATATTCCCCCTCCCCCAAAGACAAGACCCGATTCCCTTTTAAGGCTATTATAGTTAAGACTTATGACTTTTGATTAAGTGAAATTCTGGAAAATTTTAAAATTTTATGAAAATATGAAATGATTTTCTTCTATAGTAATGTCTAGACTACTTTCAATTGATATGTTTTATTGTGTTAATTAAAATCATCAGGACGATGATTCTTTAAGGGGGGAGTATGTCACACCCCACAATTAAATAGATTTTATGTCATTATTTTTGATGATTTATGAATAAATTAATTGGAAAATGGATTTAATAATTATACTTATATTATTATATATACAAATATATACATATATGTATATGCAAAAACATATACATATACGCATATAGATGCATACATGAGCATATATGTATATGTGTGCAATTATTTCATTGTATGATTTTTTTAGTAACCATTTTCTTGGTTGCATGGTTGTTTGATGTTGATTTGTTAGACTACCACTTTCTAGTTAATATCATTACATGATAATGATTTGTATTGACTTCATTACTAGTTGCAAGTGTTATCGATATTTGGAAAAGGTATAAATGTAAATGTTGTAATTGTAAGGTTGAACCTCCTTGGCATTATGAACATGGTCATGGACCATCGACAAGGTAATAAGTTTAATGTTTATATCTTATTCGATGTAAATGGGTAATCAACCATTGTGCCATTATAAATTTTAATACATGATTTTAATTTAAGATGGTTAGAGACCATGGGAGGAAATTCAGATTGATTATTATTTATTATTAGCAAAGGTCACAATATTTCTTGGAAAATATTAAGCTTGAGGTTTATGGCTTATTGAATTGTTGGTCAATGACCATTTTACAAAGTAAAAGAATAAGGTAAATTTAATTATTTAAAATTATTTAACTATTAGCAATGGTCATCGACAATACCAGTTGGAAAAGTTCGAAGTTTACTAATTATTGCATAGAACTTGGTCTTGGACCATGAATCATTTTTTTGAAATACCGTGCGAATTGCATGCAACTTATAAATTGGAGGGAAGGAGGGTGATTTGGCATTGTCCTGCACTTATGGAATTTAAAAAATATGGTCTTGGGGAAATGTAAGCTTTCCGAAATCCAAAGGTCATGTGAATTCATTCTTCCCCTTCCTATGCACATTTTTGGAGCTTTGTTGTTTTTTATGGTAGTTTCATGAGGGTGTTTGGGAGAAAATAGAGGGAGACTATTTTAGGTGATTACATGCATGATGAAGCTCTATTTGAAGGTGATTTTGTTTATTCTTACTATTTGGAAATTATGGGAGTTATTTTGTTGGGTATACATATTGGAAGTTTCATGTTTTCGAGAAAATTGGAAAAAGAATAAAACACTACAGGTATGGGTTATTTTACTTGCACTCTTGCATGGGTTTTAGTATGAAATTGGTGAATACATTTTATATTTTCTTATCTCGTTAAAAATCTGAATTGTCTTTTGCTCTTATTATGAAAGCTTGAAATGAAAATGGTAGGAAATTTTAGAAAATAAATGGTTCTTTGTGTATGAAGAGAAACCTAAATTTTTGGTTATTTTAATATTCAGGGTCATGTTGTTTTTGAATGAATTTTTAGAGGAAATCAATTTCATTTAAATAGTTCAATTTTACCTTGTTGTAATCGAATTGGATATGAGGATTTTTTCCGAGTTTCATTCGTTTGTAAAAATAAAAATGTAGATCTGTTCCTTTTCTTTCTTGGAAAGAAATAGGAGAAAACTTAAAATGCATATGGGTTATATAACTCTATTCTTATTGTTTTGAAATTTGGAAGATGATTTGAACATATTTATCTCTATATTAAATATAGACTATTTCTTAGTTTTATTAAAAAAAAATAGCAAAAAATATGAAGGAAAAATAAGGAAACAAAATGGGTTGTTAATTGTTTCAAAATTTTGTTTTTATTTTACATTGAATTCTGGTTTTATTATTTCGAATAAATAAGTAGCATATTGTTTGTTAGGACATTTCACCATTAAAGGGTTACTTGAGTTTCATTGTTGTGGAATAAGAGTTTACCCTTCATTTTGATTAATATAATAGATGGAGAAATTAAAGTTGGATGGATGTTTTGATTTTAATGGGAATAAGTATTAAGTTTTATGTATTTTTTTACAAGCTCAGGAAGAGCTCTATTTTCTTCTCTCAATACATTTTTGTAACTTGAGAAACAATTTTTCTAGATGATTAATAATGATAAGAGAATGTTTTTTCTAGTTCCATTGAAAATAACAGAAAGGTTTTGTTTTTAATAAAAACATGGGTTTGATGAGCGATTATTGCTATTATCCCATTACAGTTAGTGTTAACTTTACAAGTTACCCTTACTAGGAGGGCCATAATTTTTTTTTGCAAATTATTTAATCTTCCATTTTAAAATTTATACTTTGAAATGTTTTCCTTATCATGTGAAATCAAATTCAAGTTTTAGGTTTCCACTTATGTTTTTCTTATAGAGTGTCCCGAGTTCAAGTTTGAAATTTGGGCTTTAGAGGTTTTTGAATTGATTTTTATTAACCTTTTTGTAAAAATACTTTGAAAAGTTCCAAAGTCTGAAAACATGAATTTTCATAATTTAGAACTTCATACTTTCTAGTTTCAGAGATTTAGTGGATTTTTTCATAGAAGTCAAGAGGAATTTCCGAAGTCTAAAAACTTGATGTTTTGAAATTTTGGAAATTTGGGCTTTCGGGCTTTCGATATTTTGGAGTAAAATATATAATGAAAACAGTCACATGGGAATTTTGGACCCCAACCTCTAAAACATTAAATTCTCAACAACCTCACATGTGTGGGAATTTGGTCATTAATTTTTGGTTTACCTATAAAAAATCCAATTTTTACCTATCATTTTCACCTAGTAAACATAATCTGACACTCTGAATTTTACTGAAGTTTTTGCCATACTTCCCAAGGCATATTTTCAAGGTAATTTTTTATGTTTTCTTCATTTTTGGTTAAGGTTTTGTTTTGTTTTCATTTTGGCATCTGGGGTTTTGTTTCTCCTCTTTCTTTTTTCAGTTTTTCTTCCTCATTATTTTGTGGATCTCATTTTTATCCCAAACATGGCTCTTGTTATTATGTTTCACTTATTCTCAAGTCTCCTTAGCTTGGGAATCATTATTTGGACTTTTATTTCCAAGCTTCATATCTTAAAGGAATCAAAGTTTCTTATGTTTTAGATCCTTGAAAGAATTGTTGCTATTTCACATTCGCCATTTCGGGGTTTCAAGTTTTGGAGCTAAGTCATTTTAGAGTTCAGGATTTTCAGACTTTAGAAGTGTTGTCATTTTAGACTTTATGGCTCTTGAAAAATAGAATCTCTTCCAATTTTGGAAATCAAAATATTTTATGGTTTTGCAGGGATTTGGAAATTGACTTCGGTGTTTAGAGATTTATAATTTCAGATTTTGACACCTTTCCACCTTTGATTTTCGAGACTATAGTTTACATAAGTTTCCACCTTCGAGTTTCAGAAGTTAGTAGTTTTTAATTTTGGAGGGATAAGACTTCAAAACATTTTGGTTTTCATATTTTAGAATTTCACAATTCATAATTTTGAAAGTCTACTCCTTTTAGAGTTTCATGTGTTCGCATTTCAAAATGTTTCATTTCAAAGTTTCATACCTTTCCAATTTTCTTGTAGCATCCAAGGTTTGAAATTTAGAACTTAAGACTTTGGAATTTTAGAAGTCTAGGAGGGTTTTACAACATTTCTCAAATGTATACAAAAAGTTATGAAAGTCTGAATTTTGGTAAATTTTACACAAGCTAATGTCTACTTCTTCAAAAGGAACAGAGAAGATGAAGTACACCTATTTGGGGGTGTCTCCTCCCTCTTTCCTATCTTTAGAATTATCAAATATCGAGACACCTATTTCATACACATAGATATGGATGAGTTTTGGGAAAGGGTTAAGGCCATAAACAAGAAGCCTTAGATGCAAGAAATTTATGATAGCGAGCTTCCTCTTGTAGCTGATTTTACGTCATCTATATGATTTCCTAAATTTGTTCTAGATGTAACCTTGCACTTTGTGTTTCACCAATTTCTTTAATTTATTAAGATGAAACAAATGAGGGTAAGGGATGAGGAGGAACACCTGTTATTGCTAGTCGGTTGATGGTTATTGCGTGCATTATGACTTCTTGATCTAATGTTGATTCCGAGAGCTTCCTTTTGGCTAGTAGGAACTACTTGAAATAGAAAGCAAGACCACAAAAGAAGACTTAAATAATATATGACAATGGACTGCCTAGCGTGTGCTAGATCCAGAAGTGTGATACTCCCTAGATGGTTGTTAATCCACTATTTGAAATAAATTAATGTGATAAATAAGAAAATTCCTACTATAGTTGATATGATTTAGGTATTTCATTCAAGCACAATAAGAAAATATAATATAATAGGCTAGGCTATAGTCAGATCTGAAGGGTAGGTAGGTGTTAGGTTACTAGAACTGGTCAGGGTCAGATTTTGGGTTGTTTAGGTCACTTGGTAGTAGGTTATTTGGTTTTGTTATTGGTAAAAGGAATGAAACACGATATCGATGTTGGTTAGGTATAACTAATGACACTCATAGGTAACAGAAGGTCGGTATATTCGGTGATAGTAATTCAATAAAACCTTTGTGTAGAGTCTAGGTGAGGTTAGATAGAGCTAAAGGAGGGGGTGGAAAGATCTGTAGGAATGTTGAGAGCACTCGAGAGAGGTGGAAGTTCCGAGGATTGGTGATCGATAAAGGGGTGAGTGAGGTTTTTGAGTTTATCATAAAGTAAACTATGGAGGAATGGGAATATTAATGGAAGAATGATAACAAAAATGATAACAACTCTATGGGCAGAATAAAAAAGGAAATGATTAGTGATAAAACAATTACCAATGTTGTAGATCAAATTTTTGGGTGTGATGATGATCGGTTGGTGGGATGGATCTTGGTGTAATAGTGATGCCTCTCAGAATTTCACCAAGAGTGCAATGCTTCTAGATCTATCCTGATGTTGGCTATGAATGTTTGGATGTGTGAAAAGACTCGGTTCTACTTTCATGCAGCTCTCTTTTTGTCTCCTCACTCTCGAGAATGTGCCAACCCCAAAAAAGGGTTGCCAAGGTGAATAAATGGTAACCGATGGTGGTTCCGAGTTGAACAACATCGGTTTAGGGGTGACCGGCATCAGTTAAGGTGAGATTCCCTAGGTTTACTAAAAATGGTAGATATTTTTTATTTCTTGGGCTAGGTTGGTTTATTCCCACATATCGAATGAAAGCTTCCCTTCTAATGAGTGGTAGGGTCCCTAGAGAGATATTAGGCATTGATTTTTAGGGTTAAACTAAGTCTTAGCTCATTAAGGTAAGTGGGACCAAGTCTTAGTTAGTTATGGAAACATGTCAAGAATAGGTCTAGGGTGAGGTGGCTAGATGAGGTGGAAGGGTGAGGTGGAAATTAGCTTAATTAAAATAATTAAGTAATGAATATTGTGAGGATGGGTATTAATTTAATTAAGTTAATTAAATTAATATTAATGTGGGGTGGAAGGGGCCATGATTAGGTGAATATGTTTGAGTTGGTTATTTGACGAGGGACCAAGGGGAGTGTGACCCAATTTTGGTTTTTACATTTTGCCCCTTTGTGTTCCATAGCTTATATTGGTAAGCGACAATCGACAAAAATAAGATGTAGTTTCCCAAGCATGGGTGAAGGTAATCCCCTTCAAACTAGGAACCGATGAGGTGAGAGAAGTAAGCGGTGAGTGGTTTGATAAAATGTTGGGTGGGGTGGTTTGAGAAAATAGGGTTAGGTGCAAAGAAGGTGATGGTCAAGGGTATGGTGATTGTAAGAGGTAGGGTGGGTGATTAGGTAGAACATTTAGATGTATGCGAGACGTTGTGAAATACCATGTGAAATACCATGAGATATAAGGGTTGATCAACATAACAATTGTATAAAGTAGCTAGGGTTGTAAGGGTCTTATAAACAAGGGTTGTTGATTTCCGGTATCCGTGGTAAAGGATACGGTCTAGGAACTCAATGAGGTAAGATATTGGAATGTCTAGGTATGGTTCTAGTACGCGTCTAAAAGATCAAAAGGTCAAGGTTTATTTGGATAAGGTTCATTCCCATAGCAAAGGTAAGGTTATTAGGATGAGAAACACATGTACCATCATCGCAAGACACAACAGGTGAGGACATGGTAATATCCAATTAATAAATGGTTAGGTAGGTAGGTGTGGGTAGGGTAGGTAGAGGTAAAAATGGGTAATCGTGGTAAAGATCAAATCGGGTAAAAAGGAAATGGACCAAGGTCAAAGGTAGTGAAAGTCGATGCATGACACATATAAAGCCGTGGTAAGGTACCGAGTTAAAAGCTTTCAAATGCTACGCCGGCTAAGGTCAATAGGTCTATCCAAATATGGTTGAACTGATTCTCGTGTCCAAGGTATATATGATATGGTTTGGAAACACAACATAGGTCGAGTGTAGGAATGTTTAGGTATGTTCTGGTACACCAAATGTTAGGTCAGGATAAACAACATGGCAATAGGTAAGGTAAGGTTAGTAGGCTAAACAAATACGGGTAATCGTGCATTGCAAGGTATAGTGAGTACAATGGTTTAAAGGTCATAAAAAATTTTGGGTCATGGCATAGGAGGTTAGGTGTGGGTAAAAGAAGGTGTGGCATAGGTAAGGCCATGAAAGGGGAAGAAATATGCCCCAACTAATGGTTGGGTGGGGGTGATAAAGGATGAGGTCGGAGGATGAGGTGGAGGGTCAGGGTCAGCGTCGGGTTAAGGGAAAAAGGTTACGGGAAAGTAGATAAGGTGTAAGGGGTTGCCATGGGGACAAAAAAGGTAACTGAAATTGGTCATGCTTAACTAATGACATTCTATGTAAACTGACCATGGTTTGCTAGGGCATAGAACCGATGTCGATCTAGGTACAATCGACGTTGGTCAAGTCGGGGAGGGGTTAAATAAGGAAATTTCTGATTTTTACGGAATCATTTGTAATTTTCCAAATAGGAGAAAATGAAAAAGGAGAGAGGAAAAGATGGAAAGCAACCGAGCAAGACCAAGAGCTGAGTTGGTGAGCCTCATAGTAAGTAATTGATAGAAAATAGCGGTCCACTAGATCCGCTTTTGATCGATTCGATTAGTTAGAGGTGAGGTGGCTGGTTTGTGATGGTAGATGTAGGAGAGGGATCATGGGGACCACCAATGCAATGGCCCGACATGTCACCACGGAGATGACAATGTGATGAGGTATGATTTAATCCTATTCCTAGTTTGGTAGGTAGATTTGTATAGAGAAATCAGGTTAGGGGCAAATAGGTTTTGGGGGGAAAAGGTAAATTTGAATTTGGGGTGAAAATGGGTAAAATAGGAAGGGAGAAAGGTAGATTGAGGTGAATGATGGGTGAGGATGAATGCAAGGGGTTTGGGTAGGGAAGGATAGGTTGGGAGGTAAATTGGTGTGTTTGTGGGGAAATAGGTTAGGGCATCACATATTTGGTTTCTGCGACAATGACCAGACATCGGTTGGTGTGAACCGAAATGGTTAAAAATGAGGTGACTGATGTCAATTATATTAGACCATGGTCAGTCTCATTTAAACGATGTCGACCATTATTTGGAGAAAACTAAGAAAATAAATGAGGTAGGGTGGGTGGTGAGATAGGTAATGGTATAAGGAGATGTTGTAGATGGAAAAATAACATGGGTGAGAGGTTTAAATAGGTGTGGTGGAATAGTAATTGGTTAGGGTTAGGGTGGGTAGGTAGGACATGTGATAAGAAGCTAAGTTGTGAGGGGAAAAGAGGTAGGGTAATAGGCCTATGTGGTGTGTCAAGGGTGATTGTAGGTATGGTTAAGGTGTATTAATATGATGGTGTGTTGGCTACAGGAGAGAGATCAGCTACGGATGTGAGATAGGGTATTGACCTTACTCGTGGAAGTTTTAGGGAGTGTGAAAGCTGATGATTGGCACCATGTTACAAAGGTTGTCCCGATTGGGGTCGATGCCACCGCACGTATTCCAGGAGGTGAGTTTGATGGTCGACCTAATCGATCGATGGGACTCAACAACCAATAACTTCCATCTACCGATGGGTGAAATCATAGCCACCCTAGAGGATGTGTATAGGATCCTACGGTTATTGATAGTGGGGATGCATGTGTATTTTATCTTCTTAGAGGCATTAGAGGAGTTGATGTTGACTGTGTTTGGTGAGGGACTAGTAGAGATGAGGTTCTATAGCACCCGTATGAGCTACGGAGATATGTATTAGACCCATCCAAAGGAGATGAGACTAGTGGTATTACCGATGGAGTCGGTTTTCTACTTTTCATTACCACACACGGAGGGTGGGATATTCCCACAAGCATTGATGGGGGTTCTTCACAACATGATGGAGGATAGGACCTAGTTTGCATGGGCACCAACATTCTTAGTGCATCTATACAGAGAGTTATGGGCCTATGGGAGGCTATGGAGGTTTAACCTATGTTGTACATTTCTACTACACTTTGGGCATATGAGCACATCGTGTGTGTGTGTCCAGTTGGTATGCCCCATCTGGATGCATTTGAGGTAGACTTGGTCCGAGTAGGCTACAGGTGATGGGTACTGCTATTGTAGAGCACCAGTGCTACTAGGGTAACACACGATGTAACCTATTACAGGAATTTGTTAGAGGGGTTGTCTAGTGTAGACATCATTTGGAGGCTATATGTGGGTTTCGTCATATGGGAGAATGGATGAGGAATTACAGAGCTACATCTAACTCGATGGATAGAGGGGTGACGTGTAGGAGAGCACGAGATGATACCTATAGATAGGGTTAGACAATAGTTTGGGCTACTTCAATATATACGTCCACCATTCCCACATTACAGGAGGGATGATGTCAAAAGGCCTCTTCCTCTACTATAGCCAATAGTTCCTACAAGGTAGGAGGAGTAGGTGATTGACCGACGGATTGATGATGCTAGAGTTATAGATAGATACAGATAGTCGTGGGCTAAATAGTTACGAGCAATACCGGCCGAGGCCATAAAGAACCAAATTTAGCCACCATCACAGTGCAGAGGGATGCCCTATAGGGGTAGGTGGCTACCCTAATTACATAGTTAGGGATAGTGCAGGGACATTGGCGGTTTCAAAGGTATAGGTTTCTAGTTTGTAGAAGGAACAGTGGCCATTCTACAGCCCAACTATCGAGGGACAAGAACCCACACAGTGTGGGGATGGGGATGGAGTATAGGTGGCTGCCCTATAGGAGCAGTTATAGGTTTGTATGGATAGTTGGCCACTACACATGCATGGGTTGTGGGCCTTTCAGCCCCGTGAGATATAGGTAGGGGTTGGACAGGGTCCCTCAGGACAGGCACAAGCACAGGGACAAAGTCCCTCTTTATAGGTACCAGTGGAACAGGGTCCTGAGAGACAGGTACAGGGGTTGAGGCTAATGGAACCACCATAGACAGTACCTATAGGAAGGTTGATGGATGCCTTAGGAAAGGTGAGGTATTACCAGGATTAGCTGATGACCACAGGGATAGATTTCCTATCCTATGGAGAGTATAGAGCATAACAAGCCTTGAGTGAGAGGACTAGGTCACACACCCACAGTGTGGAGAGCATAGGGGGCCATCAAGCCCCGAGAGAGGTTTAGGGTGAAGCCACCAATTCATGTAGGCCATCCTCATGTGAGGTACCAGTAGAGATCCAGCCAATACCAATGGTAGGTGGTGAGATGTTAGCTGGATTCCATACGGGGGTAGAGGAGGAGGAGGAGACAGGTGAGATAGATATGGAGGATTTCTAAAGAGGGTAATGTATAATAGCCATATGTACCTCATGTTTTATATAGTTATTTATTTTTAATATATACCGGGCTATGTGCCAAAGAGAGTGAGGATGTAGATGAGAGTTGTTATTTTTGATCACATATCAGCCCGCATGTTGAATATGGTGAGGTTGTATATGAGAGGTTGTTTGAGATACTGGTATTTATTTATATCCATGTACACATGTATGTATACATAGAATTTCTGATTTATAACTGATGGTATTTATAGCATGGATGGGGTTATTAATTTTAATTTCTTTTATTATGGGTTTATGTGATGGAAACTATGTGGATTATGCATGATGGATTCAGGCTATTTTAGGCCTGATTGAGTTAGGTTGATGTAGGCATGATGGAGTTAGGTCGGTGTAGGCATGATTGAGTTAGGTTGGTTTAGGTATGATTGATTCAGGTTGATGTAGGCATGGTGGAGTCAGTTTGTTTAGGTATGATTGAGTTAGGTTTATTTAGGCATGGTGGAGTTAGGTTGGTTTAGGTATGATTGAGTTAGGTTGATTTAGGCATGGTAGAGTCAGGTCGGTTTAGGTATGATTGAGTCAGGTTGATTTAGGCATGGTGGAGTCAAGTTGGTTTAGGTATGATTGAGTCGTTGATTTAGGAATGGTGGAGTCGGGTTGGTTTAGGTATGATTGAGTCAAGTTGATTTAGGCATGGTGGAGTCGTCGGTTTTAGGTATGATTGAGTCAAAGTTGATTTAGGCATGGTGGAGCTAGGTCGGTTTAGGTATGATTGAGTCAAGTTTCATGGTTGATTGAATTTCTAATTCATTAATTTGTGCATTTAATGATGGTATGGATCGTGTTGAGATTATTTTTAGGAAAATATATGATTATGGTAAAGAAATGGTAGATGTGATGAAATGAATGTATGAGTTATGATGGTAAAGATGTTTAGCAATTGTTGCTTTTTTTGATTAATTTCCAATTATTGATATAAGAAGGAAACTAAATAGGGTATAATAGGAAAGTGAAAGGGGAATTGGTTAGGGTAAAGAGTGGATGAGCTAACCTTTAATGGCCCCATGCCCTCAGAGTGTTGCCTACATAGTCCCAAATGGAAAAGGACCTCATGCCAATGTAGTTCTCCCATAAGCTAGGGAAGATTATGATAAAGTAGAGGAATGGGGTGGTAGGTCTAAGGCATGGTTGGATGTAGGTTATAGGCATGATTGAGTTTAGGTTGTAGGCATGGTTGACTTTCGGTCATAGGCATGGTTGATTTTAGGTCATAGGCATGGTTGAGTCTAGGTCGTAGGTGTGGTTGAGTTTAGTTCATAGGCATGGCTGAGTTTATGTCATAGGTGAGGTTGAGTGATTGTAAAATATGTGTTAATGATATGGTCCTATATAGGATAATCAATAAGTAATGATGGAGGTGAATGGTAAGAGGTAGTACAAGATCCACTTAATTGAAAATAACCCTAATGATTTGACCATACCTAAGAGGGGCTCATGAATGTAAGACCCTAAAGGCGTTGCATAATAGACCATTATAAGGGTGAATAAAGTCACATAATCACAAAATGTCACGTTTGCGGTAAGTCCCTTGAGTAATGAGGAAATTAGGCTAAAAAGGAAAGGAGGTGAGAATGGGCGGTTCAAAGTAAATTAGTGTATGACAACATTTTTGCGAGAATAAGAAACCCATAATCAAAAATAGGCAAGTACATGATGAATATTTCATCTTTTTCTTCTTTTTTTTTTAATAGTCTAATCAATGTGGGAAGTCTATATGGGATGGGTATATTATCTCCTTGAGGTCTTCGTGAAGCTAATCAATGTGGGAAGCTTCGGATATTTATTATATTTTTGTAATGGCTTTATATAGATGTCCTTCAAGGAGCAATCGATTTATGGTGGCGACATATAAAGAAGAGATGTCCCTTTTAGGGAGTCATCTTTTCTAGAAGTTTGGCTGAAGGAGTTGCGTCCCTTTTTATTTTTGGATGTTTAAGTCATGGACAAGACTATAGAGGAATATTAGGTTCTTTTTTAGAAGACAATACTTGTAGCACACAGAGATTAACTATGAAAGGGGGTTTCAAGTGATGAATGACCATGGGATTCCATCCTAGAGGAGATGAAAATTATCCATGAGAATCATGCTATGAGTAGAGCCATGATACTCATTATCAAGATAAGGATGAAAGATGACAGTAATCACATGATTCTTGTTTAGTCATGGATCATCAAAAATGGGTAATATGGAAGGTGGACAACACTCAAGGGATGAGCGATCAACTAAAAAAAAGTGGTATGAAACTAGATGTCAACAATAAAATGGTCGAAGATGCAAGGAATTAAGGGGCTCAGTTCAGGTTTACCTTCGAGTGAAGATAAATGATAAGCACCGACCCATAGGAATGGGTAACGTTATAGGGTCTGAGCCAATTAGTAGAAAATTTACACCATTTAATTTTCTCCTCTTTGGTTACATGTTGATTTTTCTTCAGGATGATGTCAGCAACCTAAAAGGTTCATTTGTGAACACATTTTTCATAGGCATGTTTGATACATTTTTAGTAATTTGGAGATGGTCAAGAGCGTTGAGGCGAATTCATCTAATAACTCAAGTTATGTCAAATGATCTTGGTAAAAGTCATCTCTGTTGATCATGTCTTGTAGTGATATGTGGAGAGATGGAATCTGGACTTCGAGAGTTAAGACACCTCGGTACCGTAGACTAGACAAAAATGTGTGGTAGTAGTTGAAGTGTGAATACTAGTGCAATAATCCCACAAGGTGAAAGGAATGTACGTATGTCAATCCTTTCTAGTATTGTTGACTACCTTCATAATAATTTTGTTCAAGGTTTTATTGGTTGATTCAGCTTGACCATTGGTTTGCGGGTAATAAGGTGATGAGAAACTGAGTTGGATCCCGAAACCATCACATAGTTTGTGTAGGTTATTATTTTTGAATTATTTTCCATTATTAGTGATGAGGCAGTGAGGAAGACAAAATCAACAAATGATGTGATGGTTGATGAATTCACATATTTTCTCAGATTTTGTAGAAATGAGGGGAATGGCCTCTACCCATTTAATGCAATATCCGGTAGTGGTGATGATCCATTGGTTGCGTTGTGAGGAATGGTGGTCGATCTCACCGACAAGGTCTAAACCCCATTGAGAGAAAGGTCAAAGGTCTCATGTGACCTGTAAGGCATGACTAGGTGTGTGATGGAGATTTGCATGTTGTTGTCATTTCACGCAACATTTGACATAATCACAACGTTCACAATTTAGGGTTGGCCAATAATAACACATGAGAAGAATGTATTTTTCGACAGCTAAACCATTAAAATGACCTCCACAAATTCCATCGTGGACTTCCTTAATGGTGTAGGGAATTTTAGAAATTGTAAGGCATCGTAAGATAATGCCGTAAAGCCACGCTTATAAAGAATACCACCCATGATGACATAATGGGAGACACTTTTAAGAAAGGCACGTTGTCCATTACGAGTGAGATTGGCGGGTAGAATGGAAAGGGAAAGATAGTATTCATATTGCTTATACCAAAGGTCACGTGGGTCAAGGGAAATTGTTCTGACAGAGTAGACCTCACAAGGTAAATAAGAGGGTGATTGTAGCCTTTGTATTGTGAAAAATATTTTAGAGTCAATGGGAGAAGCAGGTATCTGAGAAGTCCAACAGGCCATGGTATCCACAAATTTATTGGTAGAACATGGGGTGGTTGGAAGTGCGTAATGGTCAAAGGTGTCAAAATTATGTCTATGTGTTACTTATAATTTTAAGGATCTCATTACGACAATCGGTATATACCATCAACTTGGTTTATGAACAATTGAGAATCACCAAAGATATTGATTTTCTTAACATCTAAGGCATAGGCATCTTGGAGACCCAATACGAGTTCTTCATATTCAACAATATTATTTGTACAATCAAAATCGAGTTTTAAAGACAAAGGAATAGGTTCAACATTAAGAGGAATGAGGATAACCCTGCACCCACCCCCACACCCGACACTTGGAGCCATCAAAGAATAGTTTCATTTTATAAGTGGGTTCATCTAGGGAAAGGGTAGCTATAGAATCATCTGGGAAGTCAAAGTTAGATGGTTGATTCATAGAAATTGGTGTGTTGGTTAGTTGGTCAGTGATAGCCTAGACCTTGATGGAATTTTGATGAATGAAGTCAAGGTCGAGGTTATCAATAAGCATAATCCAAAGCATACAACACATTAATGTTGATAGGGTTTGGCATACATATAGTGTAATGGGTTAGTATTAGTAATGATGAAGGTTTTATGATTGAGTAGGTAATGATGGAGTTTGGTGGCAAAAAAAACTAAGGCTACGTAGAGGTTTTGGTGTGGGTATATCTATTTTCGTATTCTATAAGGGTATGACTTATGTAATAAGCTGCTTGCTCTCATTGTTGGTCATTATGATGAGAAATCATGGCACCTAAAGAATGATCGAAAGTGGAAGAAATATATAGTAAAAGGGCTGGTCATCCTTAGGACGAATGAGTACTGGTGGTTGAAGGAGGTATTTTTTTTAAGGCTTCAAAGGCTTTATGACATTCATCATCCCATTTGAATGACACATCTTTCTTGATCGATGATGAAATGGTTGATAATGGTCGAAAAGTTGTGAAATGAAACGGCGAATGGATTGCAACTTACCTTATAGGCTTCAAATTTGGTGGAGATTAGTGGGTGGAGGCATTTCCATAATAGCCTTAAATTTATCGAGATCGAATTTTATGCCATGCAAAGAAATGGTGAAACCCAAGAGTTTTCAGGAAATTATTGTAAAGATGTACATCTTTGGTTGAAGACAAACACAATATTTGATGAGACAGTCAAAGATGACCTTAAGGATGGGAATATGTTTGGTTCGATGTTTATATTTTTCCGAATATCATCTATGTAATGTTCCAATATGCGATGCATGATGTCATAGAAGATATAAGTCATGTCTCGTTGATATGTGGCACTAGCATTTTTAAGGCCAAAAGGCATGAATCGATAGTAGAAATTCCCCCAAGGGGCGATGAAGGAATTCTTGTGTTGATCTTATAGAGCTATTAATATTTGATTATAGCTCGAGAAACTATCTATGAGTGATATAATTTCATGGCCAGTGGTAAGATCAACCAATTGGTCGATGTCGAGTAAGGGGAAATTATCTTTGGGACAAGAGGCGAGTTGAGGTCATGGAAGTCTATGCAAATGTGGAGTCCCTTTATCACCTTTGTGACAGAATTATGTTTGAAATCCATTGGGGATAATCAATGGGTGGGATGAAGGAAACGAGAGAAGGCACTGAAGCTCTTCTTTGACTAGAAGAGCAATATGAGGATGCATTTTCCGCAACTTTTGTTTGATGGGTTTGGCATCAGGAATGGTTATGATATTGTGGACCACAATTTTTTTGTCAATACCAAGCATATCGGCATAGGACCGGCAAACGCATTGTTGTGGTCTCAAAGGAAAGAGGTGAAGACTTCTTGTTTAGTAGTGTCTAAGGATTGGCCAATTTTTAGAATGTGCAGGTCATCCTGAGTGTTAATGTTGATCTTGATGGTCGATTCATTCAACATGGTTTTCATCTTAGAAAGTAATGACCAATGAATATTAGAATCTTCCGTACTCAAGGTAAGTGAGGATGGGATCATCATCTTGACATTGAATGACATTAATAAAAGGTGTATCATCATTGATCATGTCAGGATATAGGAATGGGAGAGAAGAGGGAAGCTTGCCATCGCATTGATAGGTCATAGGTCCTAGGGAAATGGTGTTTATGAAAAAAGGTAGAGGAATAGATTCGGGATCTATGGACTCTGTGGGTGAAGATGGTAATGTGGGTGAATGAGGTGGGGAATATTTTCCGTCTTGGATGAGGTTGACATGAACCTTCTTGGGAGGTGGTGTATCAAAACCAATGCCACTACGATCATTGTGTTTACAAGAGGTACATGAAATGATAGTATGGCGGCCCTGTTCATAAAATCCAAAGCCAAATCCTTTCCATGTGCACTAGTGGAGGAAAGTGTGAGAAAAGTGGTAGTTAGTGAGGGAGTGTAGGTCAGATGAAAATGGTTTGGTTTGGGATGGAGGTTTAGGTTTATAAGTGGTCATATCAAGTCCCCCATACATTATATTAGTGCAAAGGTGGGGAAGACCATAAGGAAAAATGTCATCGATGAGGTTCTCATAACTAGGGTGTTGACGAAGGTTCCCATACTCTTGTTGGGTAAGGTAGGTGTTGATATTTTATAGGTGGTATTCCCCTAGAGTGACATGTTGAATTTTAACTTCTAAGGGATTGGTATTTGATATGTGGGTAGTGGGGATAGATGACTTACTAGATGATGGGGAAAAAGGTAAGTTGACGGTAGAGACTGCAGAAGGCGAGAGGTAGCAAGGTTAGATGTAGAAGAGGTAGTGGTAGTCTTGGTGGATGGGCTTTTAAGAAAAGGTGAAGTGGGGATAGTGATAGATTCTTTGACTTATACATGCACATCATTAGGTGGCATAACATGTTACAGAGTTTTGAAAGGTGATGGGTCAATAGGGATGGTGTAATTATGTCCTCATTTTCAAATTTGAGGCAGCGGTGTAAATTTGAAGGGACATAACCCAATGTGTGGATCTGAGGTAGGACAAGTAAAAAGTTATACTAGAAATATCCTTCCAAGACGTAGAATAGTTTTGGGACAATGCGGGGACCTACATAGACATGGAGGATGATGATACCTAGGGTAGAGGTCATGGCGTCATTGACGGAGTGCTACATAACCATGTTACCATGCATGCAATTGGTAGGTATTCGCATTTGGTCATATGCATGGGAGGAGATGTTGTTAATACTAGCACCACCATTGATCATAATGTGTCGTATGCATATATTATCGATAAAGACGGAGATGAAAAGAGTAGGTTCGAGGTCATCAAACTGGAAGAGAGCGATCTCTTCATCTTAAAATCTAAGGGTGGCCACTTAGTGAGTAGGTAGAGGCATAGAGGAAGATGATGACCTAGTGAGAGAGGCCACAAGCATGGGGTCATTTGGTAAGACATCAATAGATTGAAGGACCTCCATGAGGGCTTAATGATGAGACTCGAGAGGTTTTTACAAGGTCATATACGAACATTTTGAGGGGGATGGTGTAGTATTTTTAGCATTGTGCGATGTGTGACCCCATCGGAAATGGGATATGTAGGACCTCAAATGGTGACTTTGGGTATGGGTGTAGATGGTATGTTGGGTATAGGGTTGGTTGATGGGTTAGTTGCCTTTTACTTCCCTTTGTCTCTTTGGGTGCGGGTGGCAATGTTGATCATGTTAAATTGAGGGGAGGTGGATGAAGAGGGAATGTCATGGAAGGTATAGTGGCATGAGTGGATAAACCGTAGTGGTGGATATGATCCTTGTGAAATGAGTAGGGCACATTGGCATTTGGGTGGTGGTTTAGCCAGTTCTCTTATACGGATCATGTTGATCTCGAATCTTGGGGGTGGATCAAAGAGTTAGGGGTGGAGATATTGATCATTGAGTAGGTGATTGGAGAAGATCTGGGAAATTATTGGGGGTGAGATGGGTTCCTCATCAAGAAGATCATCGTCATCAAAATTTTATTTGGGAGGAAATAATTGGACAAGAACGGTTTTTAAATCCTTACAATTATCTACATTGTGTCCTGACACATGATGGTAGGTGTAGATTTTAGTTTCTTCAAACCCTTTTGGTTTGGGTTTGAGCGGTCGTAAGGTCTAAGAGGTGGTAATGTGATGATAGAAGTTTCAAGGAGATTGGTTAAGATTTTAGCATAGGACCCTGCTAGTTGATCACAATGGGAGGTGAGTGTCGGTTTGGGTATAGGTACGATTGATTATGTAGGAAGAGGATTTACATGAGGGGGAATGGGTTTCTCTACTAGTTTTGTGTGTGGTGTGGTCTTAGGTCTTGTGGGAATCTATTTAGGTATGGACATGGTAGAAGAGCTGGCGATGGAAGGATTGGTTGGTTTAACTACCTTATTAGAGGACAGTGGATTTTTAGCTTTAGGTTACCCCTTTTTGGGCAAAGGAAAAATGGGTGTATGAGATGTAGATGGAAAATTAGACAATGGAAGACGATGGGTTACCCATGGGGGTAGCCGAGGTATTGCGGAGGTGGGTGGTAGAAGTTGGGTAGAAGGTGAGAGTGGAAGGGAATAATGTTTCATGGGTAGTGAAGAAGTTATGAACGGTAGTGGTGGTATGGGTTGTAAGAAGGTTATGGGTGATAGTGGAGGTTGTGTGGGTTGCTTGGGTATATTAGAGGTTTGTGATGAGGAGGTGGAGTACTGCATTCTTGGTTTAGCGGTGGAAAGAGATTGCTTGGGCGGGGTCAAGGGGTGAGGTCCTAGGATGGAAGGAAGAGGTGAAGGTGATAATGGTGTGGTGGGTGAGTTTGGAGTATGAGACCTTGTAGGTTGGGTCTTCCTTTTAGGCATGGGAATGATTTTAGCATTGGTTTGGGAAGATGTGGCTAAATCTAATTTAATGGGTGTGTGAGTAAGGCTAGATGTTGGTATAACCCCTAAGGTAGTGATAGGTTTAGGTAAGGGAGCTGATATAGGTGTGGGTATGTGTTTAGGTATATGTGTGCATTGGCTTGTAGGTAGAGGTGTGTGTTTGGCTATGGTTGATGACATAGAAGGTGTTGCAATAGTCATGGTTGTGTTTTTTTGGTCACTTGAAACACTTTTGGATAAAGAGTGGAGGTGTCGGTGAGTGACAACTGTATTTGGGTTAAAATAGGAAGTAGAAGATGTCCCCAAAGAAAGGCTCTATCAACATAGTCTAGGTGATCATCCAAGTATGAAAATGGTACTATCATAAGTGGGGCCGATGTGGATTAAGTAAAAATCCTTGTAAAATGTGTTTGAGAAATAGGAAATGGCTAGCTTCGACTCTTTAGGTAAGAGA
Organism: Taxus wallichiana var. yunnanensis; assembly: GCA_018340775.1. Lineage (NCBI taxonomy): Eukaryota > Viridiplantae > Streptophyta > Pinopsida > Cupressales > Taxaceae > Taxus > Taxus wallichiana. Next base: position 122,420,589 of record CM031243.1, on the reverse strand, counting down.
GATGAAAGTAGATTGGCAGGATCTTGGAGGTTTGATGGAGAGTGGTTATCTAAAGGAAATGGTGTTTCTATAGGATCCTCCATGGATAGAGGAGAGGATGGTCTAGCTAAGGTTGACTCTCATTGTGATGGTGTAAGTTGTCGACATGTATCTTGTATGAGTAGGAGAGGTGTCACTAAAAATTACTCAAAAATTAGAGGGTTCAAAGGTGACATGCTAATTATAGGATTTCCACGGGTGAAGGAGAGAATGAAGGGGGTTCCTTTGTGGGTGGAGGATTACATGAAATAGGTTTTGGCATAGGTAGGGGATCTCGAGCTAATATTTCTTCTATGGAAGGAACATGAGGCAATTGGGAAGCAACCTGGTATGTCATTGAAAATAGCGTGGACCTTGTGGACATTGCTATAATTGTTTGAAATGTCACCATCTTGGTTAGAAGAAGGGGCATGATTAGGGAATGGATTCTTGAAGATATGTAGGTTTATCTTAGATGGTGCATTCATGCTATCAAATACTAGATCTCCATTGTCTAAAATTTCTTGGACGATATTATTAAAGGTGATGCGATTTATTGTCACTATGACCTTTGACATGATGATTACTAAAAGTCGTGTTCTTTATACCATGTAGGTATGGTGCGCTTAGGGTCAAAAATAGTGTGTGGTTTTATAGGTGGAAGGGTAATGGCACCAACTTTAATAAGCTTTTCCTAAACAAAACAATAAGGTTCTCCTATCGAAGTGTACTTTCGATGTTCTCGTATGAACTAGAAAGCTTGGATGGGTGAGAGATTAGAATGAGGTTTGGTTGGGTTTAATTGCTTTGTGAGGGGGGCAACCTTGAAAACTATGGCATTGGTAGATTCTTTGGGTTTTGAATAGTTTTTTTGGGGTATCGAAGATGAAGAAGCGTCATTTGATTTGAACATAATGTTCTTGTTACTGAAGCTGAATTTTCTTCTCTTTGATAGCACAAATTTCCAATTTTCATGCCATGGTGAATTCCTCATAAAAAGTGTGAAAGCTCTGCACCTACACCGTTAGTGAGATGTGTTTATCACAATCCTAAGTAAAAATTCTATGAGTTCAATTTGAGGTAATTGAAATGTGAGTGGTTAATTAGGCTATGCCAGTAGTGACAAAGTCGGTGATAGCGTCATCGTCATACTATCATGTGGAATAAAGATCACCATTGTGACCTTCTTAACACCGTTGACCGAGAATTGGTCTAAGAAGGCTTGGGCTACCTAATTAAACAAGTAGATGAAGTGCCTTGGTAGCCCACTATACCAGTCAATCCAAGTCCTATAAAGGACATCGGGAAGGTCCGTAGGAGTGAAGATTCATCACGGGTAATCAGGTAACACCCATGTTTGAAAGACCGTAAATGTTGTTTTGGGTCTTCTTTACTATTAAACTAGTTGAATTTTCTCATTTCCCAATGTACTTGGTATGGGAAAATAGGGATGGATGGGTGAATGGTATCATTATAGATTTTATCATAGGTGAGAGAATTGTGTGAGATGGAAACTAATGCCTCTATCATCTGCATCCTTACCATCATTACTTTGACGAGGTCATTGGTAGGTTGTGATGAAGGGTCTCCTCTTGTGGTGTAGGAGGGCTAGTATGGAACATGTGATGTGGGTGGCATTCCAGGTGTATGGTGATGTTGAATACGGAGGTTGAGAATAGAGGCCTAACATAGAGGGCATATATCCGAGAATGGGTGACGAGATGATATCATAGGTTTTGATAGTAAGTGTATATAGGTGGGACGGTCATAGTGACTCTAGTAGTGATTGGGGGTAGAGATTGTGGGATGGAGAGGACGAGATTATAAAATGGGGTAGGGGTCACTAACACCATGGGTGGTTGTGTTACAATTTGTATCTATGATACAATGGGTGTGGATGAGGTTATGGTCTGGGTGGTTGAAGAGGGGACAATAGATACTACGAGTGTGGTAACTGCGAGATATCACAGATGCAACATATTATAGCGGGTATGGGGCATAGTTGTGAAACTATTGGGGTAAAACAAGTGAAGGTAACATAGCATTATTAGGGGCTGATATAGAAGTGGTAATAAGGGTATGAGAGATGGACATAGGCATGTCATATATCAAATGACCGAGGAGCCTCGGGAGGAAGATTGGGAAAGGTAGAAGCGTAAGGCCGCGGGATTCCGATCAAGGAGTCATGAAAATTCCTTGTTTTCTCGCAGCAATTGTGGCGGTGTAGGGTTAGATCCATGGATAACATGATAGAGGGTGGTTAAGGACTAGGTGGAGGTTGTTGAAAACTTGTGTGGAATATAAGAGTGTTATCTTGATTGCGAGTCAACACCATGTGAATGGATGTATATCAGGTGATGTTGTATCTTGTAGATGACACAGAGTAGTGGGAATGAAGAAAATAGGTGTTTATAGGTGGATTTGGGAAATGTATCAGTTGAGATTTAGCATAGGGTAACCAACAACGGTTAAGGATGATTGATACCGGTTTCGGGGTAACCAACGTTGGTTACTATGAGACATAAACAATTTTACCAAATGAAGCAAAGACTGGTGACGGTCAGATGAACAATTTTTATGATGAATGTTTATCAAAGCATAAAGAGTATAGAGACTCAAAGGAATTTTGACAGCAAAGAAAATTAAATAAATGTTCTTTGGGCAATTTTACCTAAAATAATAGAAGACCAATTCTAGTCAGGGGTGGACCGATGTCGGTTACTATCAAAATTGGAAAAATGTGGAAAAATGGATTGTTGTAAATTTGAGTCAAATAAATACTCAACCCCGAGGTCCGGAGATGATGCAACAAATTTCTTGTTAGAGTAGATATTTACCTTTGCTCATGTTCACCTAGGTACTTTATTTACCTTTATTATATTTATCCTCACCCACTTATGTGTTTCGATATTTCTTTTATCTTATTTAGATATTAGGAGATATTATCTAGTTGTTAGGTATAGTTATTTCCTTGATCTATGGTATTCACTAGATCCTTGATGTCTAGTTCTCTCCTAAATCTATGGTCTTGACTAGTTATTTGATGACTAGTTATTTCCTTGATTTATGGCTTGATTTATGACCTTGACTAGTTCTTAGATTGTTATTCCTTGCCTATATAAGCAAGGATCATTCTCAATGTATTGCATTGAGTTCCATAATAATATATGATATTGTTTCTCATTTGTTTGCAAATGTTTTATGTAAAGTTATTCTGGTGAATTACTTTCATCTTATTGATCATGGTGTTTGATTAGCATCTATGTTCTTAGCTTGGTATGATCTTGTTATCGTTCCTTTCAGTTATGACACACTCAGAAGAAGTCAGAATACTCCAACTATGATTGTGGAGTGTTCAAGGAAAAATAATGAAAAAAGTGGAGAAATGTATCCTCACACCTCAAAATGCATGTCAATCAAATGCTAAAAACACGTACCTAACAAGTGATTTTTAATGTGTTGATCTTATGCTATTTAGAATACTGACTCATGAATTTAGAGTATAGTTTTTGGTGAGGAATGCTTCCTATAAATAAGGATACCTACAAGGAGAGGTTTCAAGCTATGTTATGGCGGTGACAGACCATCCTCTGAGATAATGACTCGACAGAAGTAACAAGATGGGGAGTACTTGCCAATCCTCTAATCGTGTGATCGCCGATGAGACATTCCTAGGTAATATGTTGTTAAAGAAAGATGTGTATATTTCAATTTTGTGTAGTTTAGTAAGACACAAAGAGAGAGAATGCACTTTCTACAATTATTTGTGTCAACCATCAACTGGTAATGACTTCCAAAGATATAGGTTGCCTTCGTTTTAATGTGAGATAGATGCAACAAATCGAAATGTAATGCAACCAATTTTAATCCCAAATTGAAAAAATTACATTCGATGAAGCAAATGATGAATAGGAGAGGGTATGCTCTTTCACTAAATGCAGAAAGCAAGAAAGAAGAATGATTATTTTTAAATGCACCAAGATAAATGTTTATTTTAGAGAAATTAGAAAGAAGAGAGGATTACCAGAGAAGAAGATTAATGTGTAAGCCTTTTAAAGGGAAATAAACACACAAATTTTGCCTAGGAATGAGGAAAATGCAATAGAACCCCTGATGGGTCCCATTTGGTGTGCCAAAATGTTTCACCAATTTCTTTACTTTATTAAAACAAAACAGATGAGGGTAAGTGCTAAGGAGGAATACATGTTATTGCTAGTCGGCTAATGGTTTTGCACGCATTATGAGTTCTTGATACATTGTTGATTGTGAGAGCTTCATTTTGGCAGGGAGGAACTACCTAAAATAGAAAAAAAGACCACAAAAGAAGAGTTAAATAATATATGATAAGGGACTTCCTAGCGTGTGCTAGATCCAAGAAGTGTGATAATCCCTAGATGGTTGTCAATCCACTGTTTAAAACAAATTAATGTAAGAACTAAGAAAAGTTCTAATGTATTTGATATGATTTAGGTATCTCATTCAAGAATAATAATAAAATCAAATATAACAGGCTAGGTTACAAATCAAATCTGAATGGTAGATAGGTTATAGGTTACTTTGGAACTATTTAGGGTCGGTTTTGGGTTGTTTAGGTCACTTGGTAGTAGGTTATGTGGTCCTATTATTGGAAAAAGGTATGAAACATAGAGACCAATGTTAGTCAGGTATAATTGACGACGGTTTAGGGGAGACCAAAGATGGTCATGGGTAATCGGTGTTGGTATAGTCGAGTGATAGTAATTCAATAAAACCTTATTGTAGAGTCTGGGTGAGGTTGGATAGAGCTAAAGGAGGGGATGAAAAGGTCTATGGGAATGTTGAGAGCACTCAGAGAGGTGGAAGGGCCAATATAGGTGATCTGATAAAGGGGTGGGTGATTTTTTTGAGTTTTTAGAAAGTATACTATAGAGGAATGGGAATATTAATGGAAGAATGATAACAAAAATGATAAAAATCTATGGGCTGAATAAAAATCAAAATGATTAGTGATAAAACAATTACCAATGTTACAGTTCTAATGGTTGGGTGGTGATGATAATCATTTGGTGGGATGGAGCTTGGTGCAATAGTGATGCTCCCGGAATGTCACCGTGAGTGTAATGCTTCTATATTTTTCATGATGTTGGCTATAGATGTCTGGGTGCGTGAAAATACTTTGGTTCTGCTTGCATGCAACTCTCTTCTCATCTCCTTAATATCAAAATGTGCTAACCTAAAAACAAGGTTCCTAAGGTGATTAAATGGTAACTGACGGCAGGTCCGGGTTGGTGATATCGGTTAAGGCAGGATTCCCTAGGTTTACTAAAAATGGCGAGACTTGTTTATTTCTTGGGCTTGGTTGGTTTATTCCTACGGATCAAAATAGAAGTTTCCTTCTAATGATTGGGAGGGTGGTTAGAGAGATAGTATGCATTTATTTTTAGGGTTAAACTAAGTCTTAGATCATTAAGGTAAGTGGGACTAGGTATTAGTTAGTTATGTAAACATGCGAGGAATAGGTCTAGGGTGAGGTGGAAATTAGCTTAATTAAAATAAATAAGTAATGAATATTTTGAGGATGGGTATTAATTTAATTAAGTTAATTAAATTAATATTAATGTTGGGTGGAAGGGGCCATGATTAGGTGAATATGTTTGTGTTGGTTATTTGACGGGGGACCAAGGGGAGTGTGACCCAATTTTGGTGTCTACACTTTGACAAGGCCACCCACTCAGTGAAAGAGGATGATGGGAGTATTTTTATCAAGTTAGATGATAATTTCTTCAAGGATATTTTTAAACTCCTTGATGTGGAGGAATATACCATGATTTATCTTGAGTCCTCACTTGAGCATTGGGTTGTGGAGAACGAAATTTATACCAAGCTCATTACCAAGAGTTGGTTAAAACTAAAGGCATGGTGCCAAAGAATCCTAAGACACTTGCACTTTTATACTTCATTAGATAATTCAATGATATAATTACACTTTTGAGTAAGGTTTCTGGACTCCCTACAGCTAAAGAGTTTCAATAGTGGATGTTTCGTACATATCCATGATTAAGAAAAACAAGGAGTTTATTTGGTGGGGTGAGCATATCAATAATTCAATATGTTTCCAATTAGGATATGTGATGACCTCAAATAACTTATTTATGACCTCCTATCTAGTTTATGTGGTGGCTACAAGCAATATGAGAATATCGTAGCTTAAATCCAAAGGGAATCAGAAGCTTTGTTCAAATATACAAATATTACCCATAACTCACTATGGAAGAGGGTTATAAATACTTTAGGAGAGTGAACAACACCTTATTTATTGTTCTATTGTATTGTTTTGATAAATATTTGTACAATCATATAATTTCAGATGAATCTTGATGATAAGTGTGGGAATGGGGATGAATTTATCTTTAGTTTCCAACATTCACCTATATCAGTGTCAGGATTCATAAGAGCTCCAAGTAAGTTGCCGATATGTCCTATTGATAAGTGGATGTTGTTAGAGCTAGTTTGAAAATTAATTGACTATCATAAAATCCAACATAATCGACATAAGGCAGGAGTTCAGTTTCCCATTACTATAGGGAGATATTCATTTGTGAATATTCACTAGGTTGAAAATGTAGAAGGAGAAATTTCTAAAGTCACTCTAAATATTTTTCATCCGAGGACTAACTTTTATTATTAGGACAAGTTTGGTAGAATGAGGCTAGCTAGTGTGCATATTCCATAACTTGAGAACATTTGGATTTATTGTCGGGATAAAATAATTATGAGGCAAAGAGAATTTGAGAGGTTGAATTTGAGTGAAGTTTCTCACTTAGCATTGTAGATGTACCATAGGGTTTAAAGGATGATGAGAAGGTATTAGATCCTACATATCAAAGAGATAATGTTTCCAACTAACCATTGCCTTAGATAAATTGGTACAATCAGGGAGTGAAACAACATCAAATATAGGGTGGGCCCCATTTTAAGGAGAACCTATGATTACTTGGAAACTTTCAGAATCACACCTAAGGTGTTAGATCAACTCGCGAGAATCGGTACATGCTTAGTTAATGAAAATTCAACCTACTCCTTTCAAAGGTAAAAGGTCAACCTTCATGCCGATTACAAATACACGCAAAATTTATTTCATTCTAAAGGGATTAGGGTATTTTGTGGAGGATCCCCTTTAAAACCACATCATTTGCTGAACTGATAGATTTGAGTGTCTTGCCGATTCTATCTCGGTATCACAAACTTCTCTTTATTATTCTTGTCCATCTTCACCACCTTTAAATCCACTTTCTCCCACATCTTACACCCTTCCTCCTTCCATTTATTCCATTCCCATTTCTTCCATCACATATCCCTCCATGGCTCAAGTGTTTTCCTCTCTTTCTATAATGTGAGTAGGAGAAAAAGTAGGATCTCCATTTTCCACTCCATTTCCTCAACATTTCCCTTCTATTTGTACTTCAATTTCATCTATTCTTGAGGTTGTTTTTTCTACTACACCCTATATTTTCACTACGTTCCTATCACCTTCCATGAATACCACCAGTGTCATTGTATTGTCAAGTGTTCAAATCTCTACTATAACTATTCCTTTGATGTCTTATACATCATCTTCTGCTATACTTGAATTGCTACATTGTCAAGTTCCAAAGAAGAAGAAGAAGGTTCTTATTGTTAATGTGGTTGATTTGAGTGCCTTAGATCTTACCCCCAAGAGGCAAGCTAAAATACCCAAAATCATATCCAACCTATCATTTAACTAGTATGGGGAAAGGTTTTTGAATTAGCTACTCCTATCACGGATAAAACAAAGGAAATAATTACGACAACAAACTACCAAATTTCTAGGTTTACTCTTGGGAGAGCTACTCATGAAGGTGTAAAACAAGATGTACATGTGGCTTTGGGGAATTTTTTGGAGAAGTATGATAAGGATAAGGAAACTAAGGATGATTTGAAAGGAAAATTTTAACAACTCGATGCTCTTCTCACTAAAATTACACAGCTAGTGCAAGCTATGACCGCTCTTTCCATTTCTTCAAGTTTTGATGATACATCCTTCCATATAGTGGAGAAAATTGGTTAAAAGGGAAGAGTGGTTGGAACATGGATGGAATGTTTGATTCAATATTCTGATCCATTGATCAAGAATGTTGTAGATTTGTACAACAAATTATATGAGGAGAAGGTTGTAGTTATGAAGTTGAATGCACTCCTTCATCAAGATAACAAAAACCTGGATATTCCCTAGAGAGCTGGAAAGAGATTCAAAGTATCAATTTGTATTTACTTCTAAATGAAGGAGTGATTGATGATGTTTCAAAACCATTCAAATTTCAAAAGGCTATGGAATTTAGGGGTTAGGTGTTACAAGGTTTAATTACAAAACTTGATGAAAAATAGGTTGAGGCAGTTGATGCATTGAATGATATAATGGAGGAATTTGACAAGATTCACTACAAATTCATAAATCAAATTGTTGATGTTCTCCCTGTCAATCAAATTATTACAAATTTTACGGGTTTGGTAAATGAGGATGAAGATGTCATGAAATATTTTGGTATTGATTCTATCTACAAATTGGTTTCTTACCAAAACTTTGTGAGCCAATTGAAATAGGTCATAAAAATACTTGGGAAATTGTCTTCTCAGTTGCTAAAGAGAATGATTGTGTAGAGGTAATCAGTTGATATGCTTCCTGATGGAAGAAGAGGAGATCTAAGGGATCATCAAATGTTTTATTGATTACAAGGACAAGTTATTCGTATGGGATAAGAATGAAGAAGAACCAATAAAAGAAAAAGATAATGTCAGTCCTAGCTAGGCTTGGTAGCCATTTATGGACAACATCCAAGCTCCGCATCAGTCAAATTTATAGGGTTGACTTGGTCAAACCTGTGTAACTTATTTTGCTATTTTTATGGGAGGTTGTTCCCTAAGACATTAATGCACTTTATTTTTAGTATTTAGTTAGTTAGGGGTGGAGTGTAATCGCTCAACCTTATTAGTATATAAATAGTTAGGTGCATTATGAATTAAAAACTTTTGGATATTTTATGAAAGTACTCTCTAGTTTTGGGAGAGTTCAAGAACAATCTTTGAGCCTTTTAATTATATTCAGAACAATATTTTTCCATCAAGTATCTGGTATATTGTGTAATTCATTGATTTATCTAGCACTTGTGAATGTTAATTCCTTGGGTATGATGGATTAATTTGCCTTTAAATCAGTTATCATTTTCAATTTCTGTGGAATGTGATATAAAATATTCATATTTCAGTTGTGGAAAGTATTGCTTCCTTTCTATTATTTGAGTTTTATATTTAGTTATATCAGTGCTTGAAAATATTTTATGAGATGTGCATGCCATATGTTGTTTTGTAATAGTGATTGTGTAAACAAAGTGGATCTTTTTGTTCAATTTATTCTTAGTGCATCACCATTTTAGTTGTTGTATGTTAAATTTCTCTATCCTTTATCTCAAGAATTTTTTTATTTCAAGTGTTATAGCCTTGAAAAATTTTCCTAAATCAAGTGCAACTAGTTTCAAAGGAAGTCATATTTATCCAGAGGTTCATTCCAAGGAAGCAAGGTCCCACACCTTGGGGATGTTCCAATGTTGCATGGGATCACTTAGAGATTTAACGGGTGCATGATCTGCGTGACAACAGATTAGTTTCTTTCAGTTGTTCCCTACTCATTTTGTGCTTTTCTTATTGTTTGTGCTCTTTTTTATTTTTATGTTAAGATCTCAAGGAGATGACCAATACTATTGTTTAAATTGATATGATTACCTTGGTTGATGTGTATAAATGATTAGCTCTAATATTTTTTTATTTTTCCTCTCTTAGTTTATGTGTAATAATTGATTGGTGTGAAGGAGTTAAACCTCTTTAGAGGTTGCAAGAATTGTTCCTTTAGTTAATAACAAATAATAAAGTTGAGGTATTTAAAACATTCATTTTTGAATAAGATGATTGGTAGTTGATTTTTGGAGGTGGAAGTTAATTGAAAGAAATATGGGGTTGAAATTAAATTGTATTTGATTTTTCTTGAAGCAATTATTTTATTCTCATATTCATGACTATTTTTGACCTTTTTTGGAGTGAGATAGTAGGCAGCTATTGGAAATTTAGGATTATGAGCATAACATGATTTTGCTTCATCTCCTTAGCAATGAAGTGTTAGTTTGATTTACATGTTATTGAATGTTGAACATTAAGTAAGGTTACTCTATTGATTTTATTCTTATGATATGATATTAGGAAATAGATTATTGTTTGATCATAGTGGTAGTAAATTTCATTACACATGTTCAAATAGTTTTAAAAATGTAGTTACCTATGTATATCCAATATGTTGAGAGATAGCTTCATTTGTATTATCATTCTATGTAAACAATGATATATAAACGTAATTAATGAATTACAAATTTTGTAATTTATTATTTAAGTAAATCTTAACATACTCATTTACTATTATTAAACACAACAAGATTATGAGTTAAGATAACTCATGTTAGTTCATAAATTGACCATATGTACATTTATCTCTCCTATAGTCTACGTGATGATTGATATTGTGAATTGAATAACTGGATTGTATACACATGTTTTCTCATTTATATTGTTTAAAAATCCATTTAAGATTATTGTATTTAATTGTAATGTGAAAGTATTAATTTCTCGGGTTGATTGAAGGCATTTTCCTATTTTACTATTCAAATAATTACATGTCATCATTTTGGAAGATAAGGATCTATCTTTATTAAATTAAATATAATTACTTGTTATTTCATATCACATTTAATGAGTTATAAAGGTGTATTAATTTTTTTACAACACAATATGAATTAAACTAATTAAATTTAATGATGTTATTCTATGAAACTATATCTGGAATATTGATTCATCAAGTATGAATGAATATGATGAATTATAAACATAGTTTGATACGAGAAATAAGTAAAATGAAAAATACACTTATATCCTTTTGTATTTTATTCAAAATAAAATGTTTTAGTGTTTATTTTACAATAGTGTATAAATATAAGTTAATGATTTTTATTAAGTAATCATAACTGATTTTATGGTTCCATTTGGAGGAAAAAATGTGTCATTGGAAAATAAAGTATGTTATGATAAAACAATTCAACATAAAATATGTTATATTAATAATATACCTTATTAAATAATGGTTCTATTTATATTGAATGATGGCCAAATAAGATTAATTGAACCTTTCATAATGAATGATAAACTTATGTGAATGAGACCAATTTAAACTATGGAGTGATTGAATAGTTTAAATACAATATTTGGTTAAATGAATCTATTTTGAATGACAAAGCTATGGTGTGATATCACGAAAGATAGTAACATGACTAATTACTATGGTCCCATATGGAGAAAAAGATAACCTTATATGATACATACTATCCTATTGTAAATATATACCTAGTTCTAACTCAAATAGATAATGATAGTGTAAATGAAGTGTGGGTTTTATGACCCACCGCTCCATTCGATATAACCATACATGTACCATCTTAGGATGGTTATGGGAAGGGTAGTGCGTACTTAATGATGAAAATCATTATATGGTCATTATCTTTATCATAGGGATCCTAATATGGTACTGATAACACCTTCTCAAATATAATGGTGAGTCTTAGTTACTACTTATTCAAAATAGAAACTAAATTTCTTAAAGGAATGAAATGAGACCGAGATAACTATGTATAGATGGTTGTGTGGTGACGGAGATGAGTTTCACTGACTTATTTGTGGTCACGAAACTAAGCTTACATTTTTCACTTGAAAACCGAAATCAAAACACCAAATTAAACATAGAATACATAATAATAATAATTCATTAATCAACTAGAGCAAGCCATACAATCATATAGGTATAAGTGATCCTATAAACAAGGATATTATCCGAAAAACTTACCCTAGAATTCTCTCCACAAACTCCTATATACGTGAGTTGTTAAAACAACTCACAATAATAGTATTCACCTAATATTATTTTCTACCCATATTTATTTCCCAATAATGTGTGCAATATATAATTTTCCTAACATTCCCCCTTAGTATGAACATGGGGAAAACCTACCTTTGTACTTACACCTGCTTTCATGATTACGTGATTTTACTACAGGATGACCACAAATTCATCATATGGTTTTCAAAAAGCTAACCAGGGACCAAAAATAGTGGTTTTCAATTGGATTACCACAAACCAAAAATTATAGTTTTCAAGTGGTTTACATATAACCACATCATGATGTACCAACTACTATTATCATCCCTCATCACATTTCGCTATAGGAATAACATAGGAAATTATGTTGAGTTATGTTACTCGTAAACACATAGAAAATAATGACATAATGGAAATGGAACATTGAAATCATGTCCCCCTCAACGTGAAATTTACACTTATTCAAACAGGAACACAAAAACTAGAACTTTGAAAAACATAATGGAAAGTACACTACAAAAATTACAAACATACATGTCACCAAACATTCATGCGTCCCCATTATTGGAAACTAGCGAGAAGTTGTTGACTGACCTCAAACTTCCATTTTCCTACGTCCTCCAATGTGACATTGTTAACTCAGCTTGATCTGAATTTGAGGCTTTTATACATTCCCGTGTTGTCAAGCATCGATGTTTTTGTGGTCAAGATTATTCGGTTTCAGTATCTCCTTCATATCGTACTTCAAGATTTTTGTGAATTATTTTGTCCTGTTACTTTACATACTTGGATGTCATGTTCCAATGATAATGCATCCTTGAGGGAATTTTTTTAATTTTGAACAAAATGACTACTAAAAATTCTAAAATCACCTATATGACTTTGATTTTTTTAATTTTACAATTATTATTGATGATACTTGACTATTAATAAACTAAAAGACTTTTGGGATAAACTTATAAAGAAAAGGCACTTGACTTTACATGGTTTGGACTATATGACAACAACAATGATAATTGAAGAAAATGACTGGATTAAAATAATGACTGAAACAATATAAATCACGACATAATTATTGACCTTACTTTCTAGACTCAACAATATACAACATAAAAATGTGACTTATAAATATGGTTTTGACCACTAAAACAAATTGAATTTACACTTCAATACAATACCTAAACTTATTGTACAAAAATACTATTTCTTATCTACAAAAATAATTACCTTATAAGAGATGTATACAAATTGAAACATCCTTTAATTTTTGAATCTACATGCTACAATCTCGAATATGCTTTAAGTGACAAGCTCAAGTAGGGTCAAATTACACATCTTCATGAACACATTTGGGTATCACTTATACATATCTGTTTGTAAGGACTACAAAGGAAAATGTGGAAATTTCCAACTTGGTAGAGATTCGAGACACCTCGGTGGAGATTTGAAACCTATGATATTTGATAGTAATTTTTCTTGCGAAGATTCATTGATCTAATATTTTAATGAAATCAAACCTTTGTGATTTTGCACATATAAATTGATAGAAACTTTAATTGGAATTTTCATTAGATATTGTTGAGGTGAAGAGACAACCATGTGCACAAAATAATTGACAAGGTAGACAACAATAGAATGCAAGGATAGCTGTTAAATGATTAGAAACACAATCAAACACTTGAGGGAAATCGTTGTTGATTGATTACATGAATAGATAGGTAATAATATCTATGTAGGTTAAATTTTTAATTCTCTCAAACTGATAGATAATTTATTTTAGGACTACATGACATTTTTCCAAATTACCACAAAGGCATATAGTAATTTAAAAAATGCCTTACACTACCTTACAGATAAATATGATATAATCCAAAGGATGGAATGTAGTATTGGACACTTGTGATCTCTCATGAATGCCAAATAAGTTTGAACAAAAGATATGTTATACGTCTATAATATCAATCTACAAATCCTATGATCATACGCAAGTCTAATTTATGACTACGATCGAGGTCTATCTCTGAACCATATATTTTATTTACAATAACTCAAATGGGAATTACATATGGAAAATAGGGTTGAGGATATTTGGGTTATGGTACCCCCTATATTTCTTACACTTCCTTGTGTGGAGCTTAGACCCAAATATCGTTCTCCTATCCATGTGGAAGTGTAATTGTGTTCCTTTTGACTATACGTATACAACAATAATTTGGATGTGTAATACTTGATAATGATTTATTTAACTTCACTTTGAATGTTTTGATTTGGATTTGAATTCCTTATACCTACTTAGGGATAATCCTAGAGTATGGTCTTGTAATAGGAAGAATAGGTATACTTGCATGATGTTTGAAATATGTGTACCAAGTGATTTCTAAGTGAAGAACATGTAAGTAGATAAGTTAAATTGATGTGTATTTATTACTCCTAGAGTAAAAATTTTGCACCATGGCTAACTTAGATGGAAAATTTTGACTTTTGGAAGGGTAACTAGTTCAAAATCAGACCATTAGAAGGTTATGGACATGATCCACCAATAGGGATGGAATTGACTAGTAAATTTTCTCCCCTATATGATTTTTATTTCAATATGGCTAAAATTTGAAATGATGATCTAGATAAATCTTGCATGAGGTATAAGGTGTTTTTTTGTAATATAAGTATTGTTTTATGTGTTTTAGTTGTATAATGAGGGATTATAATCCTTAGGATAGAGTTAATTAACATGTTTGAGATTGGTTTATGCACAAAAGTTTTGTATAATATATTTAAGACAAAAATATATTATCGATTTCCAAATGGAAAAATATGTATCTTTATGGTCCCCCTCACCCAAATCTTGTAAATAAAATAAACTAGTTAAAGGAAATGTACACCTAATTCTGAGACACACTTTTTATATTCTTAAATGATTGATTTCTTGAGTAATGTACAAAGCAAAACATGAAAAACAATAGATTAGCTAATGTCCATATTATGAAAATTGAAAACTTTGACTCTAAAACTTGAAATTGAAATTAAAATAAAGAGTAAGGAAGGAGTATATTTGTATGTGTAGGAACTAAATTTTATCTACAAATATTGAGATTCTTGGTAATTAAAAGTTAACTTTTGTTCCTATAATAATCCCATTCAATATTTCCTCTATTAAGGTGAGGGAGTTATACTATATATATTTCATCTCAAAAGAAAATATGAAGTATACCATGCCATGTAGAGGAATATATAACCATTTAAGATAATACACATATGTGGAGGGTAGCCATATGTTTCTAGTTTAATATATAACATTTTATGTAGAAGGAATGCATGATATGGATCATTGCACTAAAGTATAAGGATGCACAATGTTGATCATGGAACTAATTATAACAAACATAATAAACATGTAAGATTAACATGGAAAATTCACACACAATTTCACATATATGGCCAAGATGTCACATAAAATGGAAACAAGAGTGTCACAAAAATAGACAAGGGCCAAGGGTCATGCAAGAAAGGCTATTGATGCCATAAAAAGGACATTAGTTTTTCTTACACTCATACAAAGGCCAAGAGCCACATATAAAAAATAATTAACAATAAATCATTTATGTAAGAAAGTAAATATTAGTACATATAAAAAAAGAAACTAGTCCCGTATAATCCATATGTGTTAGTATTAAGTCATGGTAGAATCATATCATAATGTAAACCATGAACATGAGAATTATTTGTTATAAATAAAAAGAGTTGTAAAATGGAATAAAAATATGTAACTTTATTGATCTATAGGATACCCACAAGTCAATTGAGTTACACAATGTCTAAAACTACTTGATTACTAAAGATCTCATCAAGATCTTTCTAACAAACTTTGATTGGGAAAAAACAACGACATATTGAGGAGTTATGACCGAACAAGATTTACGTTGACAAGAAAAAGGGAGTAGGATGTACATGACTGATAAGGATTTTCATGTTGTATAGTGGATGTTGACATGTGATAAAGATTTATTTGATAAAAAGTTAGGTTTTGGTTTGTCGTGTACAATATTTGATAGTCAATATGGGGCTCACCATGTATGTTGGCTTCCTTTTCACCATATTAATACATCATCAAGATCATACATTATAAACTCACCAACCAAATTGATACATAGCCATCTTAGAGAGCTCAAAAATGAGCTTGATATTCTACACATTAGCGGAGTCAAATACCAAATCCTATGCACAACATGCCTACAAACAACTCATCATCGCATAGACCAAGGATAATTAAATGATGAGTTATACGGTGATATCCATACTTTCATAAAAAAATGAAATATGTGGCCAAGCCATGTCTAAAATGTAATAGCTCACTAGTTTTAAAACCCTCAATAGCTCATGAAATAGAGTATGTGGGATTTTATCCCCATCAAAGTGGATTCGACTCAAAAGGGTTGAGATAGAGCCACAAAATTCTAACCACCTACCTTTCACATCCAATTCATGGGCTTTAAGCATTATGCCACACAACTACATGCTAATATATGCCATGACATATGGATTATATCATAGTATTGTGGCCCCTAAGTGATTATATAAAGGCAGTACTACAAATTCATCCATGTTGTTTGTGGGCCCGATAGCGATGGGGGTTACAAGGGGGATTTTCCACCCTTTTGGGGTCCCGGGTGATGGCCTCTTGGCAAGTGGGTCCGCGCGCCTCGGTGGGGCTTTGGGGCAGCACCTTTGCAAGACACATTTTATATGTATTTATGCATTTTGAAATCTACACCATTCCTTATTAGGTCACAGATCTAATGAGTGGTTTTCTATGTTTCCAAAATGATAAAAACCTAATATATTTAAAGGTTCGTCATGTATAAGTATCATTATATTAGTGGTGGCCTTTGTGAGAGAGATTTTGGCTAGAATGAATAAAAGGATTGGCTATTTCTGGTGGACGTGGACCATATTAGGTGAACCATGTTAAATACTGTCTCTGTTTTATTACATTCTTTTCTATTTTACATTTTCTGCATTATTCATCGCATGCTTGTTTATCTGTACAATTGGTGTAATCTTAACAACTAGTATCATATCACATTTGAGATTTATTTATTGGTAGTATACTCACAAAGGGATTTTTGTTTGAGTGGGAGAAGCAATAATGGTAGAGGATAATAAGTTCAGAGTTGAGAAGTTTGATGGCTGAAACTACCACCATGGAAAATACAGGTGGAATATTACCTATATCAAAAGGATCTATACCTATCATTGGGAGGTGAAGAAGTAAAAACCTCAATCATGTATGATGAGGAGTGGAAGGTTTTGGACAAGAAGGCTCTTGGTGTGATTTTATTGAGTCTGGAATTCTACGTAGCTTCAAATATCTCATGGGAAAAGAGTACGGTAGAGTTGATGAAAACCCTAGATAATTTACATGAAACACCTAGTATATCCAGTAAAGTTTATTTAATGAAAAGATTGTTTAATATACAAATGCAAGAAGGTGGGCCTATATCTAACCATCTTAGTGATTTCTACACTATTGTAAATTAGTTAGATTTAGTTAATATCCCATTTGATGAGGAGGTTAGAGCATTATTATTCCTATGTTCTTTACCGAGAATGTTGGGACAACCTAGTAATGGCGATTAGTAATACATCATCTACTTCTCTTAACTTTGAAGATGTAGTCAAGTGTAATTTTAAATGAGGAAATGTGTAATTAAAGTACAGGGGTAAATTATTCTTCGGAAATGTGTTGAATATTGAGAGTAGAGGGAGGAGAAAGGAGAAATCAAAGAGTAAGGCTCGTGGGAGATCTAAATTGAATATGGGCAGATCTAAATCTATGAGTAGAGGCATTACTTGTTTGAATTGTGGAAAGAGAGGACATGCTAAAAAGGATTGTTGGTTTAAAGGAAACAAATAAAACCATCCTAAAGGTATTAAAGAGGAAAATCCGACAGTAATATAGTTCATGATGCTCTTATACTTTCTCTTAATACTAGAGTAGAATCTTGGGTAATAGATTCAAGTGTCTCTTTCCATGCAACACCCGATAAGGGATATTTTAAATAGTATGTCCAAGGAAATTTTGGATAGATTTATTTGGGTGATGATGAGTCATGCAACATTGTTTCGGGAAGGGCAATGTACACCTGAAATTATAGAATGAAAATACATGGATATTGAGAGACATGAGGCATGTACCTAGCCTTAGGAGAAACCTCATCTCTATAGGATAGTTGGGTGGTGAAGGTTGTATAGTCACATTCTCTTCAGATGTTTGGAAGGTTTCAAGGGTTCCCCGATAGTGGAACAAGGTAAGAAAATCGGCACTCTTTATTTGTCTACTTGTATATCTAATTCTTCTACCATATTGTCTACTTTAGATGAGGATGCCAACATGTGGCACAATAGATTGGGACATATGAGTGAGAAGGGCATGAAAATTATACATGAAAAAGGTAAGATTTCTAGTTGAAGTAATTGGACTTAAATTTTTGTGAGCATTGCATTTTTGGGAAACAGAAAAGAGTTAAATTTCTCAAGGTAGGGAATACCAAAAAAGAGAAAAAAATTGGAGCTAGTTCATACAGATGTGTGGGGGCCAGCCCATGTTTCATCTCACAATGGTTCTCTATACTATGTCACATTCATAGATGATGCCACAAGGAAGGTATGGGTATATTACATTAAGCGTAAGTATGATGTCTTTGATACATTTAAGAAATGGAAAGCACTTATTGAGAATCAATGTGGTTATAAATTGAAATGTTTGAGATTTGATAATGGTGGTGAGTATTACAAGAAGAAATTTGATTATTATTGTTTCTTGAATGGGATTCATAAAGAGAAAATAGTTCCTAGGACTCCCAAACAAAATGGTGTTAGTGAGAGGATGAATAGAAAAATAATGGAGTGTGCACTGGTCAACGAGATTGCACGCGGGAGCTTCCTCTTT
Source organism: Taxus wallichiana var. yunnanensis (assembly GCA_018340775.1). Taxonomy (NCBI): domain Eukaryota; kingdom Viridiplantae; phylum Streptophyta; class Pinopsida; order Cupressales; family Taxaceae; genus Taxus; species Taxus wallichiana. The sequence continues at coordinate 122,401,657 of CM031243.1, read as the reverse complement.
AGTTTTGGGCAAATATCGTAGATATTCTTGTATACTTAATCAACCATGGGCCTTTGAGTGCACTAGATGGAGGAATTCCCAAAGAATCCCGGACCGGGAAAGAGGTAGACCTTTCATTTTTAAGAGTATTTGGTTCGAGAGGAATTTTTGCATGTTAATAAAGAAAACAGGGAAGAAATTGGATTCAAAATCCAAACGTTGTACATTCATAGGCTATGGCTCCAATGGTGATTATGGATTTTGGTTTTGGGATCTAGATGAATCTAAGATAATTAGGAGTCGTGATTTTGTTTGGCATGAAAATAACATGTACAGGGGATCGTGTGCACGGATGACAAAAGTCCCAAGGAAGAATTGGTTGAGGATATAGCTCCTAAAAATGAACTCTCGGGTGGAAAATATCCACCTACAGGTACCGAGATTGATATTTCTAGTTTCAAGAAATCTAGTTTCAAGAATTATCCTCAAATTCATGCTCATCATAAATTCAAGAAAATGAGTAGCAAGAAAATAATTATCCCATGACACCCCCATCTTCAAGAAGAAGGTCACAACATATTAGTAGATGTCTAGAAAGATTTTCCCCTACTTTTTGTTATTTATTACTAATAGATAGTGGTGAGCCAGAGAGCTTTGATGAGATAATGTAGGTGGAGTCCACTAAGGAGTGGTAGCATGGAAAGAATGAGGAGATGGGATCCTGGAAAAGAACCAAACATGGAATTTAGTCAAATTGTTGGCTTGGAAGAGAGTACTACAAAACAAATGGGTCTACCGTGTGGAAGAAGAATAAGGTGGATAGAAAAGGTACAAAGCAAGGCTTGTAGTGAAGGGGTAAGGTCAAAATAAAGGTATCGATTTTGATGAAAATTTCTTAACCCCATTGTAAAGATGAACTCCATTAAATCTTGTATTAAGTTTAGTTTTTGTTGAAGTTTTACACTTAGAGAGACTTGACGTCAAAGACGACATTTCTCCATGGTGACTTGGAGGAGGAGATTTATATGAAATAACCACCTAGATATGAGGTGAAGGGTAAGGATAAATTGGTTTGCGAGTTGAATAAGATCCTATACGAGGATCAAGAAAGCTCCTCGACAATGGTATCTAAAGTTTGATAGTTTTACGCATGAGCATGGTCTTACTAGAAGTCAATCAAATAATTGTGTACTTTAAATGGTTATATAGTGGGAGTTACATTATTCTTCTATTATTTATAGATGATATGCTTGTAGCGGTCTAATATGCAAAAATTGCAAAGATTAAGGAAAAGTTTACAAAAAAATTTGCAATAAAGGATTTGGGTGCACCAAATAAAATCCTCAAGTATGCAAATCAAGAGGATAGGAAAAATAAGAAATTGGTGTTGTCTCGGGAGGAATATGCGAGAAAAGGTGTTAGAGAGGTTATAGATGTAGAATGTGAAACCAGTTAGTACACCATCGGCCTTCCAAACACGTGAAAGGTAAAAAATGAAAAGTTGCAGAGTTAAAAATGATGAGAGAAAAGGGTGAGAAATGATTGCAAATGCATGCTGGCATGGTGGAATGCCAAAAACGTGACCCTAGGATGGATAAGGATCCAAGTTCATGCAATATTTTAAAATATTTGTGCATCTCTGGCATTTGGCGAAGTTGTTTCATAGTTTTATATCATTTTTCATCAAATGGATAGGGTTTTGTAACAAATTTGATCCCTTTGGCATATTATTTGCTTGGGATGCAAGGATCCAAGATGGCAGAGGGTATATGATGTAGTTTGGAAGCATTTTTTCATCTATTGAGAATTTTGGGAGAAAGAGAGAAGAATTTTCACGAGGAAAAACTTGAAGAAGTCCATTTTCTTTTGGAGACATTACCTAAGAGCTATTTTTATTCTAGTTTTCATCAAAGTTCATCATGTTGAGTTGGTTTCAGCTATAAAACCATCAACAAGCTTTGAGATTGTCTAAATAACATTCCCTTGCTGATATATTTGATCAAATTCTTGGATTAACTTGTTTTATCTCTTGGCAAATTTTTCATACACTTGTATTTCAAGTATGTTTTCAATTTGTGTTTCATGCTCATGTTGCAATCTTGTGTTTGGGATATTTATTGGTCATGAATGGTCTCATTTCTTGTAGAGGGTTTGAAGTAATTTGCAATCTTCCAGTGAGAAGAGCATTCATTTGAGTGGAGATAAAAAGACTTAAACTCATATTACCTTCCTTGTAAATTGAGGGTGTTTGTAAACCTTTGGGTGTGCCTTAGGTCATGATCTAACAAGGGGTTATGAATGTTGTATTAATATTTTTCTTCAAGCCTTTATGGAAGGTTATCAAAGTTTGTATGGAATAGTGAAGATTTGGGCATCCATATTTGCACATCATCCTGTTGAAAGAGCACTTCAAATTCATTGAAATATCTCTGATGTTTAGGTGTCGTGATTATTTTGCAAGGTTTGCCAAAGAAGGTGATGACTCTAACTAATCTTGTTCCAAAATCTCTCATCATAATTTCATTTTAAACTAACTCATCCTACCTACAATACCCCTACATCTGCATTATGTGTCCACAAAAGAATTCAATCCTTTCACAAAAGCACAAAGTTAATCGGGGTTCTATCATGTCTTTAGTAGCTCTATCCTTATGTTGAAAACATTTCCATAATTTAGTAGTGAAAACTCCTTTGAGTTTGGATAATAGATAATTGATCATGTTTTCACAAGGCCTCTTCCATGTCATATGCAAAACACAAGGATATCTTAATCTCCTTTACCATACAAGGGCTGTAATATAGGTTCTCTTACCTTGGTTGATAGGCACAACTTGAAATAGTGAGGTTAGATCAAAACCCTTATGAAGGTGCTATCCACTCCATCAATTCTTCAATGTAAAAATGTATATAGGTGTGATCCTTGGCTACAAACAACATATAGAACATCTATATACCCTTGAGAGTCTTGTGCAGATTTATGATGTTGTTCAAGTTGTGAAGGAGATTAAATCGATACCAACCCCCAGTGGCGCTATTGGGGACTTTTGAAATTTCTTGGTGGTTTTGAAGTACTTGAAAGGTTTGAGTATTTGTGTGATTAAGGATTTTAGCTTTTACATTCTTGAGATATCATTTCATACTTGAGATCTAGATTTTTGGGTAAGAAAGAATTTAAACTCAACTGCTTCTCCTCACCTACCAGTAGTTTATATGATTTGGATACAGTGTTTTTGGTTGAATTTAAGAAGAAAAAAACATTATTTGTAAATCCCTACAAGTTTTCATTATAGCATGCATTTTACAGAATATTTTTTAGTGATTTCTTACACAACTAAGGTGAAAATCCTTGGTGGCGACTCCATGCTATTGGGATCTTGAAATACTAGTTGTCTAACACATTTTTATCATTTGAAACTTGTTGTTTAAATCTGTCAAACCGAGGAAGGAGATCCTCTTCATCAAGGACTCTTCTAAGAAGTTGCTCACTTTTTGAATCAAGAAGCTCGGAACTAGAAGGAAGAAGAGTGTGGAAAGTGGTTGGTGACTTGGTTGTAAGGAAAGGAATCCCCGTAGTTGAATTTGAAGGAGAGCAGCCTGTCATTGAAGATTATAATTCCTCTTCAAGTAGATCTGATTCAGGTAATCTTCTGTTGATTTTCATTCTCCATCAGGTGAGGAACCTTCTTGTGTATTTAAAAAACTTGCTCCTAAATCTGCTCCTATGGTTTCTAAGTTTGCTAAAGTCTATCAAGAGAGAGAGCCTTTGGGGGGTTGTCATTTTAAATATCATTCATCTATTCCAATCAGACCCATTATTACTCCTCATCAGCTTGTTTCACCTCCAAGATCACCCCCACCAAACAATATGGCTCAACCTAGACCTCCATTTGTTGTAAACACCTTTGGTCCTATAAATTTTGGAGGAATGGATGGTTATCCAAATGTTGTCCCATAGGATGTGAGAAATAGGTTACCAAAATTCCAAGGTAACAATGCCATAACTAGAGATCAACACCTCAAACTCTTTGTTAACATGATGGAAGACTTTGAAATAGAATTTGAGGATGTGTATATCAAGTTGTTTATCCATACACTTGAGGAAGATGCAAGAGATTGGTATAAAGCTCTTCCTGATAACTCTATTGATTCATGGATTGAGATGAGTAATGCATTTAGATTACAATATGGAGACAAAACAGATCCAAGGTTCCTTCTATTCGAGTTTGAGAACATCAAGAAGAACCCTAATGAGATCGTTCATGATTTCAACACAAGATTTAATAAGACATTGAGAAGGCTGCCTATAATTTTGAGGCCTTGTGATGAATCTTGCTTGATCAAATATGTAGATGCATTTGATAAAAAGGAAGCCTATTACTTGAGAGACAAGAATCCTACAAACTTGAGGCAAGCTTTCACCATGGCACTTCAAATTGAAAATAATATTAAGGCTATTGGTAAACCACTTAAGAGGGATGGTGTGAAGCTGATAAACCCTGAGAAGCCTCAAGCTAGCAAGGGTGCTGATTTGGAAGATGTTGTCAAGACTTTGGTAGGGGCTGTCAAAGAAATTTCCTACAAATTAGCCCAGGCTGAGAAAGGAATTGGGAAAAGTTCACAAGGACAGCAAAGAACTCAAAACCATGATAGATTTAGCAATCATCCTAGGGGTGATCAAAGACAAGATGATAGAGGTAAAGGGATTATTGGATCTGCAAATAGACAACCCCAAGCATGTGAAAATAGAGTGGTGCCTGACCCTCTGACTATAAGAGTTGTTGTTGTTCAAGAAGTTGCTGATATGGATTGGTGTGACAAATGTTTTCTTCCTCATCCACCATGTGAAATGGACCAGCAAGATATTAATGATGATAATGAGAATGAAATGGATGATGACATTTGTATGATGGGCAGCTCTTCAGGCTCACAACAAGAAGCAACATCAACAGATGTGATAAGTGTAAGGCTATTCTTCCTTTTGGGATTGCATAAAGAGGGTATCGTTTCTTTCTCTTCCTCAAGGTCATGATGCGAGATGTAGTTCAAAGCTTTTGAAATTCCTAATAATGAATTTGAATATCTAAGGGATTTAATGATCAAGAAGTATGATGGTGGTATCCCTTCGAAGGAAGATAAACAATTGTTAATGAACGTTGTGGTTGGTCAAGAAAAAGAGTACAATACTAGAAGTAAAGTTATTAGAGGATCTGGTCCTCAAGCCAAGCCAAATACACCCTTGCTCACAAGCATTCCCAAAGATAATCCTTGAAGAGAAACAATTGCTAAGAACCTGCTATCCCATTCAAAAATATCAGTCCTTTTCATGCCCAGCTGCCAAGAATGCTTCTCCGTCGATGAACCTACTTGTTTCTGTCCAATGTTGTTTTACCAAAGAATGTTCCATATGATATAGCCTAGGTATTGAGCCAAATTAAATTGAGTGTTCCCATCATTGAGTTTCTTAGAATACCTGAGCATAAGAAAAGAGCTTTTGAATACTTGGGATTGAAGGAAGAAAAGAGTTTACCCAACATAAATGTAAATGTTCTTGAGAATCCTCTTCAAAGCATTACTGGCCCTGAAACACCACCACCAATGGAAGATCTTGGAGAGGCACCTGAAGTGTATTTGGGGACATCCTTGGTTGATTCCCAATTGAATGTTGATCCATTCTTCACAACTTTTCTCATAAAAGGTAGGTTGCTTCACAATTGCATGTTTGATTTCAGTGCATCATGTAATGTTATGCCTCTAGAAGTTATGAATGAGTTAGATATCAAGGTGAAAGTAGCATATGGTAAATGTACAGCCATGGATTCAAGGGAAGTGCCAATTGTTAGATGTGTGAAGGGTTTATTAGTGCAACTTGCAGCCTATCCGGGTAAGAATTTAAAACTTGATGTTGTAATTGTTGACTGCCCTGCCAAATGGGGTATGCTTTTGTCAAGGAAGTGGGCTACAAGTGTTGGTGGTAGTGTTCAAATGGACATGTCCTATTCCACCATTCCCATTGAGGGAAGCCTTGTCAAAAACTATGGTGAAAAGAAGATGTTACACTTGATTGAAGATCCCAACATTACTTCTTGTGAAGTGTTGTTTGCTTATGTAGATGTTGAAAATTTCATTGGTTTTGCTAATGGAAAAGAGAATAAGATGGATAAATCAGAGTGCCTTGGTATGGTAGGTTCTCCATGGACATTACTATTTGATGGAGCTTGCTCCAATGTTGGAAATGGTGTTGGTATAGTGTTGGTTTCCCTAGTTTAGAAGAGTTTCCTTTTTCCTTCAAGCTCAATTTTGAATGTACTAACAAAATTTCTGAGTATGAGAAATTATTATTGGGATTAAGGATTGCATGGAACTATGGCATAAAGGATATTGTTGCTAAAGGAGATTCAGAGCTGGTTGTCAAGAAGTAATAAATTTGTATGCTACAAAAAATCAGCTTATGAGACAATATAAGCATGTTGTTTGGGACTTTATTGAAATGCTTGATTCCTTTAACATTGTTTACCATGATAGAAGTCTTAATGCTGCTACTTGATAAGTGGCTGTTCTTGATTCTAAATTTGATAAATGCATCATTTCACCTTTTTGTGAATATGATGTTGAAGTCTTGACAAGGCCAGTGTCCCGATAATGTGAAACATTGGCATATTTTTGATGATGATGCACAAGTGTTGAGATTGTTATAATGCCAAGGAGAGTTTTCTAGTCAAAATATTTATTGGGAACCAATGGTGTGCATGAATGAAGGTAGAGAAACTTTGTTTGACAAGGATATTATATAATTGAAAACAAATACCATTCCTAAGGGTCTTGTTGCACTTGAATCCAATTTTAGCAATGTTGATTGCATCATTAATAGAAAGATGTCTGCTTCAAGGGATGTGGAAGAGCAATATTTGGGAACTAAAGACAAACCAAGGAAGGTTTGGTTGGGAAGTCATCTTAGCAAAGAAGAAAAATAGTCCTATGCCCAACTTTTAAAGAAATATCAAGACTACCTTGCTTGGTCTTATTCAGAGCTGAAGACATATAGAGAAGATTTATTTCAGCATGATATTCCCCTTGAGGCCAAGAATAAGCCATTTAGACAAAAAAAAGGCCTATTAATCCACTTCTTTCCATGAAAATGCAAGAAGAGTTGAAGAAATTGAGAGATGGTGGCATCATTCAACCTACTAGATACTCTTCTTGGGTTGCCAACCTTGTGCCAGTTAGAAAGAAGAACGGAGATATCAGACTTTGTGTGGATTTTAGGAATCGAAACAAAGCATTTTTGAAGGAAAACTATCCTTTACCAAACATGGAGAATATGTTGCAGCTTGTAACAAGGTCATAAATGCTTTCTACTTTGGATGGTTTCTCTAGATACAATCAAGTAGTTGTCAAAGAATCAGAAAGACTTAAGACAACCTTCACTACTCCTTGGGGGAATTATGTTTTTGTGAGGATGCCTTTTGGATTGATGAATTTTGATGCTAATTTTGAGAGGAAATGGATGTTGCCTTTGCTGGTTATATCAATGAGTTTATTTTAGGTTACCAAGATGATGTGACTATTTTTTCAAGGTATGCAAGCGGACCATTTACAACACCTAGAGAAAATGCTTGATCGATGTATGAGAGTATGGCATTTCACTTAATCCAAAGAAGTGTCATTTTGTTGTGCCAAAGGCCACGTTTCAGGACATATTGTATCTAAAGAGGGTGTTATGATAGACCACGAGAGTGGAAGCAATCGAAAGGTGCCTATTCCAAGAACCAAGAAGGGTATTCAATCTTTCTTTCGCGAAATCAATTTCATTAGAAGGTTTGTATCCAATTTTTTCTAAGCTAACTCTCCCAATCACAAGAATGCTAAGAAAGGACCAAGTTATTAAGTGGGAAAATGCTTCCATCCAAGATTTTGAAGGAATAAAGGATGCACTCAAGCATGCACCCGTTTTGGTAGCTCCAAACTATAAGATGCCTTTCCAAATATTCTCCTTTACATCTGAATTTACTATTGCTTTAGTTTTGCTACAAAATGATGAGAATAGAGATGAGAGGTTTATTGCTTTCTTTAGCAAGGCTTTACAAGCAGCTGAATTGAGGTACACAATTATGGAGAAATAAGCATTTGCATTAGTAAAAGTAATAAAGATTTTCAGGCCCTACATTTTGAGTTCAAAGGTTGTTTCTTATGTTCCCCATACCATGGTTAAAGACATCTTATCTGACATGGAGATATCAAGCAAGAGATGTAGATGGGTTAACAAATTACAAGAGTATGGTATGGATATCCAAACAAAAAAAGCTGGTAAGAGGTTTAGGTCTTACCAAACTCACGGCCCGAGTGTAATTTGCGAGAATGTAGAAGTGAATCGGATAGGGGAAGAAAGGGCAGATCTCCTTGACAAATTGATGAATTCTGAGTGGTACAAGGATGTGGTCTATTACCTCAAGCACTTATGTTGTCCCAGTCACTTAAATAAAAATAAGAAAAGAGCCCTCAAGCTGGCTTCTCAGAAATATGTCATAACAAACCTTGGGCTGGCTTGGAAGAACCTTGAAGGTGTCCTCTTGAAATGCATAACTGAAGATGAAGCTCCCAAGTTGATTGCTGATTTCCATGGGGGAGTTTGTGGAGGACATTTTTCTGGGAGAGTGACAACACATAAGATTTTAAGAGTTGGTTATTGGTGGCTAACTCTTTTCAAAGATGCAAACCGGCTAGTTAGAAGATGTGATAGTTGCCAACGCTTCTCAAGAAGATTGAAAGCTTCAGGATCCCTTCCTTTGCAGCCTGTATCAATTGAAGCTCCTTTCAAAAAATGGGGAATGGATTTTATTGGTGAGATTTCAGATCCTTCTAGTGCTGGTTACAAATGGATCCTTGTAGCAACTAATTATTTTACAAAATGGGTTGAGGCAATTCCATCTAGAAAGGCAACACACCAAGTGGTAATGGATTTCTTGCTGAATCATATCATATGTAGATTTGGGGTTCCAGTTAAGATTGTGTCTGATAATGCTATGTGTTTTAGAGCCAAGCCTTTGATGGAAATGTGTAATGAATATGGGATAAATCTAACCTATTCTTCAAATTACAACCCACAAGGGAATGGGCAAGCTGAATCAAGTAACAAAAACTTGCTCAAGATCATTAGAAGAACCTTGGAAATCAACAAGAAGAAGTGGGGAGAACAGTTGAAATTTGTAGTTTGGGCTGATAGGATAACTCCAAAAAGAGCAACTGGTAAAAGCCCATTTGAACTAGTGTATGGAACTTAGGCTTTGCTGCCATTACACCTGCAATTATCCACTTTTCAATTTTCCCAGCAATTGGAAGATCAAGAACATGGCCCATATGAATCAAGAATCAATTAAATCATTGAGTTGGATGAAGAAAGGAGAGCTTCTCATCAAAGGCATGTCAGGTTTAGGGAGAAATTGAAGAAGTTGTTTGATAAGAAGGTCACCCCTAGAGCTTTCAGTGTTGGAGATCTAGTTTTGTTGTGGGATAGTAGGCATGAAGACAAGGGCAAGCATGGCAAGTTTGATGCTCTATGGATGGGCCCTTATGCCATTGATATCAAGATTGGAGAAAATACATTTTTTCTCAAGGATTTGGATGGGGATTTGTTGGAGCTTCCTATTAATGGCAGACATTTAAAACATTTCTTGGATTAAATCCCCATGGGAGGTATGCACAAGTTGTACATTTTGTATAGCCCTTGTTGTTGTTTTGTCTTTTCCTTGTTCTTGCTGTTGTTGGCTTGTGGTTTTCCCTTTTTCCTTGGAAACCATTGTTGGTGTGGTTTTCTCGATCTATTTTTGGTGGAATTTCTAGTTTTGGGGCTCTTTGCATGTTTTGACTCCTTGCCTAATGGATTTTTGGCACTTGGTCCATGTTGTGATCTTGTGGCACTCGATGGGAGTTCCCATCCCCAAGTTAGAGCCAATGTTGGTGCAATTTATGGGTTTACACACTTTACTCTAATTCTCCATGTTCCATTTTTACTCGAAAATGTCCTTGTGGCTCGAGCTGAAGATCTATAACTCGTTTTATCTAGTTGGATGTTTTCAAACTTCCCTCAATGTTGTTATTCTTCCCTAAATTGAAGTAAAATCCAAGTTCCCCCCCATTTGTGCCCTGATTTATTCATTTTCATGGGCTTTACTATTTTCTCCTTTGTCAAATCGTGAAAGAGTTTGAAATTGATCAAATCCTTAATTCGTGCAAGCTTTTTCCCAATCCCAAGGTTGCAAGTGATGTCAAAAATGATTCGGTGGGTTTAAAAATGAAGAATTCTACCCTCCTTGTAAAAAAATTTAGTGTCTAGGGCATCTTCTACATTTTTTGATTTATTGATAGTCATACGGGCATTTTCTACCCGTCATGTTTATCATTGCAGAGTTTATGCTAACGTGGTAGTCTCTCATTGGCGGGAAGGTTGAAAGAATATTATAACTTGTTTTTTTTTTTAATTTTGGAAAAAGAAAAAAATTTTCCCGCCCAAAGAGTGCTACAAGGATGTGCTTAGGTGGCACGATGTGATTGGTCAAGGAGTGGCGGGTGGCAGAAGTCACTTAGGAAATTTTTCTTCCATTTTGGAAAAATTTCTCAAAATCAAATTTTTTCTGACGAAGGCCCATGATGAATGGCATGATGACATGTGTCACAGGAAGGTCAAGCGGGGCGAGGGTCACTTAACATTTTCTTCAATTTTTGAAAAATTCTCAAATGTCAAAGTTTTCCCACAAATCCATGCCTAATGAGAAGTAGACACGTGGCAAAGAATGGTCAGGCCGGTGGCGGGGGTAACTTAAAACTTTTTCTTCATTTTTGAAAAAGTTCTCAATGTTAAATTTCGACCCGAAGACCCGCGCCTAATGGAAGGGTGACACGTGTCCAAGGAGGTCAACCGGAGAGGTGGATAGTTGGAAATTTTTGAAGTTTTGGCTTCAAAATGCCAAAGGAAACATTTCGACCTAGAGGCCCACATCAAATAGCAAAATGACACGTGTGCATGGCGATAAATTGGAGGGGTGGAAGTTTTAAATTTTTTGAAGTTTTTAACTTCAAAATGCCAAAATTAAATGTTCGCCCGAAGGCCCATGACGAGTAGGAAGGCGACACGTGTCCGGGAGGAGAAGTGGGAATGGGGGCCGAAGGAAAATTTTGGGACTTTTTACCCTTGGTGTAAAAGGTAAAAATGAAGAATAGGCCCACGTCTAATGAAAATAGGACACGTGTCCTAAATTTGGCAGAGGTTTGGAGCGCGGAGAGGAAGTTGAAAATTTTGCAAAATTTTGGCAAAAATCTCAAGGTGAAAAATAAACCCGCGGAAACTCTGGAGGGTCAGCTCCACATCCAATAGGACAGAGACACATGGCACATTTCAAAAGGTAAAAAGGAAATCTCGGGCCCACATGAAGTTTTGATGCTTGCGAAGGTTTGAAGGAAGAATTTGCAGGGTCGGCTCACAGCCGAATGAATGAGACAGAGACAAGTGGCAAAAGAGGCAGCGGGTGTTCGGGCCCACGGGGAATTTTGAGAAAATTTTCCTTTTTGTGAAAAAGTGGTAAAATTTGTCAAATTATCTGGCAGTTTTGGTGGGGACCCATAGGAGGACATGTGGCGCATCCGGGGACTTGCGGGGATTTTTTTAGAATTTTCCTGAAATCAAAAAGGGGTTTAAAATGCATTTTTAGGATTTGGGGCCCCCCATAAATGTATTTAGACATGTGTCCCACCCCATCCAAAGACAAAGATGAAGAATATTTAAGATATCATCTGACACATGGAGGGCATAATTTTAAAGTTGATTTTAATCAACGGCAGCTATGCATTTTCATTTTTTGGGTGCCATTGGAGCTCCAAGAAGTGTGGAATCATCATTTTTGCACCAAAAAACATGAAATTTTATATGAATATGCATCCCTTCGACCTTCCAAACACAAAAAATCATTTATTTGATATGGTTCGAGTGCCCTATAGTGTTTTTCATGAGATATTTTTCTCAGCCCGTGAAAAACACGTGAAAGGTAAAAAATGAAAAGTTGCAGAGTTAAAAATGATGAGAGAAAAGTGTGAGAAATGATTGCAAATGCATGCTGGCATGGTGGAATGCCAAAAACGTGACCCTGGGATGGATAAGGATCCAAGTTCATGCAATATTTTAAAATATTTGTGCATCTCTGGCATTTGGCGAAATGTTTCACGATTTATATAATTTTCATCAAATGGATAGGGTTTTGTAACAAATTTGATCCTGTTGGCATATTCTTTGCTTGGGATGCAAGGATCCAAGCTGGAAAAGGGTATATGATGTAGTTTTGAAGCATTTTTGTCATCTTTTGAGAATTTTGGGAGAAAGAGAGAAGAATTTTCACAGGAAAAAACTGGAAGAAGTCCATTTCCTTTTGGAGAAACAACACGAGAGCCATTTTTATTCCAGTTTGCATCAAATGTTCATTATGTTGAGTCGATTTTAGTTGTAAATCCATCAACAAGCTTTGATATTGTCTAAATAACATTCCCTTGCTGATATATTTGATCAAATTATTGGATTCGCTTGTTTTATCTCTTGGCAAATTTTGCATACACTTGTATTTCAGTATGTTTTCAATTTGTGTTTCATGCTCATGTTGTAATCTTATGTTTGGGATATTTATTGGTCATGCATGGTCTCATTTATTGTAGAGGGTTTGAAGGCATCTGTAATCTTCCACTTAGAAGAGCATTCATTTGAGTGGAGATAAACCGACTTAAACTCATCTTACCTTCCTTGTAAATTGAGGGTGTTTGTAAACCTTTGGGTGTACCTTAGGTCATGATCTAACAAGGGGTTTTGAATGCTTTATTGATATTTTTCTTCAAGCCTTTGTGGTAGGTTATCAAAGTTTGTATGGAATAGTGTAGATTTGGGCATCCATATGTGCACACATCCTGGTTGAAAGAGCACTTCAAATTCATTGAAATATCTCGATGTTTAGGTGTTGTAATTCTTTTGCAAGGTTTCCCAAAGAAGGTGATGACTCCTAAATGCTCTTGTTCAACATCTCTCATCATAATTTCATTTTAAACTAACTCATCCTACCTACAATACCCCTGCATCTACATTGTGTGTCCACAAAAGAATTCAATCCTTTCACAAAAATGCACAAAGTTGATCAGGGTTCTATCATGTCTTTAGCAACTCTAGCTTTGTTTTGAAAACATTTCCATCATTTAGTAGTGACAAATCCTTTGAGTTTGGATAATGGATACTTGATCATGTTTTCACAAGGCCTCTTCCATATCATATGCAAAACACAAGGATATCTTCATCTCCTTTACCATACAAGGGTTGTAATATAGGTTCTCTTACCTTGGTTGATAGGCACAACCTGAAATAGTGAGGGTTAGATCAAAACCCTTATGAAGGTGCTATCCACTCCCTCAATTCTTGAATGCAAACAAGCAGATAGGTGTGATCCCCGGCTACAAATGACATACAAAACATCTATCTACCCTTGAGTGTCTTGTGCAGATTTATGATACCAACACAATGAAAAAGGAGATGTTGGATTTTCATTCAACTTCTGTGGGTCTTTACTTTAAGATTGATCTTTAAGTGGAAGAAATAAGCCAAGAAGAAAATTCCAAGCAAGAGCTGTAGTGGTGGAGTTACAACAATTAGTCTCCAAGTGGGAGATTGTTGGTTATGGAGCTTGATAGCGATGGGGGTTTTACCCCATTGTGGGGTCTAGTGGGGATGGCCCCCAGTAGGGGTCTAGGTGCCATGTACCATGGTGGGGGTTTGGGGAAGTGCCCCTGTAAGCCACATTTTATATGTATTTATGCATTGTGAAATATGGACCATTCCTTATTAGGTCACATATCTAATGGGTGGTTTTCTATGTTTCCTCGAAATGATAAAAAACCTAATATATTTAAAGGGTCATAATGTATGAGGCTCATTGTATTAGTGGTGGTACTATGAGAGATAGTTTGGATAGAATGAATAAAAGGATTGGTTGTTTCTGGTGGACATAGCCCATTTTGGGTGAACCATGTTAAATTTGTGTCTCTTTTTTATTACATTATTTTCTATTTTATGTTTTCTATATTATTCATTGCATGCTTGTTTATCTGTACAACTAATATAATCCTAAAAATCCAAACACACACAAGGCATTCAAGCTAATAGTTTGGCTTGAGGAGGTTCGGGGAGAGTTTGTATTGAGCACACAAGCTCATAGATGGAGCATGTTTTCTTGAGATCCCCTTAGAGAGGATATGGGTGTGAAATGGTGTTTTTTACGCAAAGGAGAGTAATGACCTATTTTTGGAAATGGATATTTTGGAGCCCATTACTATTATGGAGCTTATAATCACTGAAGCAAAGTGAATGTGTACGAAGACATATTTTTGGAGTCCTTTTTCCAAACGAAGGTTATGGTAGCTTGATTATTACATAGAACCCGATTTGCGAAGAAATATTATATGAGACCATTATTATTTTTTACAATTAATTTTATATTTCCTCGATTAGGAGATATTTTGTAATATCCTATTATTATAAAGAGTATTTTACCATTTTTAATGAAGAATTATAATTATCATCCTTTGGAGAATATTATTATTGCCATTTGTAAAGGAGATTATAATTTCCCTTTGTCATTAAAGAGATTATTTCCCATCATTATAGAGACTATAACTCATTTTCATTACATAGAATTGGCCACCTATCATCATTATAGAGAAATATTATCATAAGGCCATTTTGTAGTAAATCCAGAGTTTTCCTAGAGAGTAGAACAAAGGTATTTTTGTTTTGCAAGTGTTGTTGGTCGTCGGATAGGAATTTACGAAGAGCAACGATCGGGGGGACAAATCGGTTACTCTTCAGTAACCGTTTCTTTAACCAAGAATAGTTAAAGACCACTATCGCAGATACCTCGGCCCATTACAAAGAAAACGGCAAAAGAAATGGAAGAAGAGAAAAGAATGAGGAGAAGAAGACAGGTGGCCAGTCGCTTGGAGGGACCCACTGACTTCAGAATCCACTGCCTGAAACTCTTTTGACGCCTCAGCTATGTCTCAGAAGTCTCATTCTAAAGATGACAGCGTATGTCTTTGAAAACAGAGATGACCAGTGTCTTGAAAACTTCATCCTTCTGCCCGCTGTCCTTGGAATTTGGTCTTCAGATTGATAGTATCAGAGCCGCAACTTAAATTCATATTTAGTTTGAAAAACAGCATATTCGGGTAGAGCGGGAAAAACTAAGTATGGATGGCATTTGGTTCGTTTGGGACATGTGAGACGTGAATGTGCGAAACACGCGGCTCGGCCAATTCGAGCGAAAAACAAGGAGAAGACGCACAAATGCATTTTGGGACATTTGGGACGAAAACGCGCGAAGTACGTGGTTCGGGTGCTTCGGCCGAAAATGGAACAACTTGCACTTTTTGACTTGGGACATTTGGGACATGAAAGAGCGAAGTACGCGGTTTGGGTGTTTCGGCTGAAAATGGAACAAAAGGCCCGTTTGAACTTGGGACATTTGGGACGAAAAGTTCCGAAGTACGCGGTTCGGGCGGTTCGGCCGAAAATGGAACAGCTCGCACGGAAAGTTTGGGACACTTGGAACATAAAAGAGCGAAGTACGTGGTTCGGGATTTCGGCCGATCGGGGAACAGAGCGCACTTTTGAACTTGGGACAGGCGGGACAAAAATGTCCGACAGGCCCGAAAATGGAACAACTTCGGGGATTTCAGCCAATCAAGGAATAGAGCGCACTTTTGAACTTGGGACAGGCGGGACAAAAATGTCTGACAGGCCCGAAATACATACAAAATGACCCAAAACATAGATTTTTTCAATTTCATGACTTTTCTCCTACTACCAGCTTGACAGAAAAGACACTTAAACTCAAAATTTCGAAAGTTCACCTTCTTCAGAGCAGGGGGAATTTTGAGTGTACAACAGCTGGCTCCTTTTGGGGATGACTTGACATGAATTCAAGGAATGAGGCAAGGCAAGAACTTAGACAAACTCAGGGGAAGCAGACCAGTACCTTATCCATTGGGCAACGGAGTCAAAAAGTAGATCAATACAGAGGACAACACACCAAAACAAAAAGGAAGACAAGCAAAAACGTTGTACAGAATATACAAGGGACTTCCTAATCACCTAGGACTTGAACAACTTGAGATACTGCCCACTGTAAGGAAGTGGTAGAGAAGAACCATCCATGTAATCAAGATAGAAAGAATTCTCACCAGCAAAGTGCCTGATCTTGAAGGGTCCGAGCCACAGGGAATCAAACTTTCCATGGCTGCCACGAGGTTCATGTCTTTTGTCCCATAACAGCACGGTGTCTCCAACTTGGAAATCTCTGAACCTGGCTTTCTTGTCAAACAGGACCTTTACCTTCTGCTGGTGAACAGATATCCGATCAGCAACCTCCAATCTGTCCTCATTCAGTTTGTGCAGGTACATAATTCTCTTGTCCAAAGCATCTCTGAAACTAGTATCCTCAATGGCCTTCATTAGGTGCAAGGCTGGCAGTTCCACTGTCACTGGCAATTGAGCTTCAACTCCATACACCACTTGAAAAGGAGACGTTCCAATAGCTCTCTTTGGTGTAATCCTGTCTGCCCAAAGAGCATCATAGAGCTTCTTGTGCCAGTTTCGTTGAGACTCATTTACTAATTTTCTTATAATAGTCACCAAATTTTTGTTAGTGGATTCAGCTTGCCCATTTCCCTGAGGGTAGTAATCTGAAGAGTGAGCCAAAGAAATGCCATACCCATAGCAGAAGTCCATTATCTCAGTAGAAGAGAAACTCGAGGCATTATCTGTTACAATCTTGTTAGGTACACCATACCTTACCAAGATGTTCTCTTTGATGAAGCTGCATACCACTTCAGAAGTAGTGCTCTTGACTGGAATAGCTTCCACCCATTTGGTGAAGTAGTCCGTGGCAGTTAGTACATGAGTGTGACCAGCACTAGAAGCAGGATTAAGTGTACCAATGAAGTCCAAACCCCACTGTTGAAATGGTTCCTCAATCACAACTGGCTTGAGAGGCAAAGAGGCCAATTTAGGTCTTCCCACAAAAGTCTGACAAGCCTCACATTTATCCACCCACTTGGATGCATCTCTGAACAAGGAAGGCCAGTAGTATCCTCCACAGAGTATCTTATGAGCTGTAACCATTGATGAATAGTGCCCTCCACATGCCTGATCGTGAAAAGCTGAGAGCAACTTTCTCTGTTGTTCCTTGTCCACACACTTCAAAAATCTCCCATCTAACCCACGCTTGAACAAAGCATTTTCCCATAATACATATTGCACTGACCTCAATTTAACAGTCCTCTTTTCTTTGGCAGTTAAATGAGAGGGGCATTCCCCATAGGTGAGAAAATGGGTGATGTCAGCATACCATTCGTCAACTGAACTAAGGAACAGAATGGTAGGAAGGCCAACTTTGTTCTCCAATACTTCATGCTTAGCTCCTTCAGCAATGAGCTCACAAAGGCCTTTTCCACGAACCAGCTTGGTCGGCTTGATGTCAATGTCATACTCTTGGACCTTAGCAACCCAGTTCCCTCTCTTGGATCCAAATTCTTGCTGTGTGAGGATTGACTTAACAGTTGTATCCGGGACCAATACCATGGAATGAGAGTTGAGGATGTAAAAGTGAAACTGCTTGACAGCTTTAGACCACTGCAAAAGCATGCTTCTCCATCATGGTGTACTTCAACTCGTGATCTTTCAGAATATAGCTCATGAACGTGATTGGTAGCTCATGCTCATTAGAGTCTTCTTGAGTTAACACAGCAGCCAAGGTATTATCTGTAGCATAGCAATAGATGATGAAATCTCTACTAAAATCAGGACAGGCCAAAACTGGAGTTTTAGCGATAGCTCTCTTGATACCCTCAAAGGATTCCTTTCCTTCAGAAGACCAACCAAATGTTTGCTTCCCTTTCATCATCTGAGAAATATTCAAAGTTAACTCTGCAAAATCAGGGATGAACCTTCTTAAAAAATTGATCTTACCGAAGAAGGAGTGTACACCCTTCTTACTGGTTGGGAGAGGAATTTGCTGGATAGCTTGTACTCGTTCAGGATCAATCTTAATACCATCCTTGGAAACGATGTGCCCTAATAACTTTCCCTCAGTGACACAAAAAAATAGATTTTTTAGGGTTCAGAGAGATCCCATGCTCTCGGCATCTCAGCAGAACTGTCTCTAGGTGATCAAAATGATCCGCTCTTGTCTTGGAAAATACTGTCAGGTCATCAAGATATATGACAATACACTTCCCTTTCAAACTTCCAAAAGCCAGATCCATAGCTCTCTGGAAAGTGGCACCAGCATTAATAAGCCCAAAAGGCATTCTCTTGTAGGCAAAGGTACCCCAAGGAGTGGTGAAAGCTGTTTTGTGTTGATCTACAGTATCAACCTCTACTGATTATATCTCAAGAATCCATTAAGCATAGATAACATTTTAGATCCTGTTCTTGCTTGCAATACTTGATCTATCATAGGCAAAGGGTAATTATCTTTCGAGAAGCTTTGATTGATTCCCTGAAATCAACACGAGATGTGGATCTCACCATTTTCTTCCTAACAGGCACAATATTTGCAATCCATGTTGAATGGTGAATGGGAAAGATGATTTTAGCCTTCAACAACTTCTGAATTTCCTGAAAGATGGTGTCAGCTATTTTGGGGTTGTATTGCCTCTGTTTCTACTTGAAAGGCTTAATTCCAGGGCTTAAGAGGAATAGAGTGCTGCATATCTTTTGGCTTGAAGGCTTTTAGATCCTCATAAGAGTAAGCAAGAACATCCTTATACCTTTTTAAAAGATCAATTGCTTTCTTCCTCTCATCCGCTGTGCAGCATTTTCCAATATTCACTAGCTTAGGGTCATTAGGACTCCCAATATCAATCTTATCATGCTCAGCTGATTGCTGAGGTCCAGTAGAAGCTCTAGATTTCACATACCTGTCATGTTTATCAAATAGTTCCTCCAAACTCACCAACCCTTTAGGAATCTTGTTTCCTTTGAGATTGATGCATCCATCCTGATCCGTTTCCTCTCCTTGGGTGATAGCTTGGTCAAAGGGCACACTCTCACGGGGTAGGTTGTCACTTCCCTCAAAATACAATTGTTCGAAATTACCCTTGAGTTCCAGGAAGGAAAGCAAATGTTGATCATTATTGAAAACTTGCCAGTTATTGGCATTATCAGGTACACTAGGCCGATGGACCATCTCAATGGTGAACTTATCCTGAGAGAAATCAGGATGAGGAATCAGTAGTGACCCTGAGACTGCTAGTGAATCAGCCCTGCTGTTCTTCTCTCTAGGTATGGCCTCAATGGAGAAAGCATCAAGGAATTCAATGGAATCCCAAACCTGATTCCGGTAATGTTTCAGCCTTCCATTTTTTACTTGAAAAAGGTTTCTGACCTGCTTTACAATCAATTCTGCATCACCACGAGCCAGAAGATTCTTTACACCTTGTTCTTTGGCCACTTGCAATCCGAGAATGAGAGCCTCGTATTCTGCTGTGTTATTAGTATTCTCGAACTGCAACTTAAATGAAAAGGGGTGTAGGCTTCCTTCAGGTGACACCAGCAGGACACCGGCTCCGGAACCAGCTGAAGAACAACTTCCATCAAACTCTAAAATCCAAACCCCATTAGGACCCTTAGGAGACACTTTGGGGGGTGGATTTCATCAGGGGACATAATCATGTAGTTTCCATGCCCCATATCCTCATAAAGTATTTGTGCTCTAGGGTCATCCGTTTTCTGCACAATATACTCAGACTGCTTCTCAGGCAGCAACTTCTTCATGTGTCCATTGACAGGTATGAGTGCATGTGACCAGTCCATTTGGATTTCCCCACCCACGTCTTTGCAGAAGTTCCTACTTAGCAACATCCCGTATGAAGGGGGAATATCTGCTACTAAGATGGTAGCCAACACTTTCTTTTCAGGCAAGGCAAAAGCCACTTGTGCATCTTTAATTCTCCCGACCAGGGGCACTTCTTTACTTTCCATGGAGTAACAAGATCCATAAGTGCGCGTGAGAGTTAGGCCTAAAGCATGAGCCACTTTAGCAGGCATCACATTATCTGAAGCTCCGGAATCTATGACACAATTACTCAGCCTATGACCAGCTATAAGAAGTGTTACATAAAAAGGCTTGATTTTGTCAATAGGCGAAGTGACAGCGGCTACCAGACTAGGCTGTGGTGCAGAAGGAGGAGTGGGCAAAAGGCCTTTAGAGGTGGTCTTAGAGTGGGAATTGACAAAGTGGATCATTTTGGCAAAAGCTTTGGGATGGGTTTGATAGTACTCAGCTTCTGAGATTTGGACCTTGGTCTTTTTCAGGTGATCAACAATGTCAAAGGATCCAGAAGTGGACGGGCCATCATCATTCAGTCCTCTAGGCTTATCAACTTTAGGAGAGAAAGAAGAAGCAACTTTAGTAGCAGGATTGATAGGACTTACCTTTGGCGTAGATGAAGTAGGGATAGGAGATCCTCTTTTTGCAATTACAGGGATAGTTGCACATGCTCCTTAGATTTCTTGGTAGGCTGTGTCACTTTCTCCCTCCGACTTGTCTGCTCTCGAGTCATGACAGCTGAATGATTCGCTGTTCATGTCTGCTACTACTTCATCATAGTCATCTCCATCATCAATGCCCTCAGTGGTGAAGAAATTGACTCGAGATCCCTCAAGTTCATCTGCTTCATCATCAACTTCTCTCGCAAACTCTTCACAAGCTTCGTTATCTTCATCATCATCTGGTTCTTCCACCTCACAGGTTGCATTCACAGGAACCTTAACAGGAGGTCCTTCAAGTGCTAGTCTTGTTTGAGAAGAGCAGGCAAACGATTCTGGGCTGGAAATTTCTCCTTGGAACATCTGCATAAGGAGCATGCTGAGCTAATTGTTTCTTTATAGCAATGAGATCATTCGCAAGCTTCTGGACTAACGGATCAGTATTAGGTCCAGGAGTGGAGGAGGAAGAAGCAGCAGACTTAGATTTGGGAGGGTCTCTTCTCAACTTCCCTGACATGATCAAGTCATCCTCGATACTAACAGTGAGAGTTTGATCCTCGACCAATGTTGCGAGATTAGCCCTTCTTAGTGCATAACTAACTTTGGGCGATTGAGCATTTAGGAAGAAACATTTTTGAATTTGATCAACAGGTCGGGTAGGCTGCAGAATTTTATTGATCAATTTGTTGAACCGGGCCACAAATTCTCTCATGGGTTCTGATGAATCTTTCTTTATCTGAGAAATTTGGGCAAGCAAGGCATGCACATCTTCTGCTGGTTTAAAATGGTTTTCAAACTGAGTTCTCATTGTGCCCCAGTCGGTGATAGCGCCAGCCGGAAGGTGGTAGAACCAATCAGCAGCATTATCTTGTAACGTCTCAACGAACAGTCTCACGGAGACGTCTTCATGCTCAACTCCCAGGACTCCACATGCAACAATGAAGGCTGCGATGTGTTCATCAGGATGCACTTTTCCATCACCTTTGAATTTGGGGAAGTTCTTCCGGTTACCTCTGGGTAACTCATGCAAAGGCTGAGGAAGAGCAAGGGGCCCGACACGATGACCCCATGGTAATGGCGCCGCCATTCTTTGAAAAACAGCTTGGAGAGGAACTGCAACACCAGCAAGAATCAAAGCTCGCAGATTAGGGCTAGCTGGCTCTGAAGGAGTACCACCCGTAGGACTTCTATCTTGAACAGGTGGAGTGCTTGTCGAACGAGTTCTTCTATCTCTTGTTGAAGGAAAAGGAAAACCCTGCTGCTCCAAAATGAAGGCCGAGAATCTTCAATACCAAGGGTCCTTCTCCCTCGAGTAAAACGCGGAGTCGCCAGATCAAAAGATGATCGAAAAATTATAGAACTGGAATATGATTTTCCCCAGCGGAGTCGCCAAAAAATGTTGGTCGTCAGATAGGACTTTACGAAGAGCAACAGTCAGGGGACAAGAAGTCCCTCCTCTTTAATGGGAGAGGTTCCCTTATTCAGAAATGAACTTATTTACAAATGTACAAAACATGATTTGTTGGTTAAACTTGGATATCACGAAAGTGTTTTCTATGAAGATCATCAATTACAAAAGGACTGAGGAAATGAGAGTACGGGAAAGAGCAGAAAGGCAACATGCAGAATTATAGATATCAGAGTAATTCTTTATGTATGCGAAAGTCACAGTGAATTGAAACAAGATCATTCGTATCGAATGAATAAGATGGAATTTAAAGACACAAAGTTCTGTAAATAACATCTGCTTAGAACACAAAGTTTCTTAACATAACACAGATTCATTAATCAAGGAAACAAAGTTCCTTCTTGGTTATACAAGATCACCGTGCTTGCAAAGTTGAGGAGTATGCAATCGGTAAGACTAACGAATTTGAGACAAATGATCTTCACAAAGAAAATAAATGAAAGCTTAGAAATAACAGAGATCAGATAGACAAAGAATGGAAAAGTCCTTCTGTATTGATTTCTTTATAATCTATTTACACTTTCAGAAAATATGCCAAGTTCTTCCTTTTCTTGAATGGCGTGAAGAAGGCCATTATATAACTTACAAATCAGTTACTCTTCGTAACCATTTCTTTAACCAAGAACAGTTAAAGACCACCTATCGCATACCTCGACTTCAACCTTCTGAAAAGAAAATGGCAAAAGAAATGGAAGAAGAGAAAAGAATGAGGAGAAGAAGACAGGTGGCCAGTCGCTTGGAGGGACCCACTGACTTCAGAATCCGCTGCCTGAAACTCTTTTGATGCCTCAGCTATGTCTCAGAAGTCTCATTCTAAAGATGATAGCATATGTCTTTGAAAACAGAGATGACCAGTGTCTTGAAAACTTCATCCTTCTACCCGCTGTCCTTGGAATTTGGTCTTCAGATTGATAGTATCAGAGCCACAACTTAAATTCATATTTAGTTTGAAAAACAGCATATTCGGGTAGAGCGGGAAAAACTAAGTATGGATGGCATTTGGTTCATTTGGGACATGTGAGACGTGAACGCACGAAACACGCGGCTCGGCCGATTCGGGCGAAACAAGGAGAAGACGCACAAATGCATTTTGGGACATTTGGGACGAAAACGTGCATAAGTCGTGGTTGGGTGCTTCGGCCGAAAATGGAACAACTTGCACTTTTTGACTTGGGACATTTGGGACATGAAAGAGCGAAGTACGCGGTTTGGGTGTTTCAGCCGAAAATGGAACAAAAGGCCCATTTGAACTTGGGACATTTGGGATGAAAAGTTCCGGAGTACGCGGTTCGGGCGGTTTGGCCGAAAATGGAACAGCTCGCACGGAAAGTTTGGGACACTTGGAACATAAAAGAGCGAAATCTGCACGCATTCGGGATTTCGGACGATCGGGAACAAAGCGCACTTTTGAACTTGGGACGAGGTGGGACAAAAATGTCAAGACAGCCCGAAAATGGAACAACTTCGGGATTTCGGCGATCGGGAAACAGAGCGCACTTTTGAACTTGGGACAGGCGGGACAAAAATGTCCGACAGGCCCGAAATACATACAAAATGACCCAAAACATAGATTTTTTCAATTTCATGACTTTTCTCCTACTACCAGCTTGACAGAAAAGACACTTAAACTCGAAATTTCGAAAGTTCACCTTCTTCAGAGCAGGGGGAATTTTGAGTGTACAACACAAGCCAAATACATTATTGATGTAAAAATTATATTAAGCACATATCTACGTCGATGTACAGCCATTTAGGATGTTTTCTAAACATAGATACATAACCCATTAAGGGTGAAGTTCATTATCAATCGGTGTTGTAGTGGTCTTTGTTCTCATTTCTTGATTGTGTTAAATTTAGTAGTTTTTTAATGTTAATTTAATGTATGCCAATTTTACGGGTAAATGAGCTAATTTTAATGTAAAATGAAAAAAATTGAGAATCGAATGAGTTTCCATAATTTAGAGAAATCTAAATAAGTTTATTTGACCCCATTTTCAAATTACTTATGTGGTGTTCTATTTAAATAAATATGCCCCTCATAAGGAAAGGATATTGGGAAAAGGCCATGTCCTACATATAAAATGTATATATGGTCCTTTGTGTCCTACATCATGTTTACATACCACGTGAAATGTATGTGTATAAAAATATAGCATGGTATCTACCTAATCATGTGATAAATAATATATATAAAGTAGAGAACTAGTAACTCAAGTCATGCGGATGTACTAGTTTTTGAATTTTTGGATATATTTTTGGATATTTTTAAAAAATTTAAAGAGAGAGAGAACTAAGAGATGATCCCATTGGAGGTATGGGCCCAAAGGGTTCTCATTTAAGTTATATCACCAATTAGAATGTGAATTTTTGATGATCAACAACAATATTATCTAGATTGTCCCAATATTTTTTATAAGCATAATAGGAATCAAAATTATCTTCTTGTGTGTTATTATTTCTATGTAAAAATATGAAAGATTATTGGTTGTGTTGTATGATTTTATATGTTTGGATTTAATGTGTGTATTTTTGTGAAGCTCAATATTAATTTTCCATACATTTTGAAATGAGTTCTACCTCTATTAAAGTGTCATCTTTTATAGGTATATCTAATTTAAAGAAATTTAAATATTTATTATAGTCTTGAGATCAATTGAATATAACATTGATAAATAAGATCTAGCATGAAAAGAAAAAGAAAGTGTAAATGATAGGATATGGGAATGGCTTAGCTTGTACCAATAGATCTAGGATGATTAAGGCTGAAAACTAGCTAGATCAGGTTGGATCTAGATTGTGTAAGCTTTGTCTAGAAAATTGAGATCTAGAACCTATTTAGGCAGGACTTCCTCGATGAGGGAAAAACTGATGAGGAAATGATGTCTAAATGGGTAGTAGTGTCTAGGAAAAAATATTATTATGATCTTTTCAAGGTATGAACTTATCGATTCCTTTCAATGTTTATCACATCCACTTTGTTGTAGGGTTCATGTATCACACATGTACTTGCAATAAAATCCATAGATACATGTACAAGGATCAAGAAAACATTCGATGGAACAAATAATGCATATTCTTGAATCGACTAACCTTGGATGTCACCCTAATGAGATTGTTATTGAGCATTTCTCTACCTTTCGGACTCTATGTAATTATTGTGTGTGAGTGATTGGAATCATGTTCCTTGAAGCTAGGTTTCCCTTATGCCGAGTCATACCAAGATAGTGAGATATAACTAATTTTCCCCAACATGATTGTGTGAGATGGAATTATAAGATATCCCTTCCTATGGAGTGAATTATGTATCCCTAATGTAGTCCATATATGTTGTTATTTGCCCAAATAGTAGATAGTAAGTATTAACCGTAAATTGTCTAGTCCCTAATAATGGAAAGTAATTCATGTATATGTATGATTCCCTTGTTTTAATCTCATCATTAACAACAAGAAAATATGACCCAAAGTAATAATAAATATCTTAGAAAATATACCAAATAATGTGGCATTTGAAAATCGGAAAAGGGGGCAAAGGATAGAAGCACCCAAATAGAATAGTAGTTCATAGGGCACTCTTTTCCTTAATGGGTGGTAGTGTTCGAGATATTTATAAGATATAATAGTCAATATAGAGTAGAGTCACATGTCATCTAGTGTCCAAAAGTAAATTTATCATTCTAAAATAGTAAATAATTAGAGTGTGGGAAAGATAAAAGTAATGAAATAGTAAACAAGTGTTGTTAACTTATAATTTTCGCACTTAGTAATCATGCATATTACGACATAATTAGAGGCTTGATGTTAATAGAAAGTGTTTGATTTCATGACTAAATTTTCCCCCACTTCATTCCAGTGAATGAATATTCTACAACATAAAGTAGATAAGAAGAGCATACCCCATGGATATCCGAAGGAGTTGTACTTGATAGATTGATAAATGAGGAATGTGTTTGATAATGTGTTAAATGAAGATTATGAAGTGTGTATCATGGAATCTATAAGAGAGGATAAGTATCCTAGGGGTGATCTTGTGTGCATAGTATAAGTGATGTATGTATTTGTTCCTTGGATATTACATTTTCCATAATTTTTGTGCTTGAGATTGTTCCTTGTTCCATTTGTGTGTTTCCCTTTTGTCGAGTAAGGTCAAACCTATAAAAGAAAATAAGTGTAGTCAATGCTCATGGTAAATGAAATTGAACTTTAACTTAGTACATGTAAAAATAGAAATGTATATTGAAAAACAAGTGAATCAAGGATAAATACACCTATGTGCCATGAGAGAAGAGATATAATTATCCATGTATGGTTTTCCTTGGATATGGTTGGAATAGTATTAAGTATTTTGGAGTCGTCGCCAAACAATGGATTTGAGCATCTTGTCACTAAACTATGAACTTGAGCATCCTGTCATTAAACTATGGATTTTAGAATTCTACTTCCATGGGAAGAATAATGGGAGAGTGTTAATTTTTTACGCTAACATTTAATGCTTCCGTATGGATAATTACCACTACATATGGTCAAAAATCAAATAGAAACTATTCACCGAGCCATATAAATTAATTAGTTCCATTGCAAAAGTTTGTAACATGCCACTTAGTTTGTTCATGTTGTTCCTAATAGTAACATGTAAGTGAGCATGTGTTGTTTTAAATTGGAAAATACTACCACTTAAAACCTATTGATTCTATACTATAGTTGTTTTTATCCCTGGATAGGAACACCCAAGTGGGACACTAATATCCACCATTCCCGCTTGTTCTAGGAACTTATTTCCTAGAGTGATTTAGGATCAATTATAATTTTGAACATGTTTCTTAGCTCTTGTTTATCCTATGTTTTTGTATATCATTTTGTGTCTAGTATGTGAATTGCTAAGAAGGTGAAATAGTCACTCAATTATTTCCCCTACTCATTTAGGGTGCATGAGATGAACAAAGGAAAGCACGAAGAAAATGAGGAAATTTTAAACTGATTTGCATATATGAAATAGGAATATTGTAGGTGGAATATGGAATACAAATTCATGACAACCATGGTGTATGTAAATAATGGGGAAAATGTCTATCCAAAATTTTTAGTCACAAACAAGTATATGTGATGTAATAAAAACAAAAACATAGAAAAACATTGCAAAAGACATGAAAAGTAGCTATTTGAATACATAATACACCACAAATGATGTCACAGATAATCAAATCCTTTAGGCAAGTATAAGAAAATAAGAAATGAACATAGAGAATAGCCCACAAACAAATACAATCAAGACATAAGAAAAAAAAAAGTTTATATAAGAAAATTAGAAAACATTGATTGGAAGGAGGCCTGAAATCCAAATATTACACATGAAGCACCAATTAGCATGTTAGAAAAATTGATAACATGCTACAATGTATAAAATTACAGACATGAATGAAATTATTAGTGTTGGTGAATTAATTTGTCGCAAGTCCAATTATGGGATTTCACCAACGATTACGGGCTAAGCCCCTCCTTATTGGGTATGGGGAGGCTCCCATTATTGAATTTAAACTAATTATAAAGAAGAAAAAATAAATAAAGGAATAAAATAATAAAATGAATGCAAACCAGATCATTCCTTTGTGTTTCCTTATAACCTCAGATGAGATGGATGAAGTGTGGAGTGAAGTACCAAGCTTGTTGAATCTCATTGATAGATTATATGTAAATGCTCCAAATATGCCTATAAATGGAATAAAATTCATGCTATAAGTAAATTAATGAGTGATGATATTTGTTATGAGCTTGTTGATCGAATGGGTAGCCTAACGGCGTATGAATTCAAGTGGAAATTTAGACAAGAGTAATACTAAAAATGCCTTAAGATTCTAAAGGTGGTTTGTGAGGAGATGAGCCTCTTATATATAATTGAATGAAAGGCCATGGATTCAGAATCAAAATTTGATTGATTTACATGTGAATGAATGTATTTTATGGATTTAGCATGTTAATTTAGTCTATGCGGTTGGATGAGTTTGAATAAGAATTTAAGAGGATTTAATTTTAATAGTTGGCTCTTGAATTATTCCATTGTACGTGAAATTTAGATTCCTCTTTTGTAGGGTTCTATAACTTGAGTAAATATGTATTTTTATTTTATTTAAATATCTAATTAAATTATCTAAGGAATATAAGTCTATTATGTATGCATAATAGAATTAATTACATTAATTCTAGTGAGATGTGGGTGAATATTGATTCAAATAAAAATGTGAAAAGGATAGTGTATAATTTTAGGGTGTATAGATTTTCCCCCTTTTAAATTGTTAGTATAGAGTAATAGAATTTTAAAGATAGTAGATGCATGTAGATCAATGAAAAAATGATAAAGAAGTGTGACAGACTACCTAATTTTCTCTGGTTATAACATTCCCATTTTAAGATTTTAGAAACAAGGAATTTTTTTACAAAATGTTAGTTTTTATAAATCATAATTTAGAACACACATTCAAATGCCAAACTATCTCATAACAGAAAACCATATGCAGCTATAATGACTCGGTGAAACACTGATCTCTCATTTCATGACTCGGCACAAAACCAATCTCTCATGTTATTCAGTAATGTGTATACAAAGTATACTTAGCTCATTTACCCTATTAGGTGTACTCAAGTGTTATGTTTAAGAGCCTATCTGAATATTTGTTACTAATATTCATCTGAAATCTTGCTTCTTAAACTAGGTGACATAGGACAACACAACTAGTAGCTTATGATAATTTGGCCAAATATTTACACATGTTTATCATGTTTACATTCCTAGATGACATACTCGTCAAACAGAATAAGTCCTTCACCACACTTGATCTGTTATCTAGATTGTTCTTCACCGACCTCTGTCACTCAACTCAATTGAAAGTATAACCCTAGCTATGGTTTGTAACATGCCCTAGTGTGGAGGAATACTCATGGTAACTAAGGGTACATAGAAATACTCAATCTACTTAATTCAATTGGGTATGTCTAGTTATCCTAAGTCAATGTGAGTTAAACTCGACACTAGATAATTTCCATATCCTTGCATATGAAAGAACTACGATCTACTCAAGAACTTATGTTAGTATAGTTGAATAAACTCTCTGGGGTATTGAGACATGTAAAAGCAACATAGTATCCTCGTAATGAATCCTTTAGCTACGAAGGTACTTCATTGCATTGGATTGTGTCAACATCCAAATGAGTTTCCTCTTACGGATGAACATAACTTAGAGTGAAAGTTAATGTTATATTACAAAATTCATTACAAATTAATTATGAAATTTTTACTAATTCAATCAAGTTCTTTAACCTAAAGGGTTAAAAGTTATAACTACATCTGTCGTACGTATGCAGATAAAATATGCTTCCTAACCTATTTATTTTCATGATTTAGTTTATCATTTAACTGATACAACTTACAAAAAAAGGGACATAAAGGCATTTTTAATTATAAAGGTGAATGAGCTAATTTAATTTTCCAATTTAAGATTAAGGAAATCTGCATAAGGAAGCACACATGCATCCATTCACCCTTATGTTCATTATCATTCAAGAAATTTCATAACTTAAATATTAATGTATGCCCTCAAGGGAATTTCCCCTTTTTCCTATTTCATGGGCTGATGCCCATTAATGAAAACAAAATTCATATGTTCCATATAAATCCAAATTGAGTAATGTAAAATTATAATCATGGTTTAATACACATACATCCATGTAATTTAATTATAGTCCTTTTTTAATGATAGAGTATCATAAGATTGTCACCATTATAATTTGCATCTCTCTTACAAAACTAATTTGACTAACAACTCAAATTCCTATCCCAACCATTCCATACAATTTAAGTATGCTAACTACCCTCCTTTATTAGAAAAATACATATAATTTCAGCCCAATACATGTCAAGAAAGTAGTACAATAAGTATTAATATTTTCATACATATTTTATTCATCAAGGAGGAGTTATACATTCACTAAGTCCAATCATTTCAAATATCACAAAATTTCAAAACAACAACACCTAATCATTTCTCATTACAACTTTATTTTCCATCAAGTACATCTCAGTAATGAAGCCATTTTTCATCATAATAAAGATTTAGTCTCTTTAATAAAACAAATGTAGCTTTATATAAGTCTTTCTCCTTTCATATTTTATGAAGTCCATCTTCAAAATTGCTAGCATGGGTCAATTCATTGAACTGAGCATGATAAGCACTAAATCATTAAAACAATGTGCTTTTAGCTAACTGTTTCATAACAAAAACTCTGTTGTTATGAAACATTCCTAAAAACAAAATGAGAAGGTCTCAACCAAAAAGAGTACAATCTCATAAGTAGAGAGAGAGAGAGAGAGAGAAGAGTTAAATTTCAATTCAAAAGCAATTTTAGGTCATGTAATCTAACAACCTTAACTTTCCATCCTTATTTACTTTTATCAAAAAGAATTTAAATAACAAGTTAATAAGAATTATCATTTCATTTGAACCTTACTATTACTTTCATGTAATCCATTTAAGTTCCCTCACTCGCTTAAACTCATTGGTGCAAATATTCACTTTACACACTTTGCCCTATTTTTCTATATCCATTTTGCCCAATTTTTCAAGAAACATTCATTTGCTCGAGCTGGTGGTCTATAATTCATCTTTTCGAGTTGAATTCCTTTGAAATTACTCACATTGTCATGATATTTCCCTAAATTGAAATATATTTCCAAGTTCCCCTTTTTTGTGCCCTAACTTCTTCATTTTTTTGGGCTAAGCTGTTTTTCCCCTTTGTCAAATTTGTGCAAAAATTAAAGTGGATTGATTCTGAGTAATTTAAGGTTAAAACCCTACTCCCTTGATCAAAAATCACTGTAAAATCATGCTTCACTTGATTCAAAAACAAGAAATCTTCATTCCTTGTGAAAAAATCTGGTTTTCGGGGTATTCTCTACATTCTTACATTTTTTATGGGTAAACGGGTGTCCCCGCCCATCAAAATTATCCTTGCAATATATTTCTAACGTGGAAGGCTCCTATTTTTTTGATTTTTGCCAACGAAAAATTTTTAACGTGGCCCCTAATTGCTACATCGTGAAATAACTATGGTACAATTTGATTAGCTGATGGTTCGGTCGGTGGCGGAAGTCACTTAAGAATTTTGCTTCCATTTTGGCAAAATTCTCAAAATCAAAGTTTTCCCGAAGGCCCGTAACAAATGGGAAGCGAGACACATGGCATGGAGATCAAATTGATAGTGGGGGAGTTGGAGCAAATTTTGATGTTTTTGGCTCAAGGTGTTAAGGGGAAAATGTATCCCTGAAGCCCGCACCCAATTAGAAGTGGACACGTGTCCAGGGAGGTCGAACAGAAAGGCAAGGACTTAGAAAAATTTGAAAGTTTTTTGGCTTCAAAATGCTAGAGGAAAATATTTTCCCCGGAATCCGCAACCAATTGGAGGAACACAGTGTCTAAGAGGAAAGGTGGAAGAAGGGGATGAAGGAAAACTTTATGAAATTTTGCCTTTGTGTTTGCAAGGAAAAAATTGAAGAATGGGCCCACCTCATATGAAAAATGGACACGTGTCTAGGAGAGTCAAATGGAGTAGTGGGGATTTCCAAAAATTTTTTTTTGGGCTTAATGTTAAAAAGTGAAACTTTTTCCCAAAGGCCCATGTTGAATTAGAAGAGGACATGTGTCCGGATTTGCGGATATTTGGAGCGTGGAAGAAATATTGGAAAATTTACAAATTATGGCGAGAAATTTCAAAGGGGAAAATTGATTCATGGAAAATATTGGAGGTGTCCCCATATAGCTAATAAGGGGGAGACACGTGGATCTATTTAAATGGCAAAAGGGAGAGCGCGGGCCCACAAATAATTTTGTGCTCGTGGAGGTTTGGAGGTGAAATTGGAGGGTCAGTTCTGTAGTGAATGGGAGACCGCCACATGGCAGAAGAAGCAACGGGTGTTCAGGCCTACAGAGAATTTTTAGAAAATTTTCCTTTTCTCAAAAAAGTGGCAAAATTCATCAAATTTGCACATGGTTTTTATAGGGCCCACAGTAGGACATGTGGTGTGTCCAGGGGGCATGCGGGGAAAACTTTCAAAATTTTGTCTAGGTCAGAAAAGGTTTGAAATACATTTTTAAGGTTGGATGCCTAGTTCAATGGTATTTTGACACGTGTCCACCTTATCCAAAAGTCAAAAAAGATATTTTTGAGCTTATATCTCGAATCTCATCAGGACATGTGGAGGGTAGAAATTTGAAGTTTATTTTAAATCAACGGTTCTTTGTGCGCTTTCATTTTTCGGGCACCATTGGAGCTCTAAGATACTTGGAATCATCATTTTTGCACCAAATCACATGAAATTTTATATGAAATTACATCCCCTTGACCTTCTAGATGCAATGGCATCATTCATTTGAGCTATTTCGGTGCCCTATAGTGATTTTCATGAAATATTTTTGCATCCCGTGTAAAAAACGTGACAAGTGAAAAATTTAAATTGCAGAGTTAAAAATGATGAGGGAAAAGGGTGGAAAATGATTGAAAATGCATGATGGCATGGTGGAATGACAAAAACATGACCCTGGGATGGATAAGGATCCAAATCCATGTAATATTTTAAAATATTTGTATATCTCTCGGCATTTTACGTCTTTGTTTTAGAGTTTTATATCATTTTTCATCAAATGGATAGGGTTTCTTGTAACAAATTTGATCCCTTTGGCATATTATTTGCTTGGGATGCAAGGATCCAAGCTGGAAGAATGTATAAGTTGTAATTTGGAGGCATTTTGTATAGCTTGTTGGGATTTTGGAGAAAGAGAGAAGAATTTTCAGGAGGAAAACTGAAGTGTTCCATTTCTTTTGGAGAAACTACCTGAGAGCCATTTTTGATTCTTGTTTGCATCAAATGTTCATCATGTTGAGTTGGTTTTAGCTGTAAAGCCATCAAAAATATTTGATATTGTCTTAATAACATTCCCTTGCTGATATATTTGATCAAATTCTTGGATTAACTGGTTTTATCTCTTGGCAAAGCTTGCATACACTTGTATTTCAGTATGTTTTCAATTTGTGTTTCATGCTCATGTTGCAATATTGTGTTTGGGATATTTATTGGTCATACATGGTCTCATTTCTTGTAAAGGGTTTGAAGGAATCTACAATATTCCATTCAGAAGAGCATTCATTTGAGTGAAGATAAATAGATTTAAATTCATCTTACCTTCCTTGTAAATTGAGGGTGTTTGTAAACTTTTGGGTGTACCTTAAGTCATGATCTAACAAGGGTTTCTAAATGCTTCATTGATATTTTTCTTCAAGCCTTTGTGGTAGGTTATCAAAGTTTGTGTGGAATAGTGTAGATTTGGGCCTCCATTTGTGCACACATCCTGGTTGAAAGAGTACTTCAAACTCATTGAAACATCTCTGTTGTTTAGGTGTTGCAATTCTTTTGCAAAGCTTCCCAAAGAAGTGGGTAATTCCTTATTGCGTCTTGTCCAAAATTCTCCCATAAGAATATCATTTAAACTAACTCATCCTACCTATACTACCCCTGCATTTTCATTGTGTGTCCACAAAAGAACTCAATCCTAACACAAAAATGCACAAAGCATATCAGGGTTTTATCATGTCTTTAGTAGCCCTAGCGTTGTTTTGAGAACATTTCCATAATTTAGTAGTGACAAATCATTTGAGTTTGGATAATGGATACTTGATCATGTTTTCACAAGTCCTCTTTCATGTCATAATGCAAAACACAAGGATATCTCTACCTCCTTACCATACAAGGGCTGCAATAGAGGTTCTCTTACCTTGGTTGATAAGCACAACCTAAAATAGTGAGGTTAGATCAAAACCCTTATGAAGGTGTTATCCACTCCCTCAAATATTGAATGCAAACAAGCAGATAGGTCTTCTCCCTAGCTATATATGACATATAAACCATCTATCTATCCTTGAGTGTCTTTTGCAAGTTCGTGATGTTGTTTAAGTTGTGAAGGAGATTAAATCTAGATACCAACACCCGAGTGGCACCATTTCCAGGGATTTTCTTTGATTTCTTGGTTGTTTTGAAGTATTTGAAATGTTTTAGCATTTGTGTGATCAAGTATTTGAGTTGTTACATTCTTGAGATATCATTTCATACTTCAAATATGCATGTTTTGTGTAAAAAGGATTTCAAAATCAGCTTGCTCTTCTCATTTACTAGCAGTTTATATGATTTGGATGCATTGTTTTTGGTTGAATCAAGAAGAAGAAGATTTGATTTGTAAATCCTTGCAAAGTTTTCAGTCATAGCATATGTTTGATAGAATATTTTAGTGCTTTCTTGCACAACTAAGGTGGAAATCCTTAGTGGCGACTCCATGTTGTTTAGATCTTGAAATACCAGTTGTCTTACACATTTCTGTCATTTGAAACTTGTTGTTTAAATCTGTCAAGTTGGAGGGAAGGAGATCCCTCTTCATCAAGGACTCTTCTAAGAAGTTGCTCACCTGAATCAAGAAGCTCAGAACTAGAAGGAAGAAGAGTGTGGAAAGTGGTTGGTGATTTGGTTACAAGGAAAGGAATCCCCATAGTTGAATTTGAAGGAGAGTAGCCTGTCATTGAAGATTATAATTCCTCTTCAAGTAGATCTGATTCAAGCAATCTTCTATTGATTTTCATGCTCCATCGGTGAGGAAACTTCTTTTGTATTTAAATAACTTGCTCCTAAATCTTCTCTGTGGTATCTAAGTCTGCTAAAGTCTATCAAGAGAGAGAGCCTTTTGGGGTTGTCGGTTTAGAGATCATTCATCTATTCTAATCGGACCCATTACTACTCCCAATCATGCTTGTTTCACCTCTAAGATCACCCCCACCAAACAATATGGCTTAGCCTAGACCTCCATTTATTGTTAACACCTTTGGTCCTATAAATTTTGGAGGAATGGATGGTTATCCAAATGTTGTCCCACAAGATGTGAGAAATAGGTTACCAAAATTCCAAGGTAACAATGCCATTACTAGAGATCAACATCTCAAACTCTTTGTTAACATGATGGAAGATTTTGAGATAGAATTTGAGGATGTGTATATTAAGTTGTTTATCCATACACTTGAGGAAGATGCAAGAGATTGGTACAAAGCTCTACCTGATAACTCTATTGATTCATGGACTGAGATGAGTAATGCATTTAGATTACAATATGGAGACAAAACAGATCCAAGGTTCCTTCTATCCGAGTTTGAGAACATCAAGAAGAACCCTAATGAGACCATTCATGATTTTAATACAAGATTTAATAAAACATTGAGAAGGTTTCCTGTCATTTTGAGGCCTTGTGATGAATCTTTCTTGATCAAATATGCAGATGCATTTGATAAAAAGGTAGCTTATTACTTGAGAGACAAAAATCCTACAAACTTGAGACAAGCTTTCACCATGGCACTTCAAATTGAAAATAATATTAAAGCTATTGGTAAACCACTTAAGAGGGATGGTGTGAAGCTGATAAACCCCGAGAAGCCTCAAGCCAGCAAGGGTGCTGATTTAGAAGATGTTGTCAAGACTTTGGTAGGGGCATTAAAGAAATTTCTTACAAGTTATCCCGGGCTAAGAAAGGAATTGGGAAAAGTTCACAAGGATAGAAAAGAACTCAAAACCATGATAGATTTGGCAATCATCCTAGGGGT
Organism: Taxus wallichiana var. yunnanensis; assembly: GCA_018340775.1. Classification (NCBI taxonomy): domain Eukaryota; kingdom Viridiplantae; phylum Streptophyta; class Pinopsida; order Cupressales; family Taxaceae; genus Taxus; species Taxus wallichiana. The sequence goes on along the minus strand of CM031243.1, from coordinate 122,365,967 downwards.
GATCAAAGACAAGATGATAGAGGTAAAGGGCCTGTTGGATCTGCAAATAGAAAACCCCAAGCACGTGAAAATAGAGTGGTGCCTGACCCTCTGACTATAAGAGTGGTTGTTGTTCAAGAAATTGCTGATATGGATTGGTGTGATAGATGTTTTCTTCCTCATCCTCCATGTGAAATGGACCAACAAGTTATTGAAGATGATAATGAAGATGAAATGGATGATGACATTTGTATGATGGGCAGCTCTTCAGGCTCACAACAAGCAGCAACATCAATAGATGTGATAAGTGCAAGGACTGCTGCAACCTTTTGGGATTGTGTAAAGAGGGTACCATTTATTTCTCTTCCTCAAACTCATGATGTAGATGTTGTTCAGGCCTTTGAAATTCCTAATAATGACTTTGAATATCTAAGGGATTTAATGATCAAGAAGTATGATGGTGGTATTCCTTCAGAGGAAGATAGACAATTGTTAATGAATGTTGTGGTTGTTCAAGAGAAAGAGTACAATAATAGAAGTAAAGTTGTTAGAGGATTTGGTCATCAAGCCAAGCCAAAGACACCCTTGCTCACAAGCATTCCCAAATACAATCCTAGAAAAGAAACAATTGCCAAGAACCCTGCTATCCCATGTAAGAATATCAGTCCTCTTCGTGCCTAGGTTGCCAAGAACACTTCTCCATCTGATGAACCTTCTTGTTTCCCTTCTAATGTTGTTTTACCAAAGAATGTTCCATTTGATATAGCCCAGGTATTGATCCAAATTAAAGTGAGTGTTCCCATCATTGAGTTGCTTAGAATACTTGAGCATAAGAAGAGAGCATTCGAGTACTTGGGATTGAAAGAAGAAAAGGTTACCTAAAGCAAAAATATAAATGTTTTTGAGAATCCTCTTCAAAGAATTTCTGGCCTTGAAACACCACCACCAATGGAAGATCTTGGAGAGGCACCTGAAGTATATTTGGGGACATCCTTGGTTGATTCCCAATTGAATGTTGATCCATTCTTCACAACTTTTCTATTAAAGATAGGTTGCTTCACAACTACATGTTTGATTCCAGGCATCATGTAATGTCATGCCTCTAGAGGTCATGAATGAGTTGGATATCAAAATGACAAAGAGTATATGGGAAGTTTACATCCATGAATTCAAGGGAAGTGTCGGTTGTTGGTTGTGTGCAAGGTTTAGTAGTGTAACTTTCAACCTATCCGGGTAAGAATTTAAAACTTGATGTTGTAATTGTTATCTGCCCTACCAAATGGGGTATGATTTTGTGGAGAAAATGGGCTGCAAGTGTTGGTGGTATTGTTCAAATGGACATGTCCTATGCCACTATTCCTATTAAGGGCAATCTTGTCAAGCTCTATGGTGAGAAGAAGATGTTACACTTGATTGAAGATCCCATCGATACTAAAATTTTCCTCCATAATTTCTATTTCATTAATGTATGTATTAGGAATAGGATGTTGTTAAGTATAATTAGTAGTAGCATCTTATAGAAGATAACGGCGCCGTCAGTACGGTGTCGCCAATAATGTGGAGTACGGTAACAGTCAAAGTATAATAGGAATGTTGTAAAAAGTAAATATTTGTCGTAAGTGGTCCGGTAATGTTAAAATGTCAAAGTTTGGGTAATTAGAGAAGTAGGGTCTACATGATTAGGAATTAGAAATATTATATTGGTAATAAGGACAAGGAGTGAGCTCATAAATATTTTTGTATTTTATTTGTAAAAAGGCTAAAAATGTGGAACCCATGTAAAATGATAAGGTTTATCTTATCTTAAGAGATAAGCTTACATGTATAGATAAGAGTTAAGGTATGGAATATGATTCGTCAAAGTGGATTTCTTATCCTATCTTAGAGATAGGATGGATAAGCCTAGAAGTTCTATAAATAGAGAGGCCACCCCCCTCATTTAGCATAGAAAGAAGTAGTGAGAAATATTGTAGGAAGTGTGCAAAGGAAGCCATCAGTTAAAGGTGTGTTGAAGAAGCCATCGAGAGGTGTAATTGTAAAGTTTCTCCCATAGTCTTGTTGAAGTACCTCATGGGTGAGATTGTAACAATTTCATGTTAATATTATAATTTACTTTGATATTTCAGATTTTTCATCATTCCGTCTTATCATAGTCGATGGTATTCTTGTGTTATGTTGTTGTTTTGTTTCCAAATTACATCCACCAAACTAAAGGTCATGCATTAGTAAATAATCATAGCACGAGGAGTTCCTGAAGAATTATCATAGTGCCGGATTGGTGATGACATTTTGGTTCCGTTGCCGGACCATTCCTCGTTGGTGGATTTTCTGGGAGATATTCCCACTTAGTCAAAAATCAATTGGAGGGTAACCTTGTTTTTACTGTGCATAGGAGTTACCATGGTAAAGTCATTTTTACCGTGAATAGTAGTTACCATGACAAAGTCATTTTTGCTATGAATAGTATTTATCACAGTAAAGTCACTTTTTACCGTGAATAGTATTTACCGTAGTAACTTCACTTTTTACCATGAATAGTGTTTACCACAAGAAAGTCGCCACCGCATAAGTAAGTCAAGTTTTACCATAGTTTACCATGGTCATTTATATTTTACTGTAGAAAGGTGTAAAGTCACTTTCTAGTATAGTAATTCCAATTATTTGTGCACATAAGTCTTGTTGATTGTACTTGTGGGTTGGTATTTCATGGTGGTTACTTTTGAAAATGGGAAAGATTCCTGTTTTTTCAGCTCAATCTAATGAAGATGCTTCTTCTTTCATTCAAGAGTTTAAACAATCTTGTATTTGTAATGGCCTCATAAGAAGGGAACAATGGACTGAATTTTTTCCTACCTTTTTGGATGGTTTAGCACTTAGGTGGTTTGAAACACTAGGTGATAATGTGAAAAATTCATGGGATTTATTAACTGAAAGTTTTCTTGAAGAATTTGGTGAACAACAGAGATATGCAGACCTCATGATCGAGATCACAAAGCTAGCCCAAGGAGAGAAGGAGAAGATAAGGTATTATCATGCTCGTGTTCTAGAGCTAAGGAGGAAGCTTGATGCCCAGATCCGAAAGGAAGGACTAGCGGATGGGTTGATGAATGGCGTGGATAATCTCCTTTGTAAGCACTTCATTCTTGGGATGAAGCTAGAGATCAGACAACGAGTGAAGTATGACCGCCCAGCTACCATTGAACAAGCAAAGGAGATTGCAAAAAGGCAAGAAGAAAGCATGGAAGAGGAGCCCAAAGAAATTGTTGTTAAAGTAGAGCCTACACCAGCACCTTTGGTCCATAATCCACAACCACTCTGGTGAGCACAAATATTTCTCCTAGTACATCTACTGAGTATGAAGATCTGCTTAGGAAGATGGGCCAGTTAACTATTAATCTTCTTCAAGGAAAGGAATTTAGTTCTCAGGGAGGAGATAGAGGTCCAAAAAGAAATATTTCTGAAGTTGTTTGTTATGGTTGTTATAAAAAGGGTCATTATAAGTATAATTGTCCAGATAGAGCTTCTACATCTGGTACAAGAGATAATGATAAAGGAAAAGCACCTATGAATTCTCTTGATGTAGTAGATAAGAGTAGAAATAATGAAGTAGATGTGTTTGTAACAAAAAGAAAGAAAGAAAAAGATAATCAAGATGGAACTGATCCTAAGAAGATGAAAGGAGAAACTAGTAAGAAACATAGGAGAAGAAAGTTGGGTGTGCAGGATTTTCTGATTTCACAGGGGCAAGGACCATACTCCATCTTGGAAGATCTATCCAAAAGGCCTGCAAATATTACATATGGTCAACTCTTGGCTATGTCTTCTGAGAAGAGGTGGGAGTTGCGAGGTGGACTCAATGCTCGAAGAAGGAAGGAGGTTGAGGTCCCTGTTTTAGAGGCAAAGGCAGATCCCTATGCTCCACAAGCTGAGGTATTATGTAATGGTATTTCAATTCATGATGTCTTAGTTGATGGAGGTGCTGCAGTTAATGTAATGACCGAGTCTGTAATGAATATGTTGGGTTTAAAAATTGATCGCCCTTCAACACTTATGTTAAGGTCATTAAATAAAGGAAAAACTAAACCAGAAGGTGTAGTTTCAAATGTGGCAATATCTGTTATGGGTGTGGTATGTGTGGTAGACTTTCAGGTGATGAAAAATGGTACTGTTGCGTACCCAATGCTGTTGGGAAGACCATGGCTAAGGAGAGTTCATGCAAGAAACTACTGGAATGAAGGTTTCATGACACTTGGACATGGTAGAGAGAGGGTGAAGATAAATGTGATCCCTCGACATCATAAAGCAGAACCTATGGATTCAAGTGATGAAACTGATGATTGGACATCCTCTGATTACTCTAGTACCAATGAAGTGGACACTGAAGATGAAGAAAGTGAGGTGGATGTTTCAGTCATGGATATTCTTCCAGTCACACCAACCCAGGACCCCATAAAATTATCTGAAGAAGAAGTTGATGATCGTCTCCAACAAATAAAGATTGGTAATCTTTGTGATGGAGAGTGAGAAGGAATCCTACCTCCACTCTTTTGAAGGTACATACACCTATTCACTTTTTATTACAAGGAACTTCATCAAGTAAGTTGGGTAGAACATTGTATTGAGCTGGTAGATGGTGCTAAGCCCATAAAGCAAACGCCATATAGAATGAATCCTATTTTTTCCAAGACCGTAAAGAAGAAATAGATAAGTTGCTTGATGCGGGATTCATATTTGCTATGGAGAATTCGAATGGGTTTCTCCCATTGTGATCTCAATAAAAAAGAATGGGAAGCTACACATTTGTGTTGATTACGGAAGCTCAATAAGGCAACAAAGAAGGATCATTACCCTCTTCCATTTTCGGATCAGATCTTGGATGAAGTAGGCGGCAGAGTGCTATAGTTTTCTTTGATGGATATAGCGGCTACAACCAAGTCCGTATAGCAGAGAAAGATTAGCTGAAGACCACGTTCACCACTCCTTGGGGAACGTTTTCTTATAGAGTTATGCCTTTTGGGTTGTGTAATGCTCCAACAACATTCCAGCGTTTGATGAATAGGGTGTTCAAACCCTACATTGGGACCTTCATCAGAGTATTTCTGGATGATTTTTGCATCTATGGGAGCAAGTTAAACCACCTGCACCAGATGGAGACAACATTTCAAAGGTTAGATGAAGTACAAGCCTCACTAAACCCTACAAAGTGTGTCTTTGGATGTTCTAAAGGTGTTTTGTTAGGGCATGTTGTATCCAGAGATGGTATTGGTACTGATCCTGATAAATTTTCAAAAATCAAAGATTTACCATTTCCTATGAATAGAAATAAGTTGAGATCATTTTTAGGCCATGTGGGTTACTATAGAAGGTTCATCAAGAATTTCTCAAAGATTTCACAGCCACTAACCCAATTCTTGAAGAAGGATGTTACTTATGAACCAGGAAATAAGGCGCATGAAGCTTTTGGACAACTGAAGGAAGCCCTGGCGTCTTCACCTATTTTGAAGAATCTAGATTGGAGCAAGCCATTCATTGTGTACACTGATGCCTCAGATGTAGCACTAGGAAGTACTTTGAGCCAAAAGGATGAAAATGGGAATGAACATCCAATTTACTTTGGGAGCAGACAAATGAGCGAGTCTTTGAGGTAAACTATACTTTATAATCTGAAAAAGAGGCTATGGCTATCATTTTTACTGTAAAGAAGTTTAGAAATTACTTGCTAGGGCAGAAATTTATAGTTGTAATAGATCATCAAGCTCTAAAATATATTGTCAATAAGCCTAACCCATCAGGGAGGATAGCAAGATGGATAATTTTGCTACAAGAATTTGAATTTGATATTATAGATAGGCTAGGAAAGAAGCATGTCAATGCAGATGCACTCTCTCGAGCCTATGATGGTTTAGGATCATCTTGTGATGATGATGATTTCCCGATGCAACATTGTTATCCTCTTGACACAATCCCTAGTGAATACATAGATATTTGGAATTATCTAAATGAATTCAAGTTTCCTGATGGTGCCAATGCAAAGACTAAGAGAAAGATTACTCAAGCCAGTCATCCATATTCTATTCTGCATGGAGCATTATTTCGAATAGGACCTGATGGACAGTACAAGAGGGCAGTTGGACGTGATCAAGGAAAGGAGCTGCTAGAAGAATTCCACAATGGTACATGTGGAGGGCACTTCTCTGGATAACTTACAACAAGAAGGATCTTGGATGCAGTTAGCACCGCCCACTCTTTTTAAAGATTGTTATAATTATTGTAAGACATGTGATATTTGTCAAACACATGGTAACCGTAAGACTTCATCAGCTCCATTATGTCCTATTCTTCCACTTGGTCCCTTTGAAAAGTGGGGAATAGACATTGTAGGTCCACTTCCAACTACATCACGCCAAAATAAGTATATTGTAGTTGCCACAGATTATTTAACCAAGTGGGTTGAAGCTAGGCCATTGAAAACAGCTTCTATGGATGAAGTGGTAAGGTTCATATATGAACGTATTGTCACCAGATTTGGTTGTCCATTAGAAATTGTAACAGATCAAGGAAGCCACTTCATTAATGAGGTGGTAGAAGCCCTAGTCAATAAGTTTTCTATTAAGCACAGGAAGGCAACAACATACAAGCCAAGCACAAATGGACAGTGGAGCGAAAAATTTTTATCATGTGTCAAATTCTAGCAAAAGATGCAGCCTTGCAGGTACATAAATGGGATAAAAGGATTCATGCAGCATTGTGGGCATATAGGGCAACATCAAAGTCAGCAATAGGATACTCCCCATTTCAGTTGGCCTATGGCATTGATCCAATTCTTCCTATTGAGTTTGATATTCCCACTATGAGAGTTATGAAAAATGAAAGGATGGATGAAAGTGATTCAGTAAAAGAAAGGTTGGTACATCTTCATTTGCTAGAGGAAATGAGGGAAATAGCAAAGGATACAAGAAATAAGAAGAAAATGAAGCAGAAGGAATACTTTGATCAAAAGATCCGATGGTCTCCATTTCATGTGAATGACTTGGTCCTAGTATATGATTCCAGATACAAAAAAAGAAGACAGAGAAAAATTCTTCCAAAATGGATAGGACCCTACAAAATAGCAGAAATGTGCATGAAAATGGTATGTACTAACCGGAGGAATTGGATGGCACTCCCATTATGAAATGGGTCAACCATGACAAGTTGAAGATTTTCCAAGCACCAAAATAGTCTACTCCGAGGATGGAGTAGAAGCTAGGAAGGGGAAGATGTCGACACTAAAATTTTCCTCCATAATTTCTATTTCATTAATGTATGTATTAGGAATAGGATGTTGTTAAGTATAATTAGTAATAGCGTCTGATAGAAGATAACGGCGCCATCAATACGGTGTCGCCAATAATGTGGAGTACGGTAACAGTCAAAGTACAATAGGAATGTTGTAAAAAGTAAATATTTGTCGTAAGTGGTCCGGTAATGTTAAAATGTCAAAGTTTGGGTAATTAGAGAAGTAGGGTCTACATGATTAGGAATTAGAAATATTATATTGGTAATAAGGACAAGGAGTGAGGTCATAAATATTTTGTGTATTTTATTTGTAAAAAGTCTAAAAATGTGGAACCCATGTAAAATGATAAGGTTTATCTTATCTTAAGAGATAAGTTTACATGTACGAGATAAGAGTTAAGGTATGGAATATGATTCGTCGAGTGGATTTTTTATCCTATCTTAGAGATAGGATGGATAAGCCTAGAAGTTCTATAAATAAAGAGGCCACCCCCTCATTTAGCATAGAAAGAAGTAGTGAGAAATATTGTAGGAAGTGTGCAAAGGAAGCCATCAGTTAAAGGTGTGTTGAAGAAGCCATCGAGAGGTGTAATTGTAAAGTTTCTCCCATAGTCTTGTTGAAATACCTCATGGGTGAGATTGTAACAATTTCATGTTAATATTATAATTTACTTTGATATTTTAGATTTGTCATCATTCATTTCTTATCATAGTCGATGGTATTCTTGTGTTATATTGTTGTTTTGTTTCAGTTACATCCACCAAACTAAAGGCTATGCATTAGTAAATAATCATAGCATGAGGAGTTCCCGGTGAAGAATTATCATAGTGCCGGATTGGTGATGACAATCCCAACATTGCTTCTTATGAAGTGTTGTTTGCTGATGTACATATTGATAACTTCATTGGTTTTACTGATGGAAAAGAGAATAAGATGGAAAAATTAGAGTGCCTTGGTATGGTAGGTTCTCCATGGACATTACTATTTGATGGAGCTCACTCCAAAGTTGAAAATGGTGCTGGTATAGTGTTGGTTTCTCCTATTCGAAGTATTTCTTTTCTCCTTCATGCTCAATTTTAAATGTACTAACAACATTGCTGAGTATGAGGAATTATTATCGGGATTAAGGATTGCATGGAAATATGGAGTGAAGGATATTGTTGCTAAAGGAGATTCAGAGCTAGTTGTCAAACAAATAAGAAAGTTGTATGCTACAAAAAATCAGCGTATGAAACAATATAAGCATGTTGTTTGGGACTTGATTGAAATGTTTGATTCCTTTAACATTGTTTATAATGATAGAAATATTAATGCTTCTACGATAATCTGGTTGTCCTTGGTTCTAGATTTGACAATTGTACCATTTCACCTTTTTCTAATATAACATTGAAGTGTTAATAAGGCCAGGTTATCTGGATAATGTGAAACATTGGAAGATTTTTTATGATGATGCACAAGTATTGAGATTCTTATAATGCCAAGATGAGTTTTCTTGTCATAATATTGATTGGGAACTAATGGTATGCATGAATGAAGGTAGAGAAACTTTATTTGACAAGGATATTATACAATTGAAGACAAACACCATTCCTAAAGTTCTTGTTGCACTTGAATCCAATTTTAGCAATGTTGATTGCATCATAAATAGAAATTTGTTTGCTTCAAGGATGTGGAAGAGCACAACTTGGGAACCAAGGATAAACCAAGGAACATCTATTTGGGCAGCCATCTCAAGCTGAGAAAGATTTATTTCAGCATGAGATCCCTCTTGAGTTAAAAACCAAGCCATTTAGACAAAAACAAAGGCCTGTTAACCCATTACTTTCCATGAAAATGCAAGAAGATTTGAAGAAATTGAGAGATGGTGGCATCATTCAGCCTACTAGATACTCATCTTAGGTGGAAAACCTTGTCCCAATTAGAAAGAAGAACATAGATATTAGACTTTGTGTGGATTTTAGGAATCTAAAAAAGCATCTATGATGGACAATTACCCCTTGCCAAACATGTAAAATATGTTGCAGCTTATGTAACAGGTCGAGATCCTTTCAACTTTGGATGGTTTCTCCGGATACAATCAAGTAGTTGTCAAAGAATCGTAAAGACTTAAGATAGCCTTCACTACTCCTTGGGGACTTATGTTTTTTAAGGATTCCTTTTGGATTGATGAATGCTGGTGATACTTTTCAAAGGGAAATGGATGTTGCCTTTGCTAGTTATATCAATGAATTCATAGCAGTTTACTAAGATGATATGACTATTTTTTCAAGACAGTGAGCAAACCATTTGCAACACCTAGAGAAAATGCTAATCAAATGTAGAGAGTATGGCATTTCACTTAATCCAAAGAAGTGTCATTTTGGCATGAAAAAGGCCAAGTTTTTGGGACATATTTTGTCTAAAGAAGGTGTTATGATAGACCCTGAGAGAGTGGAAGCAATCAGCAAGGTGCCTATTCCAAGAACCAAGAAAGGTATCCAATCTTTCTTTGGCCAAATCAATTTCATTAGAAGGTTTGTTTCTAATTTTGCTGAGCTAACTCTCCCAATCACAAGCATGCTAAGAAAGGATCAAGTTATTAAGTGGGATGAGGCTTCCATCCAATATTTTGAAGGAAGTGCACCTATTTTGGCAGCTCCAAAATATAAGAGACCTTTCCAAATCTTTTCCTTTGCCTCTGAATTCACTATTTCTTCATTTTTGTTACAAAAGGATGATAATGGAGATGAGATGCCTATTTCTTTCTTTAGCAAGGATTTACAAGCATCTGAATCAAGTACCCAATTATGGAGAAACAAGCATTTGCATTAGTAAGAGCAACAAATATTTTCAGGCCCTATATACCGAGTTCAAAGGTTGTTGCCTATGTTCCTCATACAATGGTTAAAGACATCTTATCTGACATGGAGATATCAAGCAAGATATGTAGATGGGTCAAAAAATTACAAGAATATGATATGGATATCCAAACAACAAAGATGGCAAGAGGTTTGGGTCTTGCCAAGCTCATGGCTGAGAGTAATTTGCATAATGAAGAAGTGAATTAGCTAGAGGAAGAAAGGGTAGGTCTTCTTGACAAATTGATGAATTCTAATGGTACAAGGATGTGGTCTTCTACCTCAAGCACCTATGCTGTCCTAGTCACTTGAATAAAAATAAAAAAAGAGCCCTCAAGTTGGCTTCTCAAAAATATATCATAACAGACCTTGGGCTGGCTTGGAAGAACCCTGAAGGTGTCCTCTTGAAATGCATTATCAAGATGAATCTCCTAAGATAATTGCTGATTTCCATGGGGAGTTTGTGGAGGAAATTTTTCTAGGAGAGTGACAAAGACATAAGATTTTAAGAGCTAGTTATTGGTAGCAAACTCTTTTTAAAGATGCAATCTAGCTAGTTAGAAGATGTGATAGTTGCCAACATTTTTCTCGGAAGATCTGAAAGCTTCAGTTTCCCTTCCTTTGCATCCTATATCAATTGAAGCTCCTTTCAAACAATGGGGAATCGATTTCATTGGTGAGATTTTAGATCCTTCTAGTGCTGGTCATAAATGGATCCTTGTAGCAGACCGATTATTTTACAAAATGGGTTAAAGCAATTCCATCTAGAAAAGCAACACACCAAGTGGTGATGGATTTCTTCTGAATCATATCCTATGTAGGTTTGGAGTTCCAGTTAAGATTGTATCTCGATAATGCTATGTGTTTAGAGCCGGGCCTTTGATGGCAATGTGCAATGAATATGGGATAAATCGACTTATTCTTCAAATTAAAATCCACAAGGAATGGACAAGATGAATCAAGTAACAAGAACTTTCTCAAGATTATTAGAATGAATTTGGAGATCAATAAGAAGAAGTGGGAGAGCAATTAAAATTTATAGTATGGACTGATATAATAACTCCAAAAAGAGCAAGCTGGTAAGAGTCCATTTGAATTTGTCTGTGGAACACAAGCATTACTTTGCCCTTACATTTGCAATTGTCCACATTTCAATTTTCCCAATAGTTAAAAGATCAAGAACATGGCCCATATGAATCAAGGATAAATCAAATCATTGAGTTGGATGACAAAAGAAGAGCCTCTCATCTCGGCATGTCATATTTATAGAGAAATTAAAGAATTTGTTTGATAAGAAGGTCAACCCTAGAGCTTTTAGTGTCGGAGATCTGGTTTTGCTATGGGATAGTAGGCATGAAGACAAGGGCAAGCATGGCAAGTTTGATGCTCTATGGATGGGCCCTTATGCCATTGATATCAGGATTGGAGAAAATACATTTTTTCTAAAGGATTTGGATGGGGATTTTCTGGAGCTACCTATTAATGACAGATATTTAAAACATTTCTTGGATTGAATCCCCATGTGAGGTATGCACAAGTTGTGCATTTTGTATAGTCCTTAGTTTTATTTTGTCTTTTGTTGTTGTTGGCTCATGGTTTGCCCTTTTGTCCTTAGAAACCATTGTTGGTCTATTTTTCTCGATCCTTTTTGTTGGAATTTCTGGTTTTTGGGCTGCTCTACATTTTTATACTCCTTGCCTAATGGATTCTTGGCACTTGGTCTATGTTGTGATCTTGTGGCACTCGTTGGGAGTGCCCATCCCCAAGCAAGAGCCAATGTTGGTGAAAATATTCACTTTACACACTTTGCCCTATTTTTCTATATCCATTTTTGCCCAATTTGTTAAGAAACGTTCATTTTCTCAAGCTAGTGGTCTGCAGTTCATCTTTTCTAGTTGAATGCCTTTGAAATTGCTCACATTGTCATGATTTTTCCCTAAATTGAAACAAATTTCCATGTTCCACTCTTTTGTGCCCTAACTTCTTCATTTTTTTGGGTTGAGTTGTTTTTCCCTTTGTCAAATTTGTGAAAAATTAAAGTGGATTGATTCCGAGTAATTTAAGGTTAAAAACTTTCTCCCGATAAAAATCACTATAAAATCATGCTTCACTTGATTCAAAAATGAGAAATCTTCATTCCTTGTGAAAAAATCTAATTTTCAGGGCATTCTCTGCATTCTTACATTTTTGACGGGTAAACGGGTGTCCCCTACCTGTCAAAATTATCTTTGTAATATATTGCTAACGTGGTAGGCTCCTATTAGGCGAGGATGTGCGGAAAAAATTTTATAACTTGTTTTTTGAGTTTTTTCCAAAGAAAATTTTTGAACGCGCCCATTGAGTCTACTGATGAAATAACTATGTGGAACAATTTGATTAGTTGATGGTTCGATCAATGACGGAAGTCACTTAGTAATTTTTCTTCCATTTTGGCAAAATTCTCAAAATCAAATTTTTCCCCGAAGGCCCGCAACGAATGGGAAGTGGACACGTGGCATGGAGATCAAACGGACAATGGGGAGTTGGAGAAAATTTTGATGTTTTTGGCTCAAGGTGTTAAGGGAAAATGTATCCCCAAAGCCCGCACCCAATTAGAAGTGGACACGTGTCTAGGGAGGTCAAACGGAAAGGCGGGGACTTAGAAAAATTTGAAAGTTTTGGGCTTCAAAATGCTAGAAGAAAATATTTTCCTGGGAACCCACAACCAATTGGAGGAACACACGTGTCTAGGAGGAAAGGTGGAAGAAGGGGATGAAGGAAAACTTTATGAAATTTTACCTTTGTGTTTGCAAGGAAAAAAGTTGAAGAATGGGCCCGCCTCCAATGAAAAATGGACACGTGTCTAGGAGAGTCAAATGGAGCGGTGGGGACTTCAAAAAAATTTGTTGTTTTTGGGCTTAATGTTAAAAAGTGAAACTTTTTCCCAAAGGCCCGTGTCGAATTAGAAGAGGACATGTGTCCCGGATTTGGCGGATATTTGGAGCGTGGAAGAAATATTGGAAAATTTACAAATTTTGGCGAGAAATTTCAAAGGGGAAAATTGATTCGGGGAAAATATTGGAGGTGTCCCCCCATATCCAATAAGGGGGAGACACATGGGTCTATTCAAATGGAAAAAGGGAGAGCGCAGCCCACAAAGGATTTTGTGCTCGTGGAGGTTTGGAGGTGAAATTGGAGGGTCGGTTCCGCAACGAATGGGAGACTCGCCACGTGGTAGAAGAAGCAACGGGTGTTCAGGCCCAGAGAATTTTTAGAAAATTTTCATTTTCTCAAAAAAGTGGCAAAATTCATCAAATTGGCCCGTGGTTTTTGTAGGGCCCACAGGAGGACACATTACGTGTCCAGGGGGCATGCGGGGAAAACTTTCAAAATTTTCCCGAGGTCAGGAAAGGTTTAAAATACATTTTTAAGGTTGGATGCCCGATCTAATGGTATTTGGACACGTGTCCACCTTATCCAGAAGTCAAAAAAGATATTTTTGTGCTGCGTGTTGAATCTCATCAGGACACGTGGAGGGCAAAAATTTAAATTTTATTTTAAATCAACGGTTGCTGTGCAGTTTCATTTTTTGGGCATCATGGGAGCTCCAAGATACATGGAATCATCATTTTGGCACCAAATAACATAAAAATTTATATGAAATTACATCCCCTTGACCTTATGGATGTAATGGCATCATTCATTTGAGCTATTTCGGTTCCCTATAGTTATTCTCATGAAATATTTTCTCACCCAGCGTAAAAAACGTGAAAAGTGAAAAATTAAAATTGCAGAGTTAAAAATGATGAGGAAAAGGGTGGAAAATGATTGAAAATGCATTATTGCATGGTGGAATGAAAATAACATGACCACAGGATGGATAAGGATCCAAATCCATGTAATATTTTAAAATATTTGTGCATCTCTCGCATGTTGTGAGTTGTTTTACGCTTTTATATCATTTTTCATCAAATGGATAGGGTTTCTTGTAACAAATCTGATCGCTCTGCATATTCTTTTCTTGGGATGCAAGGATCCAAGCTGGAAAAGGTATAAGTTGTAATTTGGAGGCATTTTGTAGAGCCTGTTGGGATTTTGGAGAAAGAGAGAAGAATTTTTAGGAGGAAAACTAGAAGTGTTCCATTTCTTTTGGAGAAATTGCCCGAGAGCCACTTTTCGTTGCTATTTGCATCAAATGTTCATCATGTAGAGTTGGTTTCAGCTATAAAGCCATCAAAAACTTTTATATTATCTTAATATCGTCCCTTGCTGATATATTTGATCAAATTCTTGGATTCACCGGTTTTATCTCTTGGTAAAGCTTGCATACACTTGTATTTCAAGTATGTTTTCAATTTGTGTTTCATGCTCATGTTGCAATATTTTGTTTGGGATCTTTGTTGGTCATACATGATCTCATTTATTATAAAGGGTTTGAAGGCATCTACAATCTTCCATTCAGAAGATCATTCATTTGAGTGAAGATAAACAGATTTAAATTCATCTTACCTTCCTTGTAAATTGAGGATGTTTGTAAACTTTTGGGTGTACCTTAAGTCATGATCTAACAAGGGTTCCTAAATTCTTCTTTGATATTTTGATTCAAGCCTTTGTGGTAGGTTATAAATTTTTTTGTGGAATAGTTCAGATTTGGCCCTCCATTTGTGCACACATCCTGGTTGAAAGAGTACTTCAAACTCATTGAAACATCTCTGATGTTTAGGTGTTGCAATTCTTTTTAAATCTTCCCAAAGAAGTGGGTAATTCCTTATCTTTTCTTGTCCAAAATTCTCCCATTAGAATATCATTTAAACTAACTCATCCTACCTATACTACCCCTGCATTTGCATTGTGTGTCCACAAAAGAACTCAATCCTTTCACAAAAATTCACAAAGCATATCGGGGTTTTATCACGTGTTTAGTAGCCCTAGCCTTGTTTTGAGAACATTTCCATCATTTAGTAGTGACAACTCCTTTGATTTTTGATAATGGATACTTGATCATGTTTTCACAAGGCCTCTTTCATGTCATAATGCAAAACACAAGGATATCTCTACCTCCTTACCATACAAGGGCTGCAATATAGGTTCTCTTACCTTGGTTTATAGGCACAACCTAAAATAGTGAGGGTTAGATCAAAACCCTTATGAAGGTGTTATCCACTCCCTCAAAACTTAAATGCAAACAATAAGATAGGTGTGCTTCCCACTTCAAATGACATACAAACCATCTATCTATCCTTGAGTGTCTTGTACAAGTTCATGATGTTGTTCAAGTTGTGAAGGAGATTAAATCTAGATACCAACAAAACCTATTTAACAAAAGAAGATAAAATACCTAAAACTATATTTTAGGCATAAATTAATAGTTGAACATTGATAACCATTACCTTCCATCTAATCATCTCATTATCAAAAATTCATCCTAAAGTATAATATTTCATCAATCATAAATAATATCATAAGAATAAGTAAGGATAATCCAAATCATCATAACAATTAATGTAACCTTGATTGAAGCATCCTAATGCTCAGGCTCAAAATTAGGAACCAATTCAAGTTAGAATTCAAAGACAATCTAAATCAGACCTAATCTAAAATGTAATGTTGCTTCTAACATGAAAAAAGCTAACATTCAAATCCCAAACAAGATACACCATTGTTAACATTACCTAAAAGTGCAGATTGGTTAAGTTCAAAACTTATACAAGACTCAATATTCCTTCCAGCATTTTTAAAAATTCATCTTTGTTGCCTTAAGAACATTACTACACTCAGTCTATCACATGGTCAAGAAGTGACATAACCATAACAAACCAGAGGAGGGAAAACAACTTCACCAAGTGCAATATCCTCTTTGAAAGAATAAAGAGAGAGTATGTGGGAGATTGCAGTCTTCTTAACTCTTTAGAATAAAGTAAACATTAAATAACCAAGAAAACTATATTGACAAAGGATAGATCACATATGACCCACACCAAAATCTAATCAAAGATTCACCCAGGTCTCGAATTATATGAGCACCAAAATTCCAAGAGAAAAAAGAAGGAACGTAGAGAAACATCTAACCATTACCCTATTGTAATTTAATGGAGACGGGTTTGATAGACTTGATTCCCACCAGGATAAACAAGTAATCCATTTCAAAAATCCCATAGAGAAGAAAGGGAAGGTAGAATAGTAGGGTTAGTCTGAAATAGACTTCCAACAAACTCAAAACCCTTAAAAGGAACACAAGTAAGCATTCCAACATTACCCAAATAAGAGCAAGCATTCAAAACCATACAGAACATTTTCCTCTATCCCAAAATACCTAGTACCAAGTTCATAGGCCCAAGGGATTTAGGAAACATGCCAAGACAATAAACAATAGAACAAAGTTGATAAAAACTAATATGAAGTCAAGTGTGCATCTATAATAAACAAAAATAGCTAACCGATACCCAAAAGGGTTTCCCGACTTAACACAAAGTGATTAATTCTTTGATAAATTTAAGTCCCTAAAGAATGGAAATAGAATAATGTTTCCCACATACATTTCTCAATAATCAGACTTTCATGCAACAAATTATTTTCCCGTGAGGTCTACACAAGATTTCCTTCACATTTCTTTTAAAAACAATAGAAAGAGGTCATGCAAGTCCAAATAGCCATACTAACATTTAACATGTAATTCCTATAATAAATTTATCCTCCATCAAGAACAATGATGGTCAAAAAGTCTGAAACAGGAAAGAAATACCCACAACCACCAAAACAACAAAATATCATATAGCAATAAGATTTCAAATGAGTTCTCCAGTTTGGATCCTTCCATCAATGAAAAAAGAAAACATTTAAGCAAGATTCACATAATCAAACTACCCAAAAGAATCATGCAAGATCTTAAGAAATAATCAAGATATCCAAACAAGTTCCCTATCTGAAGTTTTCTAATAGAGATTATACAAGATCATTTAGAACAAGATCCTCATATTTAAGAAAACCAAGTTACCTACAAGGTTAGAGAAACTTTTAACTAGGATCACCTACAGATCACGAATTTGTTTTCAAACCTCAAGGAAGATTAAAGAAAAATATAGCTACCCATAAGTATGAAAACCACATACCCAGAACACACTTTCCATTTTCAAACAAAATCAATAATGCTTTCCTAAAAACAACACAATATCAAGAAGAAGAAAAGAAATCTATTCAAAAGAACAAAACCAGATTATTCCTTAAGAGTAGAGTTGTTTTTATGAGCATTTAAGTAAAAGCATAAAACTTAATGGATAGGGCCTATCATGCCTGATAGCACTCTACCTTCTCTTTTCACAGAAAATCTCCAAGAGCTTTAATTCTTCCTTCAAAATGCCAAAAACCCTCTAAACTTCTCCTTCTCTTCCTTATAGATCTTCTTAGTGCCAACTTATTCATTCAACACCATGCAAGGTAGGAGAGTTCATGCACAAATAAATTTCATGCAAGAATCAAACTAGAGGTTCAAAGAACCAAAACAATCACATGTAGAGCTCAAGCTCAAAAACCAAATGAACAAACAAAACCAAACCCCTCTTTCTTCTTCCTAGGTAGTTTTCACCAACTTTAAAAATATTAAATGTGAAGTAGGACTGTCATTCCTCCAATTTTCCCACCACCGCCACCTCTATTTCTAGAAAGACTAAGTTTAAATTTACATGCATCCAAAACTTGGTGGAGATGTCTAGCTCATTCCTCAAAGTTTCCTTATGCCCTTTCCAAATTTGGTAGTTAAAAGAGATAAGGACTCATTAACTTCATCATAAATTCCTAGGATTCACTGCCACCAACTTTCCCCCTCCTCATGTCATTCCATAGGCCCCTTTTAGGTTATCCACACATTAGGTTAGGTTCAACATTAGTTTAGGAACCAACATAGGTCCTTAGGTATAAGTCTTTAGTCTTAGGTCCATTTAACATCCAAAATAACAAATGAACTTAGTAACTTAGGTTAGGTTACTCTTTTTAGGATAAGGTTCCTAATTTAAGGAACATAGTGTAAATAGGTTCCAAGTTCCTTATTTAAAATTACATCTTACCTAAATAGAAAAGAGGAACCATATTGTTACCCAAATTCGATACAAAGCAAAGAGATCCAAGATCGGATCATTCATGGCCTTCACACATTCAAGGTCCAAAATCCTTTCATCTATCCAAATTAGACATTATGACAACAAGGTTTGAAAATTAGAAGCATACCTTGGATCAATGAAATTGATCCAAGGTAATGTTGTTCTAAATCCCCAAGAATTATGAAAACTAAACTCAATTTCTCAATCCCAAGCAATGAATTATTCTACATAAAAAGAGATGGATTACTTCATTTTAAATTAAGAAAAACATGATATAATGTACCTATTTCAGAGATAACATATTACCTACTGCAAACATGATTTCATAGGTCATAAGAGTACATTGTCTTAAGAAAAAATCACCTATGTCAATGTTTGAACCTTCCATAACAAAGTCATCATAGATACCAGTCATGCTAGAGGTGTTACATACCTCCCTCCTAAAAAGCATCATCATCTCGATGATTAACTTAGTCCAAAATTTCAAACAAGAAATATAATCCTAATTATAGTTCTTTCATCCATAAGTTCACATAAAACAAGATTTGAGAATTCCAAATTTTCCATAATTTATTCAACATTAAAATAGTTGTTTCCGTACTAATGAATTTAGTACCTGCCCAAAACTGGTAGATTTATTGATAAAATAAGAACAAAATCTTTAAGTATTATCAATCAACAGAATCAATTCTGTTCAAATAAATGAGGAAAACAATTTTCATGTCCTCGAGGTTTTCCCATGTTGCACTTTCTTCATTAAACTAGTCCCATTGGACCTTGCATTGACTAATTTCATGATTTCTTAAGTGTATTTGGTGATTTTCCAGCACTCTAATGGGTTTAACCATGATTATTCCTGGTCTTGGACATATAAGGAATTCCAATTTAACACATGTGATAAATCTAAACATATTTCTTAAGTAAAGAAATATGGAAAACATCATGCATTCATGATAAAGTGGGTAAAGCTAAATGATAAGCTACAAGATTGATTACTTCAACAATTTCAAAGGGTCCCACATAATGAGGTGATAATTTGGCAACCTTTCCAAAGGTTATAGAACTCTTTTTGGTTTAACCCACAAAAAAAGACCTTTTCACCAAGTTCAAATTTCTTATCAACCCTTTTTAGATCTGCATAACTTTTTTCCTATCTACTGCTTTCTTTCAAATGTTCATGAATCATTTTAACTTGTTGTTCCATTTCAGTAAGGATTTCAGGTCCAATTACCTCTTTGTCTTCTATGTTATCCCAACTAACTAGAGTTCTGCATTTCCTTCTGTATAATGCTTCAAAGGTGCCATTTTCAAAGAGGCATGGTATGTGTTATTATAAGAAAATTCAACTAATGGAAGGTACTCTTCCCATTTGTATTATTGATCCATGCAATACATTTGTAACATATCTTCCAAAACCTTGATTAACTCTTTCATTTTTCCCATCTGTTTTGGATGGTATGCTAAACTAAAATTTAGTTTAGTTCCTAAGGCTACATTAAGTGTTTGCCAAAATCTAGATGTCATTCTAGGGTCTCTATCTGATATGATCAATTTAGGTACTCCATGTAATCTGAAAATTTCATGCACAAAATTTTTTTGCTAAAATAGGGGAATCATCCTTAAGATTACTAACAATAAAATGTGCTACCTTTGTTAGTTTATCAACAATAACTAAAATAACATCATGTTTATTTCTTGACATTGCAACCCTTGAACAAAATCCATGCTAATTACCTACCATTTATATTGTGGTATGCTATGAGGGTACAATAAACTAGCTAGATGCATATGTTCAAGCCTTAACATGCTAACATTCTAAGCAAGTGTGTCACAAAATCAATTACATCCTTTTTCATCCCTTTCCAAAAATATTGTTGTTTTAAATCAACAAGCATTTTCGTAATACCGGGATGTCCTGAATAAGGTGAATTATGAAATTCAATTAAAAACTTCCTTCTTAACTCATTTCCCAAAGGTATATACACTCGATTATCATATCTCAAGATTCCTTCATCATCAAAGTGAAAACCTTTATATCTTGAGTCATTTGGATCTGTAGCAAGTGTTGTTTTTATTTGCTGAAAGTATGAATCAGATTCCATAATGCTTTTTACTTCATCCTTAAACTGAGTTCTCAAAGTTATAAGTGCAGAAATATGTTTCCTATGACTTAGTGCATCTACCACTCTATTTTCTTTTCTTTTATGTAACTTATGTCAAAATCATATGTGATAGAAAATCTAACCACCTTCGTTGTCTTGCATTCAGATTTGGCTAAGTGAAAATATACTTCAGCCCAAGATGGTCAGTCTTTAATTCAAAAGGTATCCCTAAAAGATAATGCCTCCATACTTGAAGTGCATGTACAATGGCAAAAAGCTCTAGGTCATGGGGAGCATAATTCAGTTCATGTAACTTGAGTTTTCTACTCTCATATGCTATAACATGCTCATTTTGTAACAAAATACCTTTGATTCCTTCCCCAAAAGCATCTATTACTACCGTAAAGTCTCCATTTAGATCAAGTACAACCAAAATAGGTGTAGATGTTAATTGATCCTTAATATTTTTAAATGCAATTCACATTTTTCACTCCACTCAAATTTCTTATCTTTCTTTTGTAATGAATTTATTGGTGCAATGACCTTTGAAAAGTCCTTAACAAATTTTCTATAATAACCAGCAAGACCCATGAAGCTTCTAACTTCATGTACATTCTTAGGTGTAAGTTAGTCAGTTATGGCAACAATCTTTGATGGATCAATAACTATTCCATCTTTACTTATAACATGTCCTAGATAGTGCACTTTTGTCTCATAGAAAGAACATTTGGACAACTTACCATATAATCTTATTTTTCTTAAGATTTCAAGAACTATCTTCAAATGCTCATGATGTTCATCAATGACTTTTAGAATATATGAGAATATCATCCAAGAATACAAGAAAATTTTTTCCAGGTATTCTTGAAAGATATTATTCATTAAATTCATAAAATTTATAGGTGCATTTTTCAAACCAAAAGGTAAAACTATGAATTCATAATGTTTATGTACCTTGTCCTAAAGGTTGTTTTTATGAATATCTTTATCTTTGATTCTTAACTAATGATACCCAAATTGAAGATCTATCTTAGAATATATTGATGCACCATGCATCTGATCAAATAGATCATCAATTCTAGGAAGTGGATATATGTTTTTTATTGTTGCTTTGTTTAACATCCTATAATCAATACACAACCTAAGTGTTCCATCTTTCTTTTTCACAAAAATTACCAGTGCTCCCAAAGCAGAGACACTCAGTCTTATCAAACCTTTAGACAATAGTTCTTGTAATTGTGCCTTAAGCTCTACCAGTTCAATGGTATTCATTCAATATGGTGCCTTGGAAATAGGTTCAGTTCCCGACTTGATCTCAATTGTGAAATCAAAATCCGTTTGGGTGGAAGACCGGTAGTTCTTCCGAAAACACATCACTGAAATTTCATAACAATGGATATTTTTCCAAGAAATCACTATCCCCTTTAGTTGTTTTTAAATTTTTACTACATACAAGGTGTAACCTTTGTTTTTGGCCTTTTTAAGTTGCATAGTTGAAATTTTCTAACTAAAATCTCATGTTTTATCCCTTGGATGTCTATTGTTTTCTAGATCATCAAGACAACTAATATGTTTTTCAAAACAATCAACTTTTTTCTTTATGTTTGGAAAGCTAGTTAACACCTATTATTACATCATAATACCCCAAAGGAGCAATGTAAAGATCAAATTCAATGGAAAAACTAGGAAAATCTAGGACTGCTCCAAAAAAATACACTTACTAATTGTGTGGACAACATTATTTCCATAATGTACAACCCAAGATTTATCCATTTTTCCAGCTTTTCTTTTTAGTTTTTGAAGCTAATTTAGTAGAAATAAAGCATTCAGTAGCTCCAATATCAAAAATTATAGTAACAGTATACCAAATAACTTACCTGGAACTTCTATAGGCATAACTTACTTTTCAGCTTGTTTATCAGCTACTACAACATGTATCTTATGTTGTGATTGTTTTCATCCTTCTTTAGAGGGAACTGATTTGCATAATGATATTTTCCACAATTTTAGCAACCTCCTACAGGTCCTCGTTTAGGCTCAAATTTATTTCCATCCTTAAAATTGTTGTTTTGTCCTCCATAGGACTTCTGTCCATTATTATTGTTCTTAACAAAATTGTTTCAACATTTGCAATAGGTTTATTTGTTGTTGTTTTCTTGTTATTATCAGCAAAAATTTATTTTTAGTACCAAAATTCTTCCATGCCCCCTTTTTGGGTGCAAGAGATGAAGAAGAATTAGGAATTTTCTTTCTAATTTCTTCCTTATGGGTAGAGATTGATTTTAATTTTTGTTCCTGCCTAATGGATTTTTCTACAACCCTTCCATGGTGGTTGGGTTGTGAACATCTACTTCACCCCCTATGATAGGATTTAATCCCATAATGAATTTTTTGTATCCTAACTTCTCATCAGTTTGATATTGAGGCATGTACTTGAGAAGTTTAGTGAA